>JZKD02S1864917.1:374274-392200 GCA_000966675.3 Picea glauca | reverse complement strand
CATTAAAATCAATGCTTAACTAAAATTTATCAGACTTTTTACATCTTTGTTAGCAAACCTACATTAGTTTAAGGTGTAGGGCTTTGGAATAGGTTGAAAGGATAACTTTCCAAAGTTATCAAACAAACTTAGTATCTTGCAGTAGGGAGAGTCAAATCCAATTGTCGTATTGGCTTGCTGGGATCCCCCTCTCAAATAGGGGTTACACACGAGGTCGCATTCGGGTGAGTTACAGAGATTATCCCTCCATGGCCCAACTATTTGTAGTGGTCGGATCGTATATTGGGGGTCACTGGAAGGTATACCCATGATTATGTGTGGGAGCCTTTCAAGCTGATTTCGGACTTGTTATCCTACCCATACATTCCGACTGGACTGTTGACTGTACCCGCCTAGGGGCTGACTACGAGTTGGTGACCTTAGTAGCCACGATATTTAGGGTCTCACACAAGGTGACGGTGAAGGGAAGTCTCACTGTACCTGGAACAAACGTTGGTCAAACTCATTCGGGATCCTTGGAGGGTAAATCCACAATTACTGCGTGGAAGCTTGCACCAAGGCGTAAGTCCATTAAGCAAGTCGCCAACATAACTGATCCACCCACTCTATCCACGCCCCTTCCTATTTTGATCTCGCGACGTTGGATTTCATCACCAACTAGTGGTTTCATCATAGGAAGGTTTGTTTGATTGATTGCTTCTTAGATTCATAGCGCATGTTGTTTGTTTTACTTAGTGGACCTTAGGTTGAGTTAGTGTTAATGGCATCGAATCCTGGGAGTACCAATGGAGGAACCCCTTCTCCTACGGAACCTTATACTTTTCCTTCGTTTGGAAACTTTGGTCCTCCATATGTTGCCACACTGAGTCTTCCAGGACTCACTATTGGATTACCAGTTTGGTTGTTACCCACTCCAGTGATCTGAAATCCTCCCAATGTTTCAGTTGCACCTAATACTTTGGATGTCAATACACCACCCACACATCAACCTCATGTCAACTTTTCGCCTTCTTTTCCCATCAAGTCTCCTTCCATTTCTCCTTATTCGCCTAGTGAAAGCTCTAAAGCAAGTAGCTAGGTTGATCAGAAGAAGAAGAAACAGAAAGAGAAGAAGAAGAAGAACCTGAAAATGACAAAGGCCCCAACAACATTAGACGTTGGCTCTAAGAAACTAGTTACTGTTAATAGTAATGGGAGTGTTGATGAGGTCAACAAGATTAAAAGGAAGAATCGAAAATGCAAATTCCCTTGCAGCCTTTGTAAGGGTGACCAATTTCTGAGGGATTGCCCCGGTCTTACCCAGGTCTTAGAAATGTGGTCCTCCACGTCATCAGCCTCTGTCGGTCATGTCGATGATACCCCGCCAACTAGTGATGTTCAGGTTGGCAAGAAGAAGAAAAATGTCAAGTTCCCTTGCATGTTATGTAAAGGTAATAGTTACTCTCACCTTTGTCCTCACATGGACGAGGCTTCTTCTCTTTTGGAAAAAATTCAACTTCCAAAAGGTTATCGTAAGCTTTCCTCCGACCCATCGTTGGTTGATGGACTGGTCAATACGGTTCCATCCTTGGTCAGTCCAGTTGATCAGGTGGTCAATCTAGTTTCCTCTTTGATTGAACCACGAACCAAAGTAGCTGATCCAGTTCCATCGTCTATCAACCCCACTCTTCATCAAAAGAGTGACGCCAAAGTGGTTGATTCAGTTTCACCATCGATCAATCCCATTCCTCCATTGAGGAATGTCAAAGCGACTGATCCAGTCCCTTCCTCAGTCAGTCCCACTCTTTCTCTGAAGAGTGCCAAAGTGGTCGATCCAGTTTCGCCATCGGTTGATCCCACTCCTTCGTTGAGGAATGTCAAAGTGAATGATCCAGTCCCTTCCTCGGTCAGTCCCACACTTCCTCTAAAGAGTGCTAAAGTGGTCTATCGAAGTCCACCATTGTTTGATCAGATCCAATCATCAGTCGATCCTACTCCCCTTCTAGAGAGTAAACCCGATCCTGCCCATGTTTTCCTTGTTAATACAGACTCTACCGTGCCGGGGGGCATTCCTCCTTCTCCTGTGAAACCCCCTCCAAGTACTGAAACCATCCTTTTTGATTGGGGTGCGCTAACTAGACCTCGTCTTCCCTCTCACATTCCTTTCTAGATTATGGTACATGTTTGTGGTCAGGACGTTTCTCAAACGCTGATAGATAAAGGTGCATCTATTAGTATTTTGTCTTCTGTTGCTTGGTACGCTTTGGGTTGTCTTCAGCTTGCACCGGTTACACAAAATCTATTAGCTTTTAACAGAAGAACTAGTCAACCTTTAGGGATCCTTCCTTTTCTTGTAACTTTGGGAGGGAAAACTGTCTTTATCGATGTCATGGTAGTCCGAGACCCCTTGGATTTCACTTTACTCTTTGGGCAGGATTATGTCTATGCTATGAAAGCTCTTGTATCCACCCTTTTCCATGTGATATATTTCCCTCACGATGGAAGAATTGTGACTATTGATCAACTTTCATTCATTGGCCCCGACTGGGTTACCTCCCTAAGTGGTTCTTATATGCAAATGGTATCGCCCCTGCCACATGTCAATTATGTGGCGTTGTCTCCCATGACCTCCACTTCCAACGATTTGGATCTGGTAGTTGACATGGTGATCTCTTCGGTAGGGTTATTGGAGCCTGATCTCCTTACCCCTGTCACAACCCTCGACATGTGTTCTTTCCAGAGTGATTCTCTTCCATCTGGAAAAGATCTTTTGGAATCCATGACCAAGTTTTATCCTTTGACATGGTACCCTTCTAGAGCATTATCCTCTTTAAATCCATGATCAAGAAACCACAAGCATAGTTTCTCTTCTCTGTGGCGAGCTCGTTAAAAAATGAAACAGAGGCTTTGAGCATAGTTCTTTTCCCGTGTCAAGCTCATTAAAAAATGAAACAATCACCTCTCTTGAACCTTCTTTTCATCCACCCTTCTCCTTTTTCTCATTTATGAGAGAAATTGGTGATGACCTCAGAATCAGTGAATGAATTGAAGCTTGTAGGGCATGTCTCCAGCCTTTGATGATCATTCTGGAGCTAAGCCAGTAGCTTTCAAGCTGGGGGCATACTGAGCTTAGTCTTTGTTCTTTCTCGTGCTCGTAAATACATGAGAATGCATCTAGGTAGACTTTTATCTCTTTTTTGGACCTGTATGGACACACGAAAAAAGGAACCCTCTGGAGTCATCTTTAAACTCCTTTTAGACTCTCTAAATATGAAAAGATCATCGAGTGATCTTGCTTCCTTTCACACTCGTTAAAAGGTTCGAAAGGGTGTCTTTCGAGTGGTAGTTTATCTCTTTTTCGGCCTTGTGAGACTAACTGTACGAAAAAGGAACCGAGAGAGTTCTCTTTTAAGTGTTTTTCCAGACTCTATAATCATGAAAAACCTTCGAGTTTTCTGTCTTTGGACTCGCTAAACAAAACATCGACAGACCCATATGGGATCGAACCCTTACTTCTTCCAGTTCGTTAAACAAAGGAAGAGGAACTTACTGAAGGTGAGTTTGATCGAGCATGTGTTATCCTCCTTGAGCTCATTAAATTAAAAAGAGGTACTCAACTATCTGGATGGGGGAAAAATTGAAAGAAGCAAGCCAAGCAGTTTTTTTTTAGAACATTACCAAGTAACTCTTAGAGTCACCCTTGAACACGGCACTTTGTTTTTTTCACGCATTATAATCCGCTAAACCTTTGCACTGAGCCAATCCTTTGAGTTTCTTCCACTCCTCCGGGTCACCTGACGTAAGTCACAACATCCACTGCATCATTAAGTTTTGGTCCATGTCATGTTTCTGATATTGTACCTCAACGTTCAAGGGAAGTATCCGCCTCGAGAGTCAGCCATCATAAATATCTTGTCTCAATACCCGTGTCAGTCCATGTTCATTTGATCTACCAATTACATCTCTATGTCCATTTCGTGTCATTGATGGGGGATACATCAAGGCCCTCCTTCAATGAGCCTATTCCTATCGACTTCAACACATTATCCAGGAATTAGACTTAGAAACCAGTTAGTACTTTGGGACCTGCATGCCTCAATGGTAGGCCTCCTCACATCCGAAAACAGGTTTACATCAATGACCTCTGATTGGATGATTCCATGGACGTTTGACTCCATCTCATTCATTCACGTTCGTTGGAATGTACTAGGGTCTTGGGAATCATTGACATTAATGGTGATCTCCCTCACGCTTGTTAACGATTTACATCATTGGCCGATAATCAAGTGGTTTCTTCCATGTTCGACATCAGGACATCTATTCACATGGTTAGATTCGTACTACATTGGGATTGGTAAGAAGACCCTGGGTTGAGTGATCACTTTGATATGTACTTTTCCCATGTTGAAATGGATTTTCTCTTGAACAATGACACATATACTATCACATAGAGCCACTTTGTATTGGTCGTGGCTATGTCTTGTCATCTCGTAGATCCACTGTGTATTCTTCATGGCTATGATCAGTTCATGTCATTAGAGTATAGATCCATAGTGTATTTTCAGTGGCTATACCTTTTTATCAATACAATTATGGATCCGCAGTGTATTTTATGGCAGCCATATCCTGCAAGTCTTGATCACCCAAGCATAGGTATGCCTGCCTTGGGTTTGAAACATGTCATAATATTTGTTGGATGTTTGTGTGCAGTTTTTTTCAGGTTCTTTGCGTCTGTACCCTTGCTTGAAAGTCTACAAAGCATTTCAGTTATCAGTTCCTGTCTTCTAACTTCATACTTTGGGGGGAAATTTGTTACACATCAAAATTACTCACTTCGATAGTGTCGCAAGTGTCGTCATTACAAGTGTCGCAAGTGTCGCTTTTTGCTCACAAGTGTCGCAAGTGTCAGGGAAGAATACTTCCATGATGCCTATGTCGTGCCTATAATGACATGAGAAGGACACTTAAAACACCTCAAACATTTTATTTGGAAGAGAAGAAATGAGTCAGCAGTCTCATGAACCTTTTTCCATCTGAAAACACTCAAAAAACTAAGTTTTGGAGGAGAGCGCTCCCCTATACGTCTTCTGGGAGCACTGGCGCTCCCCCTTACACTATCTGGAAGCATTATAAATATCCTTTGGCCCTTTTGAGGGAGTTATTATGTCTTTAGGAGTGTTGGCACTCCCCTAAACACTACTAGGGAGCTCTACAACCCTCTGATGGCCTTTTTAAGGGAGCGCTACCTATTTTAGGCAATAGTTGAGTTGTTGAGATGAATGGGGGAAGGATCTTTTCATTCTTAGAAGGCAGTTGAGCTCGAATCCCTAGTCCAACCATGATCGTAGGGAAGATCCTCAACTGAAGGAGGAAAATCCTCACCTTCCCCAAGGATATCTCAAGTGGTTAGAGCCTCTCCAAGGCTATATAAGCAATTTTTCTAATGGTGAAAGGGGACTGGAAAGGGAGAATCACACCAAACTTATGATCTTATAAGTGGTGCTAGAACAAAGATATTTTGGAGGCAAGAGACCTATGATCTCATAGGGAGCAATCGCTGAAGCTATCATCATTCGGATCGTGGACCTTTTGAGCAAGGGGTAGACAAGGAGGACTTGACGAAACTGTTGCAATCCATCTATGGCTGTAAGCAATGTTTTGTCCTCATTAATATAATTTGCTTGGCTTGTTTCTTTCTAATTCGTGTTCAATCTCACATGAATTTGTCTCTTTAGTAGATAGACCTATTTCAGACTAATCTTGATAGAGTAGGAAGTGGTCGTACTTTGTTTGTCTACAGGGTTGATCAAAGAGCGAAAGATTGGAGCTCAACTCAGAGCGTGTAGGGACAAACGTCGATAAAAGGTAATTCTTTTCTCCTTCCTCTTCATACACTAGTCCACCTAGATCTAAAAGGAAGTTAGTGGCCATGATAATCATTTTCTATCTTAGAGTTAAGAGTCTAGCTCTTTGAGGAGATCTACCTGTTTGCAGGGAGATTTTCCTTCAACAATGGGCCTGTTATCTCCCATATGAAATCTACTCAGAATGTCACATACATACTTCCCCTATCCCAAGAAGATGTGTCCAGGCTCCTGCCAAACCTCCAATCCCAAAAAGTAGTGCATCAGTCCAATGTCAATCATCTCGAACTCTGAAGCAAGGCTTTCCTTGCACCTACTAATGAGTCTCTCTGCCCCTGTAATGAAAAGGTCATCCAAATATAGCAGAAGAATGAGAGGATCCTCTCCGACCACAATGAAGTATAGGTTTGAATCTGCCTCACTCTTCTCAAAACCTAACTGCTGCAAATAGGCATCTATCCTCGAATACAAAGCTCTGGGAGCTTGTTTCAGTCCATACAATACCTTATTTAGTCTACACACATGAGACTCTCTGCCATGCACCTAAAAGCCCAATGGCTACTCAATATACACCTCCTCCTCAATAAGACCACTCAAAAATGTGGTCTTCACATCCATTTGGTGGATCTTCCAACCCATCTCTGCTGCAATGGAGATCACTGCCTTGATCGAAGTGTATTAAGAAACCGGTGCAAAGGTCTCATCATAGTCAACTCCCTCAACCTGTGAAAACCCCTGAGCCACAAAGAGAGCTTTGTATTTCTCAATTGTTCCATCCGAAACATGCTTTAGCTTGTAGATCCACCTTGAAGTCACCACTGACTTCCCCTCAGGTCTAGGAACAACTTCCCAAACATCGTTCTTCATGATGGAACTGTACTCTTCCATCATGGCATCTCTCCATACCTGTATACAAGTGGCCTCCTCAAAAGTGGAAGGCTCAGACTGCCAAATACTACTCACCATCACGATGTAGCTACAAAACCTCTCGGGAGGTTTACTCTCCCTCAATTCCTATCTAGGATTCCCCACTGAACCTTGTGCCTCCATCAAAGTATCCTGAAGCCACTTGGGATTCCTCCTCTCTAAAGTAGTGTCCTTTGGAGGGGACTATCCCTACTCAACCCCATATGCTATAGACAATGATCCTGTAGTAGACCCTGAAGTACTTGATCCTGAAACCTGTGGACCGATAGCCTGTGAACCTGAACTTTGTGGCCCTATCACCTGTGAACCTGTAGTCACTGAAACTGGTGGCCCCAAAATCTGTGTCACTGTAGTCTACTGTGGGCTCACCTAAATATGAGATGAAGACTGCTCACCTCTCTCTGTCCCTCTAGACTTCCTAAAGGCTCCGTCCTCCTCAAATCTGACATCCCTCCTCAAGACAGTCTTCCTCAAGGAAGGAAGGTAGATACAAAAATCCTTTGAAGTTTCACTGTACCTAACAAAGATCCCTCTCTCTACCATGGGCTCCAGCTTTGTCCTCTTCTCAGAAGGGACATATGAATATATGATGCACCCAAAAATCTGAAAGTGCCCCACCTCAGAATTCTTCCCAGAGAAAGCCTCCTCGAGAGTCATGCTCCCCATTTCCCTCTGAGGACTCATGTTCTGCAGATAAACTGCAATGTAGCATGCCTTAGCCCATAGAAATAGTGGAATCCCCTGATCATGTAGCATGGCTCTCGCAGCCCCAACAATGGCCCTGTTTTTCCTCTCAACAACCCCATTCTACTGCAGATTGTAAGGAATAGTCAACTCCCTCCCGATGCCCTCTCCTACATAGAAATCCATAAACTCCTTGGAGGTATACTCACCCCCATTGTCCGATCTCAGGACTCTGATTTTCTTCCCTGTCTGGTTCTCCATAAGAGCTTTGAACTCTTGGAACTGACTGAAGACCTGTCCTTTGGTGTTCATGAAGAAAATCCAGGACTTCTGAGAGAAGTCATCAATGAATACAACATAGTATAGGGATCCAGTCAATGATGCCAAAGACATCGAGCCACATACATATAAATGTATAAGATCAATTATCCCTGCTTCTCTACTATCACTGCTTGGAAAAGAAATCTTGGTGTACTTTCCCAAGGTACACCCCTAGCACAACTCATGGTGCTCTGAACTGAAATCTAGAACTCCCGTCACCATCTCCCTCAGAACTCTCAAAGCCCCATGGTGTAAATGTGCCATCCTCCTGTTCCATATCTCACATAGGTCACTGCTACTACTGGTAGAATGAATCAATGCTCACACTAGCTAGAACAAGAACTTGTATAGCCTCTCATGTCTAGTAGCAATCACTTTGGCCGAAGTGATGCTAGACCCTCTGGGGAAAACAAGCACCTTCCCATCATGGAACAAGACCTCATAGCCCTTCTCCTCAATAGTAGACACTGATACTAAGTTCTTCTTCAAGCCCAGAACATAAAGAACCTCTGTCAAAGTCATGGGAGGAAAAAACTCCCTCCGAAGTGATACAGTCCCACAACCAGCCGCCTTGACCTCCTAGTCATCTCCAAGCACTACCTCTACATCTCCACACTGTGAAAGATCTATCAGGTGCTCACGAACTGCTGTCATATGGCGAGAGGAACCACTGTCTATATACCAAGCATATGTAGTAGTGGTCCTCAAGGATAGACACGCAATCAAGGAAAATTCCTTGTCAAACTTAGTGGAAAACTCCTCCACCTCTGCTGAAGTTGTTGTTTGTTTCTTCTTCTTGTTTGGACACTATCCTGCATAGTGCCCAAACTTATGGCAAGCAAAGCACTTGACTTTTATCATGTCTTTCTTCCCTTCACCCTTGGGCTTCTATCCTCCCTTTGGACCCTTTCTGAACTTCTTCTTGCTAGTGGTAGCAAGAGCCACATTCTCCTCCTCATGACCTGTATATGAACTGCCATGTACATAACCTCTCCGGGTCTCCTCCTGAAAAAAGTCATCCCAAAGACGTTCCCAACTGGGAAGCTTCTCCCTAGCAACAATGCCCTCCACAAAAAAAGCCCATTGTTTGGAGACTCCATTCAATGTTGTTCTCACAAGATCACTGTCAACTATGGCTTCCCCCACATCTCCAAGCTCATCCCTCACCCCTGTCAATCTAGTAAGGTATGTGACCACATTTTTAGCCTTGGTCATTTTTATGCTCTTTAGTTTTTCCCTCAAAACCATTTTCCGTTTCTCATTTGTACTCTGGTATAGTTTAGTTAAAGACTCCAACATCTCATAGGCATGTGTCTTCCCCATCAAGGGAGGAATCAAATGATCCTTGATGGCATCAAGAATAAATCTCTTATCCTTGATACTCTTCTTAGTATCGGTTGTAAGAAGAGTAACATCAATAGGTTCCACAACAAGATCAGTAGTGGTATTCTCCACAATGTCCCACAACTCATTTTCTTGCAAAAGAAAGATCATCCTCTCCTTCCAATCACCAAAATTTGTTGCCCCATCAAGTCTGTCCTCAACTCTCAAACCAGTTTCCATGACCCTCTTTCTGCTGAAAATCACAAATTCAAAAATCTGCCCTGTGAAGTGACTGTTGTCTCAACTTTCTGTCTATTGAAATTTTTTTCTTCTCTTCAACTCAGCTCTGATACCATGTTAATTTTCAGACCCCAACCTAGTTTCAGTCTCATTGATTTTTCAGCCAATGTTAAATTCCCAAACCCATTTTTATATCAGCATATAATATCACAACAGAAAATAAAATTTAGAACTGAAACATGAGGATTCTGAACATCGTTTTTAAACGCAGAAATAAAATATCAGCAGTATGCAAAACTCAGAAAATTTAGACACACAAATTTTTGGTCTAACTTCGACCCTGGAAAAACCCACAAGGGGAAAACCAGTGAGAGAGGGATTTATTATTATTATGAGCTTCTGAGAAATTTCTTTTACAATAGTCTAATCTTCAGCAAAAAATACAAACTTATCTCAGAAAATTTATTCTCATCTTCTTTAGAAAATTCCTGAATGCAACTCCTCAAAATCTGTACCAGAAATCCATATAAGTATATGGCTGCTACAACAAAAAATGTTGTATGAAACTCCTCGAAAATCGTGTCTCTTTTCTATGTTTGCTGTACCCTCTTTTTCTGTGCATTAAATGCCCCTAAAAAACCGTGCCACACCTTGAAATACATGTTGTACCTTGTTGTATGGTCTGCTATCCTTTTGCTGTTGAACGAACTGTCAAATCTGTACTATACGGCCACCACAAAACTGTTGTTCCCTTTCCTCGAAATCTGTGCACAAAAATTTGCTGTACAACCCTCAAACTCAACAATACCCTTCTCGATTTTTGTGCTACTCGGCTACCTTGGGAATTGTGCCCTTACTCTAGAAATGTTGTCTTCTCAAGCTCGACCTCTCTCTCTTGTTCTCTCAACAAGCAAATGAACAACAACCCAAGAATGGGTGCGCCCTCTTGCCCTAGTCGACCTCATGAGGGAAGGTGAGGGGTTTTCTAATCTAATGGTTGAGATTAGATTAGATGAGTGGCTGAGATTTGGTGTCTCTTCACTCACCCTCACTTTAGTCATAAATTTATCTTTTAATTTGCATCTCACAAATTAATTTGATTAGGACCCACATTAGACAATTTCTACCCCCTTAGGCGCCTAGGGAAAAGAAACACTTGCCTTGGTACTTTATTTAATTTAAAAATTTAACATCAGTCTCGCTGATTTTTCCAGCCAATATTTAATGCCCAAACCTAGTTTTATATTAGCAATTAAATACACAACAAAAAATTAATTTCAGAACTAAAACATGAGGATTTTGAACATCGTTTATAACGCAGAAATAAAATATCACAGCGCATAAAACTCAGAAAATATTGACATAGATATTTTCGGTCTAACTTTGACCTTGGAAAAACCCACAAGGGGAAAACCCGTGAGAGAGGGAGATTTTTATTATTTAGGAGCTTCAAAGAATTCTGTTACAACATGTTCATCTTCAAAAATTTAAATGACAAACTTATCTCGATAACCATGTCAAGTCTTCACACAGGAAAATGAGCGAAAATCCACAAAACTCTTACCAAAATTTTATGCAATTAATTACAGGTATGCTCCTTGATTTCTGTGCCTCCAAAATGTTGTACAGTCACCTCGAAATTTGTGCCAACTGACTCATCCCAAAATGGTGCAATAAATGTTGTACAATCACCTTGGGAAATGTGTCGAAACTTCCAGAAAATAGCATAGCACCTTCTTCTCGAAATCTGTGCCTGAATAACAGTCATACGGATCGTACAAAATGTACATAATCCATACAGTGCAAACTGTACTTTCTTCCTTGGTTTTCGTGCATTTTTTTCCTGTTGTACGGAATTCAAAAATCCATATAGTACAACCTCTCTGCTCGGACTATACCTTGCCTTGACTTATATGCCTTCTCTCCTTGTTGTACGACCTTCTCTATCTGTAACATACGGCCTGCATTCAATGCTGTACTTGCTATCTCAATTTCTGTGCTAGATAGAAGCCCTGGGATGCATGCCCTAGCTCTGCAAAAATGGTTTCCTCTCAAACTAGAAAATGCTCTCTCTCTTTTCTCTCTCAACAATGAATGAACAACCCAACAAAGGGTGTGCCCCTCAACCCTAATCGACCTCATGAGGTAGGTGAGGAGTTTCTTAATCCAACGGTTGAGATTGGATTAGATGAGTGGCTGAGATTTGGTGTCTCTTCACTCGCCCTCACTAAAGTCATAAATTCACCTTTTAATTTGTATCTCACAAATTAAATGACTAGGGCCCACATTAGTCACTTTCTCACCCCTTAGGCACCTAGGGATGAGAAACACTTGCCTAGGTACTTTATTTAATTAAAAAAATTGGAACTGGAGACAACTGCACATTCGAAGCCATACAAAGTCTCATGGTTGCAGAAAGGACACCAAGTAATGGTTACTAAACAATGCTTTGTCTAATTTAAAATAGGAGGATATAAAGATGAAATTCTATGTGATGTAATTCCCATGGATGTATGCCATATTTTGTTGGGAAGACCATGGTAGTTTGACAGGAATGTCATTCATGATGGAAAGAAGAATACATACACCTTGGAGAAGAATGGTAGGACACACATGTTGCTGCCAATAGAAGAAAAGAAAGCGAAAGAGGAAGCCAACACAAGCATACTTGTCATGAGTGGGAAGGAACTATTAAAATAAGTTAATAAAGGAAAGGATATGTAGTTTGTTGTAGTGAGGAAACCTAGAGTTGTAATTACCAGTACTTCAATGGATGATTTGCCTAAATCAATTCAGGAATTGTTGGATAATTTTGTTGACATAGTGGTGGATGAGATGCCTAAATCATTGCCACCCATCAGAAGTATCAGTCATCATATTGATCTGATACCAGGAGAAAGTCTACCAAAAAAACTAGCATACATACTGACACCTAGAGAGAATGAGGAGGTGTTGGCACAGGGGTAGACCCAGGGTTCAACGCTCAAGAGCGCACCAACAAAACCCTAACTATCGGCCCTTTTGGAAACACTTGCGAGTATATGAAGTCTCACCCGAGGTAGATGCAAGGGTGATTGTAGGATTCCAGTGTCTGCAACCAAAGCTAGGACATAGATCTATGATTATAACACCTTATCAAAGCACTTAGCAATTAACATCCATCAATATTAAGTTCTTAGTTATAGCACAGTAAACCCTAATTACAACACAACGTAGTCTCCATTTAGATTGGCTATATTCAAGCACTTAAGCACCTCCACATAGACCAGATCTAGTATTCATCCATATTATTAAGCAAATAGCATTAACATATCTATCTATCATTCATCTATGTTAAAGCACTAAGCAAGAAAACATATAAACACATCAATACATCACACAAAGAAAGAAACACAACATGTACGTGGTTCACCCCCACCCTGGGGCTACGTCCACCAACTCTTCTCTTATTTATTATCTTAGGTCAAGCTTTTTATAGGCACATAGCATCCAAGTCCCACTCCACAGAGGATAGGAGATTTGCGCACCTCGCTAGATCCTCCTTTCTTATGTTATAGCACAAAGCCTTCCACAGTTTGTTACAACCACTTGCACTTAGCTCTGCAAGTCTCACACAATATGCACCAATCCTCTACAATCTCACCCTTGCACTTAGCACTCAGCACTTAGCTCACTGGCCTAATATCGCATAGATTCTCCCCCTTACATTGCCTAGACAACTATTTATGCTTTACAAAATAGGTCTAAACATGGGTAAACCCATGGGCCAACATCCCATACCCATTACATAATCCCAAATACCCAAAAGGACCCAAAAAGGGGTCAGGATCCCATGATCTTTGCTTTGTCTTGCGCTCCACCTTCGATAGCCTGTCGAAGTCCAAAAATTAGGTTAAGAATGACCAAGAATCCTCAAAACTTTTTGCTATAACCCTAATTTTCACCAGACATGCTTACCTGGCATTAGGCCATCTCAGATTCATTCTTTGCCAAAACAATGTTGAACAACTCTTCTTAAAAACCCCTTTTATAAAAACCCACACACCCTACTCCATTACTGCACACGTGTACATGCTTATGACCCAAGACAACCCGCATGTACCTACAAAAGCACGGAAAAAGGAAAGTTGCTGACGGAAAACACAACTTTGGGTAAGTTAACTAAACCTTTCGTCCATGCATGGCCGGTCACTCGACCAAATACCTAGCTTCTTCTAGCCTATAAAAAAAGGGTTAGGGGTCCCATTTGAAAGGAGGAGAATCATAGTAAAAAAACTATACCCGATTAAGCATTCCCTTTGTCCCAACCTTTAGCCATTCTTGTGCAAAGAGAAGTACAGAGAAAAGTAGTTGGAAGATAGTGGAAGAAGAGCCTAGGACCAGGATCAAGGAGCAGTAGCTGACTTTATCATTGTAAGGTATCATTGTGAAGTTAATAAAATAATTGCTTTTCCCATCCCACCATACGAGATTGTCATTATTGGAATATTCATTGTATGATTGATTAAATCTCTAACCTGTTAGTTCATAGATCAAATGCATGTGGAGTTCTTTGTTTTTATTGAGTGAATGCAGGTAAGAATTGGGAGGAGAGTTGCAGTCAAGGAACGACCAAGTGCGAAAAGGGGTCGACATAAAACATGAAAAATATCGTACATCACCTTAATCTCTTGAGCCTTGTATTTACATATGAGTAATGGGGGTTTAGGCATGGGATGATGGTAAAATGTAAGAATCTTTAGGTCATTTCTGCATGCATGATAAAACCGTTAGTGCTACTCCGTAGGAGGGATTTCCCACCCACAACCGAATTCGCGACTGTACTGGGGATCTCTAGGGTTTCTGGAAATGTTTTTTCTTAGATATTTTTAAGAACTGGTTTCATTTCTTGCTTTTAAAGTTTCAGCAAAAGTCTGAGCTAACAAAGATTCTGGTCTTCCATACTAGTTATCTCTACTTCTTTGCTTGATTGCATTTTTTTTTCAAGACCCAAAGAGGTACACATAGCCTGTATAAGGTTTGCACATGTGTACCTATGCCCTACCTTCCCACAACCCATGTGTACAGGCTAGCTGAGGAAGTGTCAGTCACGTGTATGATTCCAGAAAATTTCTTCTAGAGAGGCAGTCAACCTCTCCCCTGTTAGAAATAATCCGTCTCAGGGGTTTTCTGGAACTCATTCTAAGTCTTTGTTGTTTGCAGTCTATAGCTTAGGTTTTACCTCAGATTGGTTTGTTCTATGAAGTTTTCCTTGAATTATTTTATTTTTTATGTCAAAGTAAGTGTCTGAGTGTTCAAGAGATTTTGGTTCTCAATACCAGTAGTCTCTGCCTGGGATTTATTTCTTGTCCTTTCATTTTTTAAAGTTTCAGAAGTACACGCGGCCCGTATAAGGTTTGCACGCATGTACACATGCCCTGACTTTACACATCTCGCGTGCACACACTTATTGTTGAACTATCAGCAGCGTGCCTATGAAGAAATTTTTTGTTTAAGGTGAGGCAATCATTCTTTCCTTTGTCAAGAGTTATACCTCTCAGGTATTTTGGGTCTCTGTCATAGAAACTTAGCCTAGGTTTGGACTCTATTATAACTTGCTTTTTGATTGAAAGATTTCTTGTGTTTCCCAGCTTTTTTAACTTATTTTTAGCTTGAAATTTTAAGAAAAATTAGTTGCATTTTGAAAAAAAAATTCCCCTCATGGCCAGGGGGGGGGCATGAATCGTGCATTCATCAACTTCTTTTAGAATATTTAGTTATTTATGCTTTGATTGGAAGAAAATATAAAAAAGAAAAACTTAGTTTGTTAGATCTCTTTCTTTCTTGGCATTTTCTTTGCATTGTTATTTGAAAAAGAAAAAGAAATTAGCATAGCGTTGTGTTTTCTTATAATTTTAAAAAGCATTTCAAAAAGAAAAAATGTAAGAAATATAATCATTCTTTGCTAGTGTTCATATAAGTTTCATCATTTTTTGCAAGAGTCTTAAAAACATCAGTTGCACTACCGTACCCTTTTTTGAGTAAATCAAGCCAGTAAAAAGAACGCTAAATAACATTTACTAGACTTTATGTTTGTAGGGTCCATCAACTAGATTAGGCTAGAGCCTTGATTTAGGTTGGAGAGGAAACTCTTCAAGGCTATAAAACAAACATACGAGTCTGTGCTAAGGAGTGTAGAAGTCCAATAATGTGGAAATTATCTGGGACCCCCCTCTAACACAGGGGCTAAACATGAGGTCGCGTGCAGAAAGGTAGCAGATATAACCCCTCCAAAGTTAGACCAAGCGTAGTGGGGAACACATATAGAGGACTTTTCTTGGGATTCCATTGATCACATTTTCCACAGAGCTTCGTGGGTCTTGAATCTGTTCGAGGTACTCAGTTTTCTTCTGGAACACTTTCTCTCGATACCCTTGATAGGTTTCAGGCTTGATACCCTGCTCATTACGGTCCACCCGACTATCGACTGCACCCACTTGGTGATTGTTCACGAGCTGACAACCTAGATGACTTTATTTTAGCGACTTACACAAGTGACCATAGGGGTATACCATAGTACCTAGGGAAGACATTGGGCGACGCTTTTTAGATTATACCTGAAGGGTGCTTCTGTATTTGAGTTTCACTTGCATCGATAAGTTGCTCTAGTGTTGGCTGGTGTAACTGTTCTTCCTACTAGTTAGTCGTTTGCTTGATTTGTCTTTTGGAACTTTTAGTGTGTGCTCTGTGATCCCTAGTTTTCAATAGTTAGTTAGTCAGTTATTTTTTTGGGTCTCTGACCTAGGGTGGTAGAACATCCACTCCTTCGGTCAGAAGGACTTTTTGGTCTTCCTCTTAGAAATGTGGAGCCGCCTCTGTATAAGGCATTGTTTTTATAACACTGGTTCACCAGAGTTAGAGTGTGAGACTTTTATGAACTTGAACGATCCTGCAAAGGGAGAACCTATGCATAAGATCTTCATGGCTAAAGTTCTCGGCGATACCAACCAAGGAGCCCCTTCACAAGGGGATTGTTTTGCTTTTCCATTCTTCGGAAACATTGGTGTCCCTTTGATGGCGACTTTGTACATTCCTGGGTTGAATGTGGGACTACCGGTTTGGTAGGGTACCATTCCAAATGTCCCAAATGCTCTTGACTCTTCTTAGTTAAGAACCTTAATTCATGGGCACCCTATTGATGTTTCTTCATTAGCAAATTCTTCTCCTCCTCCTTCTCCCGCCTCTGGTGAAAGTACAATTACTAGTAACCGAAAGTCTAAAATAAATAGAAAGAGGAAGAATAGGAAGAAGAAATCACCAACCTCTACGAGTCATGTTGGAGATAGGTAGACAATCTCTACAAGTCACATTGAAGACCATCACCCAGCCTCTGCAATTTATGCTGGGGGCACACACTCACCCTCTGCAAGTCATGATGGGGGAAAAAGTCCAGTCATTGCTAGTCATACTGGTAATAGTTATGTAGCCTCTGCAAGGCATGTTATCGACCCATCACTAAACTCTGCAAATCATGTTGGAGATGTGCAACCAACCACTGCTAGTCATGTTGGGGGCATTAATTCTGTTGAGAAACCTAGACGAATAGGATGTAAGCCTAAGTTCCCCTGTAAGCTTTGCAAGAAAGATCACCTTACTCATTTGTGCCCTGGAATTCCAGAGGTACAAATATTATGGTCCCTGTCTGCAAGATCTTCTGATTCTGAGTCTTTTGAGGTTTCCTCACAATCTATTCATCCATTGGTTGAGACGGTGGTCACGCCGATGTAGTCATCGACTGATATGACTCCTCTTTTGAGGGGTGAGGTGCCTTTAGACCTTGTAGTCTCTCAGCCTTTTCAACCATTGGTTGAGAAAGAAATCATGTCGATGCAATCATCGGTTGATCCCATTCCTCTTTTGGGGGTTGAGGTGCCTTTAGACCATGTGGTCCCGCAACCTATTCATCCATTGGTTGTGAAGATGGGCATGCCGGTGGAGTCATCGAATGATCCCTGTCTTCTTTTGGGGGGTGATGTGTCTACCGACTATGTTTTTAGCATTTTCGGTTCAATACTTCCAGAACAAGGGGGCATTCCGCTCGTTTCGAGTACACCCCCTCCAAGCCCTAGGATGGTTTCCTTTGATTGGAATGATCTTGTTGAGCCTCGTCTTCCCTCTTGTTAATGTTTTATGCTGATATTATAGTTCTTTTCATTTCATAAAGACAAGAGCATAATAACCACAAGATCATTGAGAAATACACATCCACAATAGACACAACATTTATCCTGGGAAACCCTCTAGGGGAGGAAAACCCAGCAAAACTTCCTTATCATAAAAGCTTATACAAATGTTCAAGAGATAAATCAACCAATACAGAAAATCCTCCTCCAAGAGATGCGCCACCCTTCTTCTTCTTTCACCAACTTGAAATATCACCTTGCCTCATAAGAACATGAGCAAGTGAAGTGTGAGATAGAAGTGAGGTGCTAGTCTCTTATTTATACTAATCTGGCACGTGTGAAGAGTCACCATTCTGGCAGGGCTGACCTCTCATACTGGGTGGGTAAATCCACCTTTAATTAAATCTGGCTGGGGCCGACCTTTCA
>JZKD02S1864917.1:322191-333991 GCA_000966675.3 Picea glauca | reverse complement strand
ACAAGAAGATACATGAACTTAACACATAAGTTTATCTTGCATATTTTAACACATGAAGCAAGGTCCTATAAAGTTTATTTTTAATGAAGTAGAGGGTGCTTGCATAGCATAACAATTGAGCCTTCTATTTTCAGATCATTCATAGCCCCCTACGGGTCTTCTTTTAAGCTCTTTTCAGACCCTCTAAATGTGAAAATATTGTGGAGCAATCTTGTTGTCTTTCACACTCGTTAAACTAAAATTTGAAGGCACGTCTGTCCGATGGTAGTTTACCCCTTTTTAGGTCCAGATGGTCAACTGTATGAAAAAAGGTATACTCTAGAGGCTTTGGATCCCTAGAAGAGTACCCTCAGGTATAAGTTTAACCCTTTTTCGGGCTCGAGGGACAAAATTTACAAAAAAGGGACCCCCATGGAGTCCATGGTTAAGCTCTTTTCAGACTCCTTAAAATTGAAAAGATCGTCAAGTGACCTTATTCTTTCACACTCGTTAAAATGGTCCAGAAGAACATTCCTGACGAAGTCCATAGTTAGGCTTTTTTCAGACTACTTAAAAATGAAAAAAAGACCGAGTGATCTTGTCTATATCACGCTCGTTAAAATGGTTTTGAATAGACGTCTCTTTGGTGCTAGTTTACCCCTTTTTCGAACCGACTAGAATACCTTTGAAAAAGGTACCCCAGTGGAGTCTCCTTTTACATTTTTCAGACTCTCTAAATAAGAAAACTTCATCAAGCTTACCTTCTCTAGGCTTCTTAAACTTATATCAAAGGATGTTACCATTGTGTGTTTTTGTTAACCGTATTTCCATACCTATGTCTTTGGTCTAATGTTGGCTCAATGTTGCTCTCAACTGAACCATCTGAAGCATGCCTTATACGCAAGCCTCTTGACACCTTTAGTCCCAAGGGAGATTTTTTTCGAGTGTCCTTTCTTTGAACATTAGTCTTTTCCTTATACCTGGAACTTGTATGTTTGCGACACTCATTCCTCCTTTGTAACGTAACATTATTTTATTCTTTTTCCAAAATTATTGAAAAAGACAAACAAAATCAAATGTACCCCAAAAAGAGGAAGGGAAAAGTATTTTCTTTGTATTGGTAGCATAATGAGTCGCCCTTGAATAAAGCACATCTTTTTGTTTTCTCATCAAACCCTGGGATTTAATATGACCTTCGGAAGATGTTCCTGCTACATTGAGCTGTGTCCTCCTCCATTTGGTTATTCTTCCAAACATATGGAGAGTTTGTGTTGCCTCCTGCCTCATAAAATTATGTTAATGCCATGCTGCCTGGGTCTCATCATTTGTCATGCTATTATCCAAGGGAAGTTTTTATCAAGCCTGAGTCAGCCCCTCTATAGTTTGTCTCTTGCCCTCATGCCTGGCCATCCCGAAAGTCCAATCAAGTCTTTGTTTGAAATCAATGAGGCCTTCATTTTGATAATCAAGATTCTCTAGTCCATGACTGACGAGTTGTCGAAGACCTCTGGGTAGAGAAGTCATACACTCATATTAAAATCCTACCTGAGTTTTGAATATTTTGATGTTTTTTCTCAAGCTCTGAAGACCTCATCTCCAACCATCATGCCTTATTAGCTTCTAGAAGATGGATACTCTACACATATATCTTTTTGATTTCGAGATATAGCTCCACTGTGTATTGCTCACAGCTACACTTTATATAGTTATATGACATGGATCTACAGTGTATTTGATTTGTAGCCATGATTTTATTTTATCTCAAGCATGGGTATGCCCGCCTCGGTGAGACAATTATTATTTTTCAGACGACACCTCCTAATTTCTGGTCCTTGGGCTCACTTGTTCTAAACATCAGTGAAGATTGTTAATGTATTTCAGCCATCAGATGCTCTTCTGACCTCACACATTAGGGGGCATTTGTTATAAACCTAAGTTGCACCATACATGCTTACCTGGCATCATGCCATCTTAGATTCCTTCTTTTCCAAAACACTGTTGAACAACTCTTCTTAAAAAACCCCTTTTATAAAAACCCACGCA
This sequence comes from Picea glauca, assembly GCA_000966675.3. Taxonomy (NCBI): domain Eukaryota; kingdom Viridiplantae; phylum Streptophyta; class Pinopsida; order Pinales; family Pinaceae; genus Picea; species Picea glauca. Next base: position 331,969 of record JZKD02S1864917.1, on the reverse strand, counting down.
CCCTACTCCATTACTGCAGGCGTGTACATGCTAGCTGACCCAAGAAAACCCACATGTACCTACAAAAGAACGAAAAAAGGAAAGTTTCTAACGGAACACACAACTTTGGGTAAGTTAGCTAAACCTTTCAGCCATGCATGGCCGGTCACTCAACCAAATACCTAGCTTCTTCTAGCCTATAAAAGAAGGGTTAGGTGTCCCATTTGAAAGGAGAAGAATCATAGTAAAGAAACTATACCCAATTAAGCATTCCCTTTGTCCCAACCTTTATCCATCCTTGTGCAAATAGAAGTATAGAGAAAAGTAGTTGGAAGACAATGGAAGAAGAGCCCAGGACCAGGATCAAGGAGCAATAGCCGACTTTATCATTGTAATGTATCATTATGAAGTTAATAAAAGAATTGTTTTTCCCGTCCCGCCATATGAGATTGTCATTATTGGAATATTGATTGTATGATTGATTAAATATCTAACCCATTAGTTCATAGATCAAATGCATGTGGAGTTCTTTGTTTGTCTTGAGTGAATGTAGGTTAGTATTGGGAGGAGAGTTGTAGTCAAGGAACGACTAAGCATGAAAAGGGGTCGACATCAAACATGAAAATAAGGTACGTCAACTTAATCACTTGAGCCTTGTATTTAAATATGAGTAATGGGGGTTTAGGCATGAGATGATGGTAAAAAGTAAGAATCTTTAGGTCATTTCTGCATGCTTGATAAAACCCTTAGTGCTAGTCTGTAGGAGGGATTTCCCACCCACAACACTTGTTCAAGGGCCAACAGGCCCCCGACACTCACCTGTGACTCATCTCGAGTCACTCTGATCTGATTAGTTTTGCTTCAAAATCCTTGAGCGTGGCTCGAGTTGCTTCAACTTGTTGTTGTGCCATGACCTCCTCCTCAATGAACTCTTGTATGACTGCTTCGTTGACAGGTCCCTCTAGGTGTTGTTCAACTGTAGTGACAACTTTCTCTAGTTCCACTCCTCGGTCTTCAATTTCTGTGAACAATTGGTAGGCCTCATCCTGTACAGGTTGGAGCTTCTGAGTTACTTCCATAACTTTTCTTTGAATAATATGGACCTACTATTGGGAAGTGCACTTCTCTTGGGATTGCTTCATTCTTTCCACAGTTGATAGGGGCTTCAACTGCGTGTGTATTGTCTCTGCTTGATAGTTTTCTTCCTAGAGCTGTGACTCCAGTGCCTTCAATTCTGGATTCTCAGGGAGTTGCTCATACATCTGGGAACTGTGATCACTCATTTTCTTGCATTCCAGGGTAAGGGATTTTATGCTTTCAACTACGCTTTGAGCCATTTCTTCCCTTTGGTCCCTTACATCCTACAGGGTGTCAGGTACGGTGAAGAGCTCTAAATCTGTTATTCATTGTTGTAGCTACTGGACAGCTTCTACGAGCTGCTCTACTTGATGCGTGACTCGGTCTTCAGCCTGTAGCTCTAATTCTGTCACATAGTGGAGTGCTCTGTTTGCTTCTTCTTTCACTTCGAGTTTCTCTGCAAACAACTGTTCTTTCTCTTGCTGTATTTTTTCTTTCTCTTTTGCAATATTGGCTTGGAGAGAAACCTTCTCCAGTTCTGCGTTGTTCTACGATTTCTCCTTGTACTTTCTTCAAGGCTTGGGTGGCTTGTTCTATTTCCTCTTGTGCACGGTGAAGGCAAGCTTCAACTGCATCAGCTAATTGGTGGAGTTGGGTTGGCTGGTCTCCCAACTCTGGTTCTCTTGATGGCAAGGCCGCAGTGGACACTGCGCGGCTGGACTGAAGGCCTGTTGTACCCCTCAAAACTAATCCTTAATTTTGTCATACATTTCCTCCTGTTTAGCTTCATGTTTCTCCATGATTTCCAGCGAAGTGTCAATGAGGGCTGCTATGATGAATTCAAAATCATCAGTAGTGAGCACAGTCTTCATCTTTGTCATGGTGGCTCATGATTTCTTCCGGGAAGAAGGTTTCGAGGGAGAAACCTTCCTCTTCTTCAGGGGATCAATCTCATCTCTAGGTGGTGTTACTTCGCCTTGCCTCTATTCAGCTCATGTGCCATTTATCTCTTCGTCATCACCCCCTTGGTCAGGTGATACTGAAGCATTCTTTCCTGAGGCCCTGCTTAAGTCGTGGACTTCTTCGGTCTTCTTCATTCTATTGGGTCTCGGTGTATCATGTTCTTTGCGTGTGAATTTTGGACTGTTAGGGTCAGAAATATCTTCATGGTTTGTGGGAATAAGGAGGTTTGTCGACTAGTCCTTAGTGATCTCCTCAAGGTATTCTTCCATGAGTTTATAATATGATTGGAGTTTCTCCTGGTGTTCATCTGCTCGCACTGTAATGTAGATGAAGTTTCGATCTATGCTGAACTTCATCAGGGGTCGGAACCTCTATAGGGTGTTCAGAGTCATGCGAGGTTTGGATTCTATGGCTCTCTTCAGCTGAAAGTAGTACATATGAAAAATAACGTTTGAATGCCATTGTTTGTTCATATCACTCGAATACCAAAGTGTAGAGAAATTTGTAGCAAGCGGTTCAAACGGTTCAATATCCGGGAAGGTCACACCTTCCGGCATCTCCCAGGAAACAAAGGCAATAAGGATCAGGAGCCATCTAAAGTGGAACTCGTAGAATTGATATTGTGATTTGTGGTAGTCTAGCTTCAGCTGATTCACTAGGTACTTCACCCAGTTCATCTGTAAACCTTCTACGCACTTCCCTGCGAGGTCAACAATAAATCTTGTGACCTACGTAGGTCTGTTTTTCCTTAATAATTTTCCATCTATTAACTGACAGGTGAGGTGCACTATGCCATTTTGGATGGAGACTACCTTGTAGCCTCTCATTCCCATTTCAACAATGCCATACGTATCCCTGATCTTCTGGGCTAGTGTGCGATCTGTGGCTTTTCCTGGATAGAACTCCTGCGGGTCAGGTCCTTTCATTCTCAACCCTATGATCCTATGGATTAGCATCAGATCAATTGTAATACAATGGTCTAGCCATAAGTAGTTGCCATGGTAACATGAAAGCAATAGCTTGACACATGCATTGAATTCCTAGTGCCTACCAAAGTGTGGGATTTTCATGACGTTTAACAAAGTGGACTACACGAGGTTCATCGTCCACGGCTGAGGGATTATCTTTGAGTTATTCCCCTTCATCCTAGTCAGGTATTTATATGGGGCCAACATACTGTAGGTTTTGAGATCTATGAGGTTGAAGTCACTGAACTTCAATGCTGCGATCTTATCCTGTTGTGCTCGAACTGCACGTATCCCCTTCGGGATGTATGCAATAACCATGGTGTACTCGAATTCTCTCGACACACTATATCGGCTCACTTCCCCAGCCAAAGGCAGGTTGTAGTCGGGCAATATGGTTGAGATCAACTTCACATTTTCTAGGTCATCTCTGTGTTTGGTTCTCTTCTCTGTCGCGACTCGGGATGGCCCGGATCTCCGAGCAGTCGACAAAGAGGCTTTCACTCATCTCGTCGATGATTCTTGTACACCTATAGACATCACTCTTTCAGACATGACTCTCTCAGTCATGAGTTCGATGAGTACTTCTTTCATGGACTCTTCTACTGCGCTGAGTTCTTCTGACATACGCTGGTGGTGGAATATCTCAGGTTCGAAGAAAAACTGCTCAACACAATAGGATAGATGATACTCACACAGTGATCACTTTGCGAAATCAACTATGCTGCGAGCTTATATAGTCACGATTGGTAAAAGTGTTCTCGTTGCGTGGCATGATGGGATAAATAGATAACTCAAAAACATATCTCTTGCAACGGGTGAGAAGCCTTCACTAACTCAGTTATGTCTGTTGTAGTGCGACCCCAATAGTCTAGTGGTGAACTTTCTGACCATAAATGCCTTTCTATCCATTTGGGCCATCGGTCTAACGGTTATACTATTCCTAACGGCTATATTTCTTTTCCATGGCGAAGTGCCATGTAACGCTGTTATGATATTTTGTCAAAGCTCCAATTTTGCAAATTTTCCTTCTGCGAAGTTCCCTCGGGAACCTTCTATAACTTTTCAATCTTATTTTTCTTCTTACTTAGTTTTCTAGCCTTCTTTCCAGTGAGCTTCGTCTCAGAATTCCTTTTTCCATTCTGAATCTTATCTTCTTTTGGCAGAGTTACTTCGCATTGTTGAGAGTGAAATCAGAGGTCATACTTCATCTGTAGCTGGAATAGGTACTTCAGTCTTCTGTGGGTCTTCTAGTGTTCTTCCAATTTTGACATCCAAATCTTTGGTTTGAAATAGCTTCGCTCGGTTGTCCTGTTCTTCAATCAAGTGTTCGACCCTCCTAGTCATGAAATCTTTTAACTCTTGCTTCTTCTGTTCTAAGACTTCTTCTTCTTTTCGTTTGGCCCAATATTTGTTAATCCAAGTTTTTCCTAGTAACATAGCAAATGGAGTGTTGTTCTCAATAAATTTAACAACTTAAAATTCTTCCTCTATCAAAGTTCCATTGGCACTCATAGATATATGAGCGAGCTTCCCACACAAATCAGCTTTCCTCTGAATAGTACTATTCCTCCCAATGAAGGAATCATAGCAGGCTTCCCTAAAGTTTCCCAAGTTCTTTCTGTCATAATATTCACCTATGTTTCTTCATCCAGAACACGGTCAATGTTGAAGTCTCCTATTCTTGATTCTATGCATTCTTTTTCTTTAAAGACCTCTGATAAACTGACATGTCGGTGGTCATTCAGGGTTTCTTTCATCTGTATCAATACTTTCTCTGATTCTTTCCAGGGTTCTATCATGATCTCAGTTTCTGGATCTGCCTTAGGGTTTTCTTGGTTCATATTCATTCTTTCAACCTTAGCAATCATTCTAGGGCAATCCAATACTTCATGGTCTAGAGATTTACAATAGAGGCAACTAGATTTTCTACCAGGGCATTCCTTAGACAAAGGTCTCAATCTTCTACAACTGTAACAAAGGGTTAATCCTCTCTTTCTTTTAAATGATCCCCAACCTCTCATGTACTGCGCGCTAGGATCATAGTGGCTAACCTGCAAAAATCTCTTTCTAGGATCCTGCATCCATTTGTTACTCCAAACATTCTCTCTATGCATAGGTATAACATATTTTTCACTATTCTTATAAGATATATTCATACCAAGTGCCCTAGTTTTCAAGCTAGGACAAAATCTATCAATCATACTTAGATCCATACTCTAGAAAAAAAAAAACTCTAATCTTATCTTCAACAGAACACAAAGCTTCCAGATCTAAAACTTTTCACTATTCTTACCTTTATCAGAGCACAAAGCTTTCATATCTTACCTCTTTTCTTTAGATCTGACCTCTTTTCTTCTTGGAATAGAGCTCCACATATCAAGTAGAATACTACGCACTAGAGTGACAGATCTATGCACAAAGATTTCACAATTATAGGTCAGGTCTTTGCACAAAGCTTCTTCTTCCTTAGTTTCCAACAATCACAGTTTCAGGTCAGATATTTGCATAGAGATTCTTCTTCCTCAGTTCCCAACAATCATGGCTTCAGGTCAGATATATGCATAGAGATTCTTCTTCCTCAGTTCCTAGCAATCTCAGTTTCAGGTCCCGGGAATAGAACCATTTGTTGGCACAAGGGAAAACCCAGGGTTCAACGCTCAAGAGCGCACCAACAAAACCCTAATTACTAGCCCTTTCGGAAACACCTGCAAGCAGATGAAGTCTCACTCGAGGTAGAGGCAGGGGTGGTTGTAGGACTCCAGTTTCTGCAACCTTAGCCGGGACACATATATGTGATTATAGCACCTTATCAAACCACTTAGCAGTTAACATCCATCAATATTTAGTTCTTAGTTACAGCGCAGTAAACCCTAATTACAACACAGTGCAGTCTCCATTCAGATCATCTATATTCAAGCACTTAAGCACCTCCACATAGACCAGATCTAGTATTCATCCATATTATTAAGCACATAGCATTAACATATCTATCTATCATTCATCTATGTTAAAGAACTAAGCAAGAAAACATATAAACACATCAATACATCGCACAAAGAAAGCAAGACAACATGTATGTGGTTCACCCCCACCCTGGGGCTACGTCCACCAACTCTTTTTTTCTTTATTATCTTAGGTCAAGTGCTTTACAGGAACATAGCATCTAAGTCCCACTCCACAGAGGACAGGAGATCTGTGCACCTCACTAGATCCTTCTTCCTTGTGTTATAGCACAAAGCCTTCCACAGTCTATTACAACCACTTGCAATTAGCTCTGCAAGTCTCACACAGTATGCACCAAGCATCTACAATCTCAGTCTTGCAATTAACACTCAACACTTATCTCATCGGCCTAACATCTCATAGATGCCCCCCCCTACATTGCCTAGACAACTATCTATACTTTACAAAATAGGCCTAAACATGGGTAAACCCATGGGCCAACATCCCATACCCATTACATAATACCAAATCCCAAAAAGGACCCAAAAAGGGGCTGAGATCTCGTGATCTCCACTTTGTCTTGTGCTCCACTTTCGATAGCCTTTCGAAGTCCCAAAATTAGGTCAAGCATAACAAAGAATCCTCAAAACTTGGTCAAGGGTCAACATGAGGTAAAGAAACAAGTCCAGGAATTGTTAGACAAGGGTTTGGTCAGAGAGAGCTTGAGTCCATGCACAGTACCAACTATGTTGAGCCCAAAAAAATATAGAGGATGGAGAATGTGTACAGACTTAAGAGCCATTAACAAGATCACCATCAAGTATAGATTTCCTTTGCCAAGAATGGATGATTTAATGGACTATTTGAGTGGAGAAAATTTCTTTTCTAAGATAAATTTGAAAAGTGGATATCACCAGATTAGAATGAGAGAAGGTGATGCATGGAAAACAAACTTTAAGACAAATGAAGGTTTGTATGAGTGGCTTGTTATGCCATTTGGCTTAACAAACGCCCCGAGTAATTTTATGAGATTGATGAATGAAATACTGAAGGATTTCATTGGCAAGTCTGTGGTTTTATATTTGTATGATATATTGATATTTAGCAAGACTAAAGAGGAGCATTTGAGGCACATGACACTAGTGATGAGGAGACTACTGCAAGAGAAGCTGTTGATAAATATGAAGAAGTCCTCTTTTATGAAGACATAAATCATTTACTTGGGTTTTGTGATCTCTTCAAATGAACTGAAAATGGATCCAGAGAAGGTGAAAGCAATCAAAGAATGGTCATCACCAAAAAGTATGTATGAGGTAAGGAGATTACATGGATTAGCAAGTTTCTATAGGAAGTTCATCAGATATTTCAACGGAATTTGTGCACCAATGATGGATACAGTAAAGAAGATTCACAAGTCTTTTAAATGGATAGAGGAGGCCGGGAGGAGCTTTAATAAACTTAAGGAGAAAATAACAGAAAGACCAATTCTGGTCTTGCCAAATTTTGAAAATACATTTTAGGTGAGATGCGATGCAAGTGGAGTTGCAATTGGAGCAGTTTTGAGCCAGGATAATAGGCATGTTGCCTATTTTAGTGAAAAGTTGAATGACACTAAGAGAAAATACTCCACATATGACAAGGATGTTTATGCCATAATTCAATCCTTGAAGAAATGGAGACATTACCTTGTCCCACAGGAATTTGTCTTGTATAGCGATAACCAAGGTTTACACTTGATAACCAGACATGAAAAATTGAATCAGAAGCACGCAAAGTGGATTGAGTTTATGCATAATTTTACTTTTATTATAAAACATATTGCTGGGAATGCTAACAAAATTGTTGATTCTTTGAGAAGATGTTTGATTCAGTTTTAGGTGAAGACTTTGGGGTTTGAACACCTGAAGGATATGTATTGTGATGATGTAGATTTCAAGGAAGCATACAAAGCATGTGAAAATCTTGTGCTGAGAGACATGAGCTAGTGGGCAGAGTACATGATTCAAGAGGGATTGTTGTTCAAAGACAATTAGTTATGCATACCAAAATGTTCAATGAGGGACAACCTTTTGAAGGAGAAGCATAGTGGAGGATTGGCTAGACATTTCGGCCATGATAAGACATTTGCACAGTTGAGCAGTTCATACTATTGGCCAGGTATGAGGACATAACTTATAAATTTTGTGGATAGATGTAGAATCTGCCAACATGCAAAAGGGAAAAGATAGAACACATGATTGTATCAATCATTTCCAATACAAGAGAGGCCTTGGGATGCAATAAGCATGGATTTTGTGCTGGGACTGCCAAGAACGAAAAAAGGATATGATTCCATATTTGTGGTAGTGGATAGATTTTCAAAGATGGCACACTTCATCCCATTCCAGAAGACCAGTGATGCAACCCATGTTGCAAATCTATTTTTCAAGGAAGTTGTGAGACTTCACGACCTACCCAGGAGCATTGTCTCAGATAGAGACACAAAATTTGTTGGTCATTTTTGGATAACACTGTGGAAGAAGTTGGGGATGGATTTGTCCTTCAGCTCAGCTTATTACCCTCACATAGATGGACAGACTGAGGTGGTAAACAAAAGTTTGGGAAACTTATTGAGGAGCCTAGTCACTGAGCATCATAATCAGTGGGATCATATTCAACCTCAAGCAGAATTTGCATACAAAAAATCACCAAATAGGAGCACTGGAAAGAGACCATTCCAAATATTATATGGAATGCAACCAAGGGGAGTATCTAAGTTGAGAGACTCGGGACACAGTGAGATCAGAAGTGCTGGAGTAGAAATTTTTGCTGCAGAAATGCAGAAAATCCATAGCTAGATCAGAGGATAGTTGTAGAGTTCTAGCCAAGAGTACAAGCATATAGTTGATCAACATCGTAGAGAGATTCATTTTGAAGTAGGAGATCAGGTCTTAGAACATCTCAGGAAGGAAAGGTTCCCTAGGGGAACATATAAAAAATTAAAAATGAAGAATATAGGGCCATGTAAGATCTTGAGGAAGTTTGATGCAAATGCCTATGAGATTGAGATGCCAGATGATGTGGGCATATCACCCATATTTAACATCTCATACCTATATCCTTACAAGAAAGATGACATACAAGAATTAGAAGATCAAGAGAGGATTCAGTGGGAGAAACAAATTCCTATAGTAGAAAAACCATAGATGGAGATGATCGTTGATCAGAGAATTGGCAAGAAGACCAAGAGGAAAACCTATTTTGAATATCTGGTCAAATGGAAAGGGCACCCAATAGAAGATGCCAGTTGGGAAAATGAAGCTGATATCTAGAAGCATGGAAAGTCGATGCAGGAGATCATGGACAGGAGTCCATGAATTTTTGTTGAGGGGGAGTATGATGTAGGAGCATCGTTAGCGAACACACATGGCAGGACAACTCAGTGCCTGAGAATCATTCTAGAATCTAAAACGCCGGGAGTTACTGCGACTATTTTGGAGTTGATTGAAGAATATTCTCCCCCTTCTCAGTGAATCTAAGTATTCTGATCATGAATCAGTGAATCTATTGTCATTCTGATCGTGGAGCTTTTGAAAATTCACTGAAGAATATTCTGAATATTTTGGAGTTGATTCACTGATTATTGAAAATTATTTCTCCCCCTTCCTCCATGGAAATCCCTCAGTATATAATATTTGGAGACTCAACCACCATGGAGAGGATCTCTCATTATATCCACTAATAAAGGTATCTATAAGATATTTAGGGAGAAAAAATCTCTTAAGGATTTTGGGGAGGAAATATCTCTCAAGGATTTTAAGGAGGAAATATTTCAACCATCCATGAGATCCTCCACCTTCCCTAAAAAA
>JZKD02S1864917.1:286089-302880 GCA_000966675.3 Picea glauca | reverse complement strand
GCTCAATTCCAAAAGCAGCTTAGTGTTGTAGTAAAGAAACTTATACTAATCTCACTTGCTCAAATAAACTGAAGTTCTGTATTAAATCACAAGAAAGTAACTTCCCTATTGCAAAAGATCAATCTAAGAATCCTGGATTACATTTGAATTAATACTTGCAATAGGAAAGAACAACTATTCTGCAATCAGAGACAGGACCCTTACTCTCAACAGAGACTTCAGCATTAACACTCTTTCATGAAAACAACAATGCAGGAAACAATTAACTCTATCTAACAGAAAACAAAGCCACCTAGTTCCTTTCTTTCTAAGCAGGAGCCTTGAGCCTTACTTCTGTTTAGCACACTTGCGAGGTTGAGGTTTACAGAGAATAGAGAAGTCAGATCCCTTCCTTTCTGAGCAGGGATCCTTAACCCAGTTCCTGGCTAGCACTAAAGAAAGTTTCCAGAGGACAGGATGTTTTGGTTCTTTCCTTTCTGAGTAGAAACCCTTAACCCAATCCATGGTTAACACACTTGCAGAGGTAAAGGAAATCTACAGAAGACCAGGTGTTGTGATTCCTTCCTATCTGAGCAGGAACCCTTTAACCAAATCTTTGGCTAGCACACTTGCAGAGGTAAAGGAAATCTACAGAAGACAAGGTGTTGTGATTCCTTCCTATCTGAGCAGGAATTCTTTAACCAAATCTCTGGCTAGCACACTTGCAGCAGTAAACAAAATCTACAGAAGTCGAGGTAATTGGATTCCTTCCTGTCTGAGCAGGAACCTTTTAACCGAACTTCTGGCTAGCACACTTGCAGCAGTAAATGACTTTTACAGAGGGTATGATGTTCCGATTCCTTTCTATCTGAGCAGAAACCCTTAACCAAATCTCTGCTAGCCTCATAAAATCATCACACAAGATTGCTGGTAAAAAGAATTACAAATTCCATTCAATAAACTAAGACAGAGTCAGTAGTGTTTCAACAAACAATAGTTTAAACAAAGCATGAACATAAATTATACTAACACACTTCTAACTAATGGGTGAATCTTGTGATGAAGGTGGGCCTTCCCTTCTCACAAGATTCACCTGGACGAGAGGCTAGAGAAGAATACTCAAAGCAATTTTATATTCATCTGTCAAAATATCACATTACAAATTGAAAGAATAGAATACGTCCCACTTCTCTGGAGTTGCTTCAATACATCAAAACTTGGATCCCTCGAATGGTGATTTCCTCTGATTTAAAGAGGAAATACCTTCGATACAATCATTACAATACATATCTGAATCCTATCCTAAGTCAGATCTTCTTTCTAAATCAGCATAGGATGTCCTAGTATCACGCAACCGAATGCTATTACAGGAACTGAACGAGGTATTGCTATTATGGTTGGTGTAACAACTTCTTCTCATTGTTGCTGATGCTATTTCAGCATCGCAATTCGCGGGCTATTTCAGCCATGTGAATTGCGCTCTGCTTGTGTTGACTGTTGATTGTGGCGGCTTCCTTGTGTTTCAGCATCGTCGGTTCTGGCTATTCTTCTGTGTTTCAGCATCTGCAACTCTGGACTGTGTAGTAGCTCCGTGTTTCAGCATCTTGTGACCTTGGAATGTGTAGCAGCTCCGTGTTTCAGCAATAGGCCTTGAATGCAAATCTGCAGTTTTGGACACTTATGCATTTCTAATCAATGGTTAAGTACAAAAGTGATGTAAAATATTCTGCAAAACAGATTAAGCATATAGTAATGAGAGAGGACGTTGTATACCTTGGAATGATCAGATGAAGTGATATTATGAGTCTAAATACAAGTGATGAAGGGTATAATAATGGCAAAAAGTATAGGCAAAAAGGTGCATTGTGTGGTCCTAACACTCGTCTACCTCAGAACTCAAAATTTCGGTAACCACCTTTCACGAGATGACCGTCTACGTATTCGCCATCAGCCCCCCCGCTACCTTCTCCTCAAAGACATCCTATACTGGCGAGGCATCGACACCATTCTTCATTGATGCCTGACTATTGACGAGGCCGATAGAGTCTTAAACGACTGCCACAGTGGCACATGTGGGGGCCATCTTTCGGGTATATCCACTGCTCAAAATATTATCCGAGCCAGTTACTTTTGGCCTACCTTGTTTCATGATTGCATTCATGCCGTAAAACAATGTGAGCAATGTCAGCTTTATGCCAACAAAGCCCGAGCTCCCCCCACTCTTCTTCACCCTATCATTACTGCCATCCCTTTCTGTAAATGGGGCATCTTCTTTATGACTTGTAATCCCCCCTCCAGCAATGGTCACAAATACATCATTGTTGCCATTGATTACTTCACCAAATGGGAAGAAGCTATGCCCACTTTCAACAACACTGCTGATACTGCAGCGCGTTTTTTCTTTAACCACGTCATATCCCGTTTTGGAGTACCCCTCCAACTCGTTTCTGACCATGGGAAACACTTTGAGAGTGAGATCTTCATTGAAATCTCATCTCGGTTAGGCTTCTCTCACGAGTTTTCCTCACCATATTACCCTCAGTCTAATGGACAGGTCGAGGCAGTTAACAAAGTTCTCAAGACCATGTTACAGTGCACAGTTAATAAACATAAAACCAATTGGCATCATATGTTATTTTCTTCTCTATAGGCTTACCGAATGACTATGAAAACCGCTACTGGTTTCACACCATTTCATTTAGTCCATGGGGTCAAGGCAACTCTTCCTATCGAGTGTGAAATTCCCACCTTACGCACTGCCATCGAGCTATTACCCGACACTACTCCAATGGAGAAACACTTGCTGAACTTGGAGTCTCTGGATGAAGATCGTCAATCTTCCTTACAGAACAATGAGGCAGCTAAAAAACGATCCAAGGCTACCTTTGATCGCCATGTCAACCTTCGCTCATTTCGCAAAGGCGACCTTGTCCTGGCTTACGATATCGCTCATGATACCTTTGGCCATGGAAAATTCGAGTCACTCTGGCATGGCCCATACATCATTCAACATTGCCTCACTAAAGGTGCATATATCTTGGCCTCTCCCGAAGGCCTCTCTCTCAAAGAACCCGTCAACGGGTTGTATCTCAAGAAATTTTATGCTTAAAAGTAGTCATTCTACTTTAGGTTATTTCTTTTCTAGCGTTTTTAATATTTTTCTCCTCCCCTCATGTCTAAAATATCCTTTGTGCTATTGACAGATGATTCCTCCACCAGCCTACCACATCGGTTACGCAGATGGTGCCAGCCGTTGGACACAAAATCTCGCTTCGGCTTCTTGGGCTCTCTACACCCCCTCACATGAAATGCTCCATTCGAGAGACATATGTTTGGGGTCAGCAACCAACAACCAAGCTGAATACACTACTATCATTGGCCTCCTAGCTGACGCCCAACATCATCATATTTGTCACCTTAGCGTCTTCCTAGACTCTCAACTAGTCGTTCTCCAGCTCAACAATGTGTACCGTGTCCGTTATCCTTGCCTCTTTCGCAAATACCTGCAGGTTAGGCTTTTATCTCGACATTTTGATTCCATTACATTTACACATATTCCAAGACAATTGAATCAAATTACAGATAACCTAGCTAATATTGTGTTAGACTAGCATATATCACATCAAGCTACCTCTACACATACATAAACATATCACAATCCTATCACAACATATACATAGAATAGACATCATCAAACCATTAACCAAAAACATGTAAACACCATATAGATCTCAAAAAGTATACTCATGTATATATATAGGTCCACAGTGCCATCTGAATGTTTACATACAAAAAATACATGTATCTGCAGGCCAATACATCACCTCGGTACAAAATGGGCTCACCAGCCTATATACAAAAAAATATATATATACATCAAATTCCTCAGAGCACCACTCACGGTGCCTCTATAGCACCATCGCCTGCTCCTCCCTCAGGTGGTGGCGGCCCACCACCTCCTACCCTAGAAGGTGGTGGTCCACCCCCTATCGGCCCCTCCTTCCCCGACAGTAGTCGTCCGGTCGTCAATGAAGAAACCACTGCTTCTCGTCGTACTATGGCCCACCATGGTGGCGACACCCCCACACACTGCTCCAAGAAAGTCTCGTCCTAGATGTGAGACCATAGGCCCTCAGGAACCTCTTGTAATATCATCTCCAGACACTGGCATATGTCCTCATAATCAGCTCCGGCCACATCCGGAGGAGCATGTGATGGCCCAACACCAGGGTCATCAAACCGGCACCTCCTCGCTGCCCTCTCTAGCTCAGTTGGTCGCACCGCAGCCTCATCATGCCGACATCTCTCTCCCTACGACGGTCTCTCCGGTGCTCGCTGCAACTCCACCTCGCACCCGCGAGGTGCCACATCTACACATGAAAACAAACAATAGATAATATCAACATCTATATCATATACATATGGACTTCTATCTCAAACACAAAATAGCAAAAACATACCTCGATGATCAAAAACCTCCCCTGGAGGTAGCACCATGTCCGGATCATCCCGAAAGTCCACCCTAGCATAAGGGTAATGTAAGATCATCTGCGGAATCTTCTGCCATACATGTGCCGCCTCTACAGAAAAGAAGTTGCCACCTTCGCCACCACCATGGCGAAGAAACACAGTCGACCACCAAACCGTGACTCTCACACCCCAGGCACCCCCAATAGAATCCTCGGGTGCAACATCGACACCCTCTCTAGAAACCAGGCCACTAGGATGGACCCGAATGCAAACTCCCCCGTATTAGTGGACCGACAGTGGTCCAACTGCCCCACCATCCTCGCATGCAGCGTAAGCCCCCAAGCGGAATGCTCTCCAACCAACACTCTCTCTAGCACCAGAAGTTGGCCACCACTAATCCACTGGGTCTCCAGTGACCCATATACTTGCATAATCATCGCTGCTATACAGCGATGTGCCAGGGAATCTATAGACACAATGCTCACAACCGTCCTGGACATAAAGTTCCGAACTGAACAATATCTCCGGCTAATAGTCATGAGTTGCATATCCCTAGGTAGCACCGGCTCCACCGGTAGGGGCGTTCCCCAAAAGGGAAGCCCATTCAAGAAATATACATCCTCCACCGTAGTGAAGGGTATTTTCTCTCCTCGCACGAGGAAGTAGTGCAACTCCAGACTCCACATCTGGATCAGGAATTGTAAGAGATACTCCTGTGCCTGTATCAATAGGCACTCACAGAACTTTAGCAGCCCACAGGCTACCAAAGTCACATGCACACCTGGCCCCTCAATGGCCATGACATCTCGCAGATGAGACCAGTCTCGCTCTCACCAACCCACCGACATCATCACAACCGTCCACCAACAGACAACACATAGTCCTATATCATCTCAAGAAACCATCAACAACATTAAAAAGACTCATTTTTATACACCTCAACCTTGCCTCCTCGGCATGGTTTTGTTACCCACAGGCGCGCACACATGCGCGCCTGTTCACTACACAGGTGCGCATGTGTGCGCACCTATTCACTCCATAGGTGTGCATCAATGCGCACCTGTTTGCTTCACAGGCGTGCTCCCAAGCGCACCTGTTCACCATACAAGCGCGCACAGATGTGCGCCTTCTCAACCTACAAATGCGCACTTGTGCACGCCTGTTCAAATCATAGGCATGCCCTTAGAGCGTACCTTAAATCCCCTCTACCACACCCCCATGCACATACATCTAGTCGACAGACACACACACATGTGCACCTATTACCAGGTCGCCCACGCATGTGGGGCCCATATCCCCTAAATCTCTCTGTACGGCCCCCCGTACAACCCCTACCCAAAAAATGAAATCCTATTTCTATGCAGGATGATCAGACCACTAACTTGAAGCTCGTTAATCACCAATCAGATACCTCATCCTCCCCGAATCTCCAAAACTCCTCTGAAAACTATTCGTACAGTCACTATTACAGTAGGTACAAATGAGGTGGCAATGTGGGCCCTACAGCTATATATAGGCCTTTTGCCAAACTTCCACTCACCATTCTGGGTGCCCACGGTGTCCATTTTTCAATCCGTCTTCAGCCACGGGATCAACATCCCGTCATCTACATTACAACAGTCCCCGGGCCTCTTTTCATCCTGAGCCCCCGGGGCACCTTTTTTTCATACCCTGGTCAGGTACACATGCACATATTCACGCTTATCAAATACATGATCATATGAGTTGTCCCATTCCTAGCACCTTTTGACACTTTTGACACTCATGTTTTTTTTCAAAACCCTTTAGGGATGGGAGTCTCAATAGTCTTTCATCATGTCGTGAATCAACCACATACTCCTTCTCCTCATTTTGCTATCTTTCCCACACGGACTCCCAGATTATCTCTTCTCGATTCTAATTTTTAACTGCACCTCTGCAGTATCATGAACCCTTCATTTCATCCACAATCAGTTTGCCCATCTGCAAACCCACCTTCATTTAACCTACCTCATACAGAAACTCACCAATGGGGCTCCCACCCTTCATCAGTTTTCCAAGAAAAATATGCCCTACATGGGCCACCCATATCACACCGGGGCACCCGTTTCTGTATTTGTACATTTCTCCCCACTTATTCGTTATTTATTGTACAAACGCCTTTATTTTCAGTCGTTACATTACCCTTTTTGTCGTCACCTTTGGCGACCTGCTTCCCTCTTTTTGTCTAGCCTCAACCCATGTCACCTTTGGTTGGAGCACTACTTATCATATTCCCTTGCCTGGCATCGTCCATATCTTCAGAGTACCCCACAGGTCACTTACCTCTACCCTCTGAATTTGTTCACCTTGTCCCGCCTCTGGCACAACTTATCCCCGGTCTTGTCATCCCCCTGACACTTGACCTCGTTGAATGGTTGCAGCCACTTTTTATCTCATACATCCTCCAACCAAGGGTAGTCTTGAGTCTTCCCACATCTTGACTTCATCCATGTACCTTTTCCACTTCCTCACCTCACCTAGTCAATTTCACGAAGCCATTTTACTTCTGGGAGTCGCGTTCCCCTTTTTGTCGACGTCAACATAGTTTTCCAGAAGGGCGACAGTATCTTAATTCTCATTATCCATCCAGTGAGAGATCTCAAATGGCACAGGGTGACACACCATTGCTCCCTGCTGTCGTTGACCCCCATAAGATTTGATGCCAACACTTTCTCATGTTACGGTGGGTCTTACTTTGCGACTATTGCAGTTAGTTCTTTTATTTGCCAAAGACCTCTGAACTTGGCAGGGCTATCAATGCCCACATCATCGTTTCTACTTAATACCACGATCAATGCCTACTATTCAGAGCATGCTCATTTGCATAATTGTCTTCTGCCTCTATCACGACCGCCCCCGAGGGTGCTACAATTGTCTACACCAACACTTCAGTCATCTTTTTTCAGAGTTACATGACACGAGCATGGGGCATGCCTGCCTCATTTGTACACAGTTTTCTATTTTACACACCTCATAGAAGGTTAGGTCCTACCGGTTCCTTTTTTCCTCCAACGGATCACTCTAAACAATCCCACTATTTCTCTATCCTACAACAACATTCTTAGTAGAAGAAACATTGATGGATTTCATCTATACGTATGCTCCTAACCTCATCCATCAGGGGGAATCTGTTATCACTGAAATTTCGTCCACACATGGTTACAATAACTCAGCATTGTCAAACAGTGATGAAGTCATCCATGGACCTGAATTAATACCACAATATTCAAAAAAGGTCAAAAACTATACAAAGTAGTGAAAAATTGAAGAGCACTTTGCAGACATTGGGTGCACGTGCGCATGCACGGAACAGGAACATAGAAATCGCGCATAGATGCACGATGCGTGACTGTTAGCGCAAAAAGCTGCGCACTTGCGAAACAACGCATTTATGGAAGTGGTCGGCCTCCCAACCACTTATGGTTCAGCTCCCAAGCCGATTTGACCCTCAAATATGGGCTGGATCCGACTAGTGGGCTGGTCAAAGACCTAATAATGCCCTAATTGGCCTCTTTTCACACTATAAAGCAGTTGAACAATAACCTAAATGAATGTTATAAAAAGACATGGATGCACCTCATTTTCTCAAGGAATTCAAAGTAATGTTATGCTTCCTCTATTTTTTTGAGGACTCCATCCTTGACACAAGTGTAGTGGCACCATTACATTGGACAATCCACCTCACCATTGAGTGTATTTGTAAAGAGTTCTTTCATCACCATTTTCCATTTTCTTTGTTGTAAGAAGAGCTAGCTAGTGAGGGTCCAAGAGCCTTCCCTTGGAGGAAGAAGGGACTCATAGTTTCCCACGTGTCCATAAACGAAACCATAATGGTTTCCCCAGCCTACCTTCGAATAATTATCTTTTGCGTTGCTTCATTTTTTGATATGTGCCTTAGTCGTTGATCGAGGCTTCTTCAAGATTGACAGTTCGCCGAGTTATACCTTTTGCGCCTTCGCTATATTTTTCTATATGCCACTGGATATAGCTCAGTCCCCCAAACTATCATACTTCCATAGTGATATAGCATTTCGCTAAATTTCCAAAATTTGGATCCTGATCTGAAAATTGTTATGGTGATAACATTGGCTCCAACTGGTGATGCTATCCTCCCTACGAGGTAGAAAAGAACTCGTAGATCTAGTGCCTGATCCATTGGGATGCTCCCAAAACATGTGTCTGTACCCTGCTCTATCCTATCACCAGTGTCTACTGAAAACCAAACTCTGCACACTGCTCTCAACTGGATACTGAACACTGAATACACTGCTAAAATCTGACTGTACATGCTACTGGAAATCCAAACTAAAAAATGCTTGACCAACAAGCTTATTCGCACACTCCTACCTACTCTAAAAATGATGAAATGAATACTCAATCAAGTAATGCTAAAGTGCCAATGCAACCAATCAAACACTTGGCTTCCCAATTTTTCTCTGCTCACATCTTTCTTAAGCATGCAGACAAATGTAAAAAGATGGCAGGTGAAAGCAAAAATTGAATCCAAAATCTGATTTTATGAATGAAATAAACTCCTCATTCAATGATGACTGTAATAGGATGGCCACAAGATCTTGAAAAATCATTTTTTCTTGATGAGCAAAAACAGAAAGAAAAGATTCTTTCATAAGTGTTTGTTGCTCTTGCTCTATTTCTTCTGATTTGAGAACATTTTCAAATGAAATGGCAACAATAGGTTTGTCTACTTCTCCATGCATCTCAACAAAAACATTCATACATTCTTGAACATCTTCAAATATGACAACCATATTATGTGCATCAAGGCTATCCTCTTGTTCATCAAACAATTCAGATTTGGTTTCATTAAACTTCTGGAAATTTGTTTGAGGACTGTCATTTTGACTTTTAAATGAATTAATAGAAATAAGTTCCTGCTCATAATCTTCTTGTAAATGTGAAAATCTAACATCATGAACTATCTCACAGTTTAGAGTTCTCATGGATGTATTTTCAAAACCATGATTTTCAAATGAATCAAATAAAACCATTGCCTCTTCATTATCTTTCTGTATTCTTGATTGAAAAGTGGCATACATTGTTTTGTTGCTTTCCTGAAACTCTGTGTCATTTGTTTGTTCATTGCTGAAAGTTTCCATAGATGCAGTTTCAGAATCCTCATCCATGTGTAGGCCACTTAGAATTTGAACAACCATATCATTCATAGGGGAATAAAGACAACCTTGAAACACTTTATCTTGCTGAAAATCTTGCTTAACATCTTCATCAAGTTCAGGAGAAAGAAAATGACTTTTAACAACAATTTCTTGATCAACTTCATTTTCAGCCAAAGGAGGGGATACTATTTGTTGTTGGGCTGAATATTCATAAATGGCTTCCATGATTTCATCATTCACACACTCTTCATTTCCAAAAACATTTTCAAGGTACTTATTGAAATGTTCACAAAATTCACAACAATCTTCAAATGCCAAAGATGAAGAATTAGCTTCTCCATAATGCTTAAAGAATGTTATATGGAAATCTTTTAGAGAGTATAAGCTACCTGGATTTAAACCTTCATACCATAATCTTACTCTCCCCTCTAAAGTATCCATAAACACTTTCATCAAACAATCCTCATGAAATTAAACCCCCAACTTCCATCTGTGCCTGTGAACTCTAATCAAGTGCAAGGCAACATCATTTCCTTTCCCATCTTAAGATTTAGGCAAATATTTTTGCAAATTTATGTTAGGACTCCAATTTGGTAAGCAACGAATACGAAATCGATTCATTGGAGCATACCTTGCAGATATTGAATTCATCTTCGGATAGTGGAGTCGCCAATGATGTTTTGGAAGCTGGATTCTGCATTGAGAGTGGATTCGCCAGTGAAAATTCAAATTTCTGGATTCTTCTACCAGTGGAATCACCTTCAAACTGATTTTTTGATGAGTGGAGTCACCAAAGTAGGAATTCAACCAATATGTGCCTAAGTGTCTACTGCTCTCAGACCTTAGAACTCAACCATGTCATTCTTCCCAGTGAAATTTTTTCAATTTTATCCCCGGCAACGGTGCCAAAATGTTAGCACTCTGTAAATATATCTGGCTGAATAGAAAAATGACAGAGGTAACTGTTTCAACCAACTTTAGAGCTGAGGCACTAGCTTGCTCAACTCAGAGAGGGCTCTCTCCTGTCACTTGAAATTTCTTTTGGAAATTGGTGGATAGATTTGGTTTGTTTTGGGGGTTTTAATAAAGCTTGTTGGTCGAGAAGAGGAGGGACACATAGGGCTATGGAGTCAAAATTCTGAAATTGAATGAAAAAAATGATCAGTCGATAGAAATCTCCAGAGGATAAAGGATAAATGAGGCAATGAATCTGAGTTGTAACTTAAAATAAATCAGAGTGGTAAGAGGAAAGAGGAAACAAATAGTTGCATCAAAGAATTACGTAAATGAATTTTGAGTTAGCTAAGAAGAAACATACACAGTTTAAATTTATTAGCCCGAGAGCATCACAAGACAAATTCTGGGCATTTAACTCTCCAATTTAAACATAAGACAGTGTAAATGGAATTACAGAAAGATAGGAAATACACACTATTAAGGAAGACATAACTCATATCACAGCCAATTAGAATCTTTTCATAAACAGTTCCAAATGCTTCTACATATGTATTCAATTCAGTCCTAGAAAAATTACAATAGAGTTCAGAACCACCAGAATTGTGCCCTTACACTTCTGCCCATCCATTAATACACTTAGAACTTCTAATACTTATACAATTCGAGTTCCTTCAATGTGAAACAAGTTACAATAACTGAAATGAAACGTTTAAGCTTCTACAATGATTACAAATGACAATTTTCATAAAAAATGTTTCATGATCCCTATAGATTCCTCTGACCCTCCAGCTCCTTCCTCTGTCACATTCTCTTTGAAATGTCACTTATACTCTTTCAAATTTAATTTAATTTATCCATATTCTCATTAAATATTTGGGAATAATATATTTGAAATAAAAATAATTCCCAAATATTTTTCTATCCTGTAGAATTAAATTTCCACAATTTAATTCATGCCCATGGTTTTTAAAACCATGTCTTGTTTTCCCAATTCACCATTTCATTGTAATAAACATTTACTGTTACCATTTCCCTGTGAAAAACATTTACTGTGTAATGTTTTTCCAATTTACCGTTTCACTATGGAAAAACATTTACTGTGTGTTTTTTCCAATTTACCATCTTTGGTAAAATACCTTTTATCTTCTTCTTTTACTTCTGTAAAACCTTTGGATAAAGAATTATCCAAGTGTTCCTTTCACATGCACCTTCCCATTTAATTCCTTTCCATAGAAATAAACGTTAATTTCTTTAATTTGTAAATGTAAAATTTACCTCTGTAAAACAATTTCACCGTGAAGAAGAATTTCTTTTATTGGAAATCCCATAATCATTATTGAAATGCACTCCTGGAAAAATGTCGCACATAAAACATATGATAAATGTTTACATTTATTATATCGGTCCTGGGCTAAAAGTGGTTTGATCCAAACTGCTTTTACCTCCGATGTGCTCCACGTAAAAACACGTGTCTACCAAATAACCCAAGATAGTTTTCCCCGGTCCACCTTCACACAATTAACCTCCTCTTTACTTTAATTCCTGATATGTATGTGCACCCTCCATCCAACCTTTGACTTTTCCATATTATAAATTGAAATTCGTGCCCATGATTTGACGTGATTTCACAAATTAATTATTGGATTAAATATTAATGTATAATATATATATATTAATAATAAAAAAACCCCTTTTTCTATTTTCTAGGGATTTTGGGCATATGAGGCTTAACACGTGATTTTGTGTATGGGATAAAGGTGCTTAATAAAAGGCATATTTTTTATTTTCAACGGGAATATGAAAATAACGGTAAAAATTAATGAAGTTATGGAACTAAGGGATTTAGATAGGAATTAAGGATAGGTATAGGCTTGGGATATTTGCCAATTTTTTACTCATGGAATACATGAATATTTTGGATGATCACATTGGGTGAAGGATTTAGGTGATGGTAGCTTGATGGAGCTGGTGAAAAAGTTAGAAAAGCTGAGTGCAAAAATAACACAAGGACAAGATGCTTTGGAAAAATAAAATCCAAATCAGTAGGTGATAACACCATCAACTTCCGATATCGGGAGTTGGAAAAAATGGTTTTGAGAAGACCTCTTTTCGCCCCGATGTACCTATGGTGTTGCCACGTGTCCAAGAACGAAACCATAATGGTTTCCCCGGCCTGCCTTCGAATAATTATCTTTCGCGCTGCTTCATTTTCTAATATGTGCCTTAGCTGTTGATCCAGGCTTCTTCAAGATCGATGGTCCACTGAGTTATACCTTTTGCGCCTTTGCTATATTTGTCTATATGCCTCTAAATATAGCTCAGTCCCCCAAACTATCATACTTCCACATTGATATAGCATTTTTCTAAATTTCCAAAATTTGGATCCTGATCTGAAAATTGTTATGGTGATAACAAAGGGTATACCCACTATTATGTGTGGGAGCTTGCACCAAGGCGTAAGTCCATTAAGCAGGTCGTCAACATAACTTTTCCACCTGCTCTATCTCAGCCCCTTCTTATTTTGTTCCCGCGATGTTGGATTTCATCAACAACTAGTGTGCTCATTGTGAGAAGGTTTTGTTTGTTTGCTTGCTTACTAGATTTTTAGCGTGTGTTGTTTGTTCTCCCTAGCAGAATCTAGGTTGGATATTTATTTTTATGGCATCAATTCCTGGAATGACCAATGAAGGAACCCCTTTTCCAGAGGAATCCTTTGTTTTTCCTTCTTACGGAAATGTTGGTCCTCCTTACATTGCTACTTTGAGCCTTCCAGGTCTCACCATTGGGTTATCGGTATGGTTTTTTTCCACTCCGATGATCTCAAATGCAAGTGCTTCATATGTAAGCACATTACCCACACATCAACCTCATGTTGACCTTTCTCCTTCTTCATCCATCAGGTCTCCTTCCATTTATCCTTCTTCGCCTAGTGAAATCTCTGAAGCAAGTAACCAGGTTAATAAGAAGAAGAAGAAACAGAAAGAAAAAAAGAAGAACCAGAAGGGGACCAAGCCTCGAACTACATCAAATGCTGGATCCAAGCAACCAGCTACTGTTAATAGTACTGGGAGTGTTGATGAGGTCATTAAGACTACAACAAAGAGTTTGAAACCAAAACTCCCTTGCAGTCTTTGTAAGGGTGACCATTTTCTGAGGGATTGCCCTGGTATTCCCAAGGTCTTAGAAATGTGGTCCTCCACATCATCGAGCTCTGCTGGACATGTTGGTGACACCCCGTCAAATAATGACGTTAAGGTTGGTAAGAAGAAGACAACTTTCAAGTTCCGTTGCATGTTATGCAGACGCATACTTGATTAGTAGGATGAAGGAGTGGTGGTGCCCCATGGTACGTCCCTAACAAGGATGGATCTTTAAAAATCCCAGGACCCATCTCGATGAGTGGATATGCTTCATGGCTTGTGTGGATGAGAGGAAGAATGTTATCGATGTTGGCAGATGGATTAGGCTCATAATGTGAGACTTGGTCAATGGTAACGATCTTCCCATTGTGAGGGAACATTATTGTCCGAAAGATGGAAGATGCCACTGCCTTCATAGCGTACATGTAGCTACGACTGAACAAGATATTATAATCGAGTGGGGCATCAATAACTTTGATATCGATGAGAATGGTCTTGCCCCCGAGTTCTACGGGGATATTTTTGAAGAGCCCTTCAGGAGAGGATGGTCATCCGTAATAAGCTTGTAATGTGATGGCAGAGGGTATGAGTTCCGAGGAACCAAGTGTCTGCCATACCGTTTTGGACATAATGCATGTAGATGCACCTTCATCAATGATACACCAATGAACTATGATGTTCTGTATTTTCACTGGTATTTGAAAAGCGATCAAGGAGGGAAGACGAGGTTCTCCGCTGTCAAGATCAAAGGTAATGAGTCGGGTATCTACAGGGTCGACTGCCCCCAAAGAAGAAAGTAGTGATTTTCATTGAGTAGGACAAGTCTGAAGGACTTCCAAGACTGACATGGCAGTTGGGGATTATGCTAAGTCATCTACCAAACTATAGTTATGAGCTTCCCTAGCCTGTGGGTTGTGGACATTTCCGTGCAATGGGATGCGAGGGATGCAAAGCGGTGGTTCGGCGGAAGGGCGAGGGATCACCAATGGGGGTCCCGTCGGTGGAGGGTTTGTCTTTGGAGGGATGGGAGTAGACTCAGTGGGGGCATGATACTGACGATTACGCGTTTGCAGAAGGATTTATTCCTCACTGGTGAGGAGAATTGTACGATCTGTTGGATTGTTGGGGTTGAGGTATTGTCCTGCCTGAGGTGGGGGATGTTGTGTGTCCTGTTGGGTGTTTATCACACCTTGATGTGGGATAGGATTTTGCAGCACGGCGGGAGGGGGTTGTTGCACGTATTTTTGTGGTGCCTGCTGAGGAGCAGGTTGTGCAGGAGAATGGGGAAGACTACCGGAGTCTTTTAACCATTTGAAATCAGTGATCTGGGGGCAATGATGAGTGTAATGGCCGAACTCACCACAAAGGGCACAAGAGAAGATGGTTTTAACATTGTTTCACCCTTGGCATTTATTAGTATTTCCCCCTTGGGGGTTTTGGTTCCCTTGGTTCTGGTTTCCCCCAGTGGGTTGGTGTTGTGGGGGTTGATTCCCGCCTTGACCTGGGTTGTTGTTATTCTTGTTCCATCCTTTCTTCTTGGCATTGTTTGATGGATGAGTTGGATTGGTTGTATTCAACTATTCAAAACTTTTGTATTGTTGAACAACAGAGGGTTGAACAAAATTCACCCCTATATGAGGATGTGGGGAAGCCATGGGTTGTGGAGGACCAGGAAATGGGAAGTATGGATTCTGTGGTGGTATCGATCCATAAGGTACATAGGAAGGTGTAGTGCTTTCTCTAGTACTATAAGATGATGTTGAGGGAGTACCACTGTTTGTGGGAATAGGTGGATGTATGGGAGGTGTCGGCGGTGGTCCACTGATGGGTGGAGGGATAGCAACAAGGTATGGCTATTGATAAGGGGGTGGGGGGTAATAAGAAGTGCCCCTGTATGTCGATGGGTATTAAGGTGTGCCATACATCGGTGGTGGTTGGGGTTGTGGACCATGGTGTGTGGTGGCACTGATCAGTCTGTCTGTTGAGTGAGACATCCCAGGTTTTTCTTGGCCGAATGGCACAGGTTTTGGAAGATCAGGAAGTATAGTGTATAAGTACCCTGACTGTGCATAGATGAGGTCATACTGTTGGGCCTTACTGATGGCTTCCTCTTCATATTGAGGGAAGGTGGAAGCTACATCCTTACCAAGGAGAGAGACAAGTGATCTAAGAAACCAGTTGAGACACTGTTGCTTGGTGGTTTCTGCTTTTCACAAACTACGTCACCTACGCCATTCGTGAATGTGGTCAGCGATGTGTGTGGCTGAGGTTTGTTTGAAATTAGAAAGTAGTTCTAGACCATTTTCATGGCGGATGGGTAATTGGAAGAAGGTTAATAATTCTTTTGCCAATGACTCAAAAGTTGTGTGGGACCCCGATTTTTCTTCGACATACCATTTAGCCAATGGGCCAGTGAGTGTGCATTGGAATAATCACAGTCTAATGGAATCATCCATAATGCTAGCAGAGGAGCACCATAGGTGAAAGGTCATGACATGGTTGGTAGGGTCATCGCCTACCTTTCCTTCAAACTTGGGTATGTTTGAAGGTAGTTTGGTTGGCATTGCAGGCCATGTGGGATCATGCAATATAGGATCATTGGTGAGTTTGGTGAGATCCGGTATGTTGAGAGAGGACAAATATGGCATCTGCAGTGGGGGGGAAATATTAGCTCCGGCCATAGTGTGTTGTGAACCTGACCCTTGAGGGGGGATAGGTGGGTTGGTGCTCCCTCCTTGAGAGGAAGTGGGTCCCCCGCTTCCGTGTAAAGGAGAGCGAGTGAACGGATGACCTTGGGAAGTTGACCCAAGTAATGTAGAACCTGTTATCACTCTGTAAATTTCCTAGAGGTTGAAAAGAGGAAATACACAAAGGTAACCTTAACCAACCGCTTTTAAAGCTGGGATCTAGCCCTTCCAGCTTCAGAGAGGGATCTCTCTATATAATTTAGCTTTGTTTGAATTAGGATATTAGACTAGTTAGAGGCACGAGTTTTGTTTTGTTGTAAAGGATTTTTAAAATTGGTTGAGAAAAATCACACATCCATTGGGCTATGGGGTCTGTACTTAATAAAATCTGAGATGCAACCA
>JZKD02S1864917.1:235500-256436 GCA_000966675.3 Picea glauca | reverse complement strand
AATAGAAGGCTCAACGGAGGATCTACTTCAAGCATCGTTAAAAAGGTGAGTTGATTCTTCCATTGTTTGCTCGAAGAGGGGTTGAGATTTTGGGTAGAAGGTTAAAAGTTCAATCCTAAGGGTCATTTTCTGCGTATAAGTTTAGAGCCCTAGCTTATTAGTCTGTAGGGTAGAATACCCAACAACAATAAATCACAAGAAGATGTAGACAGAGAGACACTGATACAATAGAGCATAACAGCATAACAGAACAGTGATAAGCCTGGTAAGCCAATGATAAATATTGTATCACTGTGATAAATTTATATATAGAAAACTTTATACTTTAGGGTGGTATGGAGGTGCTAGGGAGGAATGTTGTCCTCAGAGGTTCAAGTGGGTGCTTGAACATAGGGAGTTGTAGCTTCCATCTAGTTGCAGCCAGAGAAACCAGGGTGGTGTTGACGAGCGAAATTGACCGTCCGTCAATTGGAAGAGTGGATCCGGTCCGAGGTTGTCTAAATAACCCAATCCATTTGGAATAACCCACCCTGACAGGTTTAGCGGCTCCATTAGCCGATCTAAGTCTTAGAAAAACAAATGAAAAAAAACTACGCTAATAAACTAATCTAAATAAAAAGAATAATTAAAACAAACTAAATAAACTAATCTAAATAAAAAGAATAATTAAAACAAACTAAATAAACTAATCTAAATAAAAAGAATAATTAAAACAAACTAAATAAACTAATCTAAAATACTAATATATACAATTCAATACCTAAACTATAATAATTCTATGAAATTTAACATTTAACTATCGACTGAATCAAATCTTAATCACAAATGTACAATATTTATAAATTACAGATTTAGAAGAAAACCTGCAAAAATCAATTGCAAACTGTCCTGAGACAACGACACTGTTTTTTGATTTTTATAGTTTTATGAGAAAGAAATAGAATAAAAACTAACTATCTAAACTAAGCAACTAAAACACTAACTCTAACTACAAATCTAAACTATACATATATCTATCTAAACTACTTAAATAACACTAATAAGCTAACCTGTGATAACACTTTCCAATTTGTCCTGTGTAATGAATCTAGTTTAGCTATTGAATGGGAGAAAACCCGCATGAATCCTCTGCAAGATTATAGTAAACAGTAAGCAGCAGTGCTCTTTTGAATATCGATAACAGAACAAACAAGACATAAAAGTTACAACATTCTTATAATTTACAAATCATCACATTAGATAAATCTGTATGCAAGGATTTGTACAAAAATGATTCAATTAACGAAGAAGAGAAATCTGTGATTCATTAACTGAAAAAAAGTAATTGCTGTATTTTTAAATAAGAGAGATCAGATATGGATAACATATTAAATCAAATCACATCACCATGTAATAAATTACGATAGCTAAAGTAGTCTATAATCGACTGCAAACTGACGTGAATAAAACCTAAAACAAAAGTTTGATGTATTGAAAGCGAAAGCTGTTACAAGACATCAACTTTCATCTAAGTCTGTATCATAAATCCATAGTCTGGTTCTCCCACAGTGAGGATGATGATTATTACAAAAAATAACAAGTATTTAAAGACCTCCCACAGGATAAAACATCCCTGTGAGAATTATCAAAATAGTTTACAAAAATCTGGGATAATATCCCCAAGTCTCTATTTTTGACTCAAACTAACAACTTAAACTCTAAAACTACATCACACAAATATCTCCTAAACTGCCACAACATGCCCATTTGACCATTGCAATTCAAATGTACCCGAAAGAGGACAAAAATAGACAAGTCAAGAGGATATTTTATTGATAAAATGATAAAAATATCATTTTTAAGACTAGCTACAAAATCTTGTGATTCTGTAGCTGGTCTAAATCAAACACAAAATCGTTTTAAAACCAATTCAAAACTCACAGAATTAAATTCGAACTACTAAACAAATATCTAATTGCTATTTTAAAACAAAATAATCATTCAAATGAAAAATTGTTATGCTAATTCGAGCAGACAAGATTATGATCAATCGAATGATAACAGAGATAGAGGTACTTTGTTCAATTTGTTATCACAATTTCGAGTAAACATAATCGTATTGGATAACTCAACAACAATGAAATCATTTTCATGGACCAATTGAAATCAAAACCAATAGTTTATGTTGCTTTAGTCATTAACAAAATCATTTTCGAATCCAAACGAAATCGACATGATCGTTTTTCAAATTGATAGAACTATATTAAACATATACAAATGGCCTATGGTATTTGCAAATCAAATCAAAACTTGTATGTAAATTGATACAAATGAAATCGTAATTGAATTCACCGGTTGATAACAGGATATGTGGGATTTTCCAAACATTTGTTATCGCCAATTGGAGGTAGACAAAATCGATTAACAGTCAACGAAATCATCACTTGAATCAATTTCAAAACGAACCATTAGCCGAGTTTTTTATATGAATTCAACAAAGACAAAATATGTCGATCTGAGCTTAACAAAATCATTTTTGAAAATCAAAATCAACAGAGCAGCATCAAATCTATTTTTGATACCAATCCAACTCATACAAGCAATCGTGCTATCTCAAGACATGCAACAATCAAATCAAACAAATCGAAACAATTTGGGTTTGACACAATCGTTATGAATCAATGCAACTCCACAATTTTAGCCAATTAGATCTTTTGCATGGGTCGAATGTAATCCAGAATCCAAATGAGAATATTAATTCAATACAAAACAAGGTCGTTCTTGGCTAATCGAAGTCAACAGTGTTGTTTTGAGTTTATTAGGAACAAACGGAACTAATTAAAATCAAACCAGATCGACTATCAAAACCAATTGATTCACAAACAAACCAAACCGAATCAAAACCAATCAAACGCTTATACTAAACTGGGAACGACAAAATTGCATAACCAAATCATAACTACATTTGATTTTAGCAGAATGAATTTATTGTACAGGATCCACAACATAACCGTTCTTGATAATCAAACTATGAAAGAGTCATTTCAAATAATGAACAGAATTAATCGAAAACCAAAAAACCAATTCATTATATTAATTCAAGCCACTCATGAAACATAATTAAAATTGAAATTCATACCTGGACAATAAGAAGCGGCTTCGATTATGATAGTTTGGAATTGACGAAGGCTGTAACCGATTTGACATTCCTGAAAACAATCGAACCAGTGGTTTTTTTCTTCTTGTCATTAGCTTGAATCCTATCCCTTTCTTTTGATAGCACTGTGACTTGGTCTTAAACGATTTGATCTTTGATTGTAGTAAGGGGACATCAGTGAAATAATGCTCTATCCACACATTGCATTGGATGCATGACGATTGCTCGGGCTTCGATAACACAGGCGAGGGTTTGAATAATCCACCAAGGGTTTCATCATGTAGCCTGATTCCTGGGTAATTAGGATTGTTCTTTAGGCATGGGGGAAAATTAGATACATAGTCATAGGGTTGCTTAGAGCACAAGCCATGGGAATAAGGGTACTCTCCAGCTAGGAAGCACTCGATATCAGAGTCCGAGTCCTCGCACAGAACTATGGGCTTTTGGTCGACGTTTGGCTTAGGTTTATTCCGGGCAAGTTTCGATATCAATCGAGCATTCTTTTTTCCCTTGCTGTTGACAGTAGGATTACCCTTGACTCTCTTACTCATAGGCTTCTTAACAGCCTCAACCTTGTCTTTTGTGCACGGGTTGGTTAGGGTATCAGGTAGGTCAATATCAAGGAAAACCGAGGGTTCGGTAGGGGGTAGGAGGATATGAAATGGCATGGGTGGCCCAACGTTAGTCTTGCTAACCACAGACTTGTCGATTTGGACAGACTCTGAATCAACAAAGCCTTTTCGAGATAGAAATACTTGCCAATTATCGTCGTGAAGGTTTAAATGGTGGATGACGATGAGTCTAATCAAGCCATGGTGAAACAAGCTGCTATCAACCTTCTCGCGTTTGAACCACTTAGCCATATTGTAATGAATACACAAGAAGTAATGCGACATGTTCAAAGGATAACCCATGAAATTCATCAACAACCAGAGGTGGTAAAGAAAAACCAATCCATACCGACCTTCACAGGTCACAAATTGTTTAACCATTATCAAAAGATTGTGCCACCTACGTTTAAGGGTGGAAATAGGCATACCTTTGTCACAGGATGTAACCTTTTGTGATACGAATAGCAAAGGCCACGTCACTTCGTCAACTTTGGAGTTTTTGAACCATCTTTCCCCTGTGGCCGACAATCCTGTAGCAGAGCTTATGAATTCTTCATTGAGTTCAAGCTGAATGTCACCTACTTTAGCCCTACACCCATCAAAGGTAAGGGCGAATTGTTGTGCAACAACAAGATTAAAACCCTTGACCCTCTGTATAAACACAAGCCAACAACTGTCTTCTAAATATTTACGGGCATCATCGAACAGTAACAGAGCTTGACTACCATTGGGCTCTATGCGCACCACCGGTGCCATAGACAAGAGCACACGGTGAGCGAGGTGAACGAGCCAGGGTTTGAACACAGCATACGTAGGGGCAAAATGCTCACAGGATTACCCGAAACTAGCGAAGGTGAACCGGGATAGGGGGAAAACATTTATGACAGAACGTGCGAAGGTGGTGGAGGTATTTCGGCCCATGCAGAACAGTCATTACCTGTAGTACA
Source organism: Picea glauca (assembly GCA_000966675.3). Lineage (NCBI taxonomy): Eukaryota > Viridiplantae > Streptophyta > Pinopsida > Pinales > Pinaceae > Picea > Picea glauca. The sequence continues at coordinate 251,742 of JZKD02S1864917.1, read as the reverse complement.
AACGCCGACGCTTTTAGCTATGCATATCACAATGCATATGTGTTAAAAACTATGCCATTTCAATCAACCAATGGATATATGGTGAGTGGACCAAAAAATTGCACGAGCCATAGTTTTAAAACCAAAGCAATAAATCAAAATCGCACCAAGGGTTTGGTTATATGAAACATGTGTTGTATGAATCGATTTATACGAATGGTTTAACCATAACACCAATGTGTTTTTAATAAATCAATGTGCCAAGTGAATCGATCAAAGAACATATAAATCCAAATCACCAATGCATCAAAAAATCGATCAAAATAATATTACCACAGTATTGTAAATGAAGTCTCATTAACAAATGAGAATGCCAAAAGAATAATTATCTTGGAATCTTGTCAATTGTGTAACGATAAATAAATTTGAAAATACGATGAGCAAATAAACAAGAGCGATCATAACAATCTAGTGACATTTTTAATATGACTTTGAAAACCAGTGTTTTCACGCTTGCAGTCGTGAAAACAATAACCAAGGTAAGTGTGCAAACGCATATAAAACAATAGTGTCATTTTATTGGAAAGATTGCGACAAAATCAAAGTTTGCAAAACACTGGTGTAGGCAGCTTATAAGGACAGTATGAAAATGCGAATTGGCTGCCAACAGGTGGCAGGGTGGTGCAAGGGAGAACTGTTTTTCTCTGTTATACAAGTTGGTGCTTGTTTGACTGGAAGTTGGTGCTTCCATCTAGTTGGTGCTTCCTTCTAGTTGGTGCTAGAGAAACTAGGGAGTTGGTTCTTCCTTCTAGTAGGTGCTAGAGAAAACAGAGAGTTGGTGCTCTCCGCAAGTTGTAGCTTGCAAAACAGAGGTTGTAGCCTCATTATGAGTTGGTTCTCATAAGTATGATAATGTATAGAATGTAAATATTACTTATCATATAAAGAAGAAGAGGTTTTTACCCTTTATGGGTTTCCTCAGGAAATATTTGTCTCTGTATATTTCATATGTGTGAATGATGTTGAATGTTCTATTGCTTACTTCCCTGCATTATTGTGATTGTCAGTCAGTGCTCTACAAAGAGTTTAAAATAAGCATAATTGTTTAATCTTGGTAACAACTGATTCACCCCCCCCTCTTAGTTTTCCAACACGATGGCGCTCTAATAGCAAGGGCAGGGGAGCGCTAGCCTCTAAAAACTCAGAAAAATGCTCAAAAAATAAAAAAATCAAGCCAACTCAATCAATAAAATTGAAAATGATGAAATCAAGAGCCAATCAATAAGATATAAGAATCAAAATGACAGGATGGAGAAGTTCAAATGACTGGGAAAAGGGCCAAAACAAGATCTAGGAAAGGAAACAAAAATCAGATCTCTTCCCCAGTGGAGTCGCCAATTTCTATTGTAGGTGAATCCTCCTGCAGACAAGAAGATTCCCTCTTGGTCTCTAGACTTCTAAGGCCAAGACAGAAGAGTTATTAACATGGACATTGACATCCTTTTAGATCTAATCAACCTAATATACGAAGGAGAAAAAGAAATATATGTACCTTGTGAACGACGTTTGTTCTTGCAAATTCCTGACTGAGCTTCGATCCCGAGCTCTCTGATAGGTCTTGTAGGAAAAAAAAAGATACAATGGAATTCCTATTCTACTGAGATTAGCTCAAATACAGATCTATCTACTGAAGACAAATTCATGTGGAATAAACATAAATCTGAAAGAAACAGGCCAAGCATTGAATATTAATGAGAACAAGTAAAAAGTGCTTACAATCCTTTGATGGAGCTGCAATAGCTTCATCCAGTTCTCCTTGTCCAACCCCTTTGGTCAAGTAATCTACACTGATTGCTTTGATGGAATCTCACTCATGAGATCATAAGTTTGATGCAATTCTCAATCTCCATTCCTTGTCAATACCACCTATGAGATCATAAGTTTGGTATCTCAAATTTGTATCTCCTTATGTACCTTTCACCATGAGAAGGCCTCCTTATATAACCTTGGAGAGGCTCAACCACTTGAGATATCTTTGGGATAAGTTGAGGATTCTTCTCCTTCATTTGAGGATCTTCCCTAAGATCATGCCTATATTTGAATCCAACCAACCTCAGAGATTGAGGGGATTCTTCCCTGTTTTAGCTCAACAAACCAAAAATTCGCTCAGAAAAGGCAGTGCTCCCCCAAAAGGGGTACCATAGCATTATAATGCTCCCCCAAAGAGGGCTAGGGAGTGTCGGTGCTCCCTGACAGTGTATAGGGGAGCACTCCTCTCCAAAATTCATTTTTGAGTGGTTCTTTTAGTGGCAAAAGGCTTGTACTCCCTGTCAACTGATTTCTCTTCTTCAAAACTAGTATTTGAGGTGTCTTAAGTGTATTTATGATGTCATTAGAGGTATGAAATAGGAAATATGGCAGTATGATGTTTGTGACACTTGCAACACTTACAAAAATTGTAGTGACGACACTTGCGACACTATCGAAGTGAGTAATTTTGAGGTGTAACAGATTGCCCCCCAAAGTATGAAGTTAGAAGACGATGATGACTCAAGTACTTTGTAGACTTTTTCAAGCAAGGGTCTGGATGTGGAGAACCTGGTAGAAGTTGTACACAACCATCAAACAAATATTATGATGTGTTTCAAACACAAGGCAGGCATACCTATGCTTGGGTGATAAAGACATTTTAGGTATGGTTGCTATACAATACATTGCGAATCCATAATTATATTGATAAAAAGGGTATAGCCACCAATGATACAATTTGGATCTATATTCCCATGACATGAATTGATCATAGCCATGAAGAATACACAGTGGATCTATGAGATGACAAGACATAGCCACGACCAATACAAAGTGGATCTATGTAATAGTATATGTGTCATAGTTCTAAGAAACTCTGTTGCAACCTGGGCAAAGTATATATCAGAGTGATTACTCAACCCAGGGTCTTCTTACTGATCCTGATGTAGTATGAATCTAACCATGTCAATAGATGTCTTGATGTCGAACATGGAAGAAACCACTTGATTACTAGTCAATGAGGTAAACCGTTAACAAGCGTGAGGGAAATCACCATTGATGTCAATGATTCCCAAGGTACTCTAGTACATTCCAATGAATGTGAATGGATGAGATGAAGTTGAAAATCCATGGAATCATCCTATCAGAGGTTAATGATGTAAACAAACTGTCGAACGTGAGGAGGCTTGCCATTAAGGCATGCAGGTCTCAAGGTACTAATTGGTTTCTAGGTCTAATCCTTGGATAATGTACTGAAGTCGACAGGGATAGACTTGTCGAAGGAAGGCCTTGATGTATCCCCCATCAACGACATGAAATTGACACAGGGATGTAATTGGTAAACCAAATGAACATGGACTGACATGGGTATTGAAACAAGATATTTGTGATGGTTGACGCTTTAGGCGGATACTTCCCTTGAACACTGGGGCACAATAGCAGAAACATGACATGGACCAAAACACGATAATATAGTGGATACAATGAATTTCGTTGGGTGACACAAAGGAGTAAAAGAAACTCAAAGGATTGGCTCAGTGCAGGGGTTCAGCAGTTTAAAATGCGTGCAAAAACAAAGTGTCGTGTTCAAGGGCGACCGTAAGAGTTACTGGTAGTGTTCTCAAAAACCTGCTTGGCTTGCTTCTTTCAATTTTTCCCCCATCCAGATAGACGAGTACCTCTTTTTGATTTAAAGAAAGAGTACCTCTTTTTGATTTAAAGAACTCAAGAAGGGTAACACATGCTCGATATAGCTCACCTTCGGCAAGTTCATCTTCCTTTTTAACGAACCGGAAGAAGTAAGGGTTCGGTCCCACATGGGTCCTTCAATGTAAAATTTGTTTTAATGAGTCCAGAGAAGGTAAACTCGGTGGTTTTTCATGTTTAGAGAGTCTTAAAACAACTTAAAGATGACTCCAATGTGGTCCTTTTTTCGTAATGTTACTCTCGTGAGGCTGAAAAAGAGATAAATTATCACTCGAAAGATGCCCTTTCAAACATTTTAACTAGAGGGAAAGGAAGCAAGATCACTCGAAAATCTTTTCATGTTTAGAGAGTCTGAAAAGAGATTAAAGATGACTCCAGGGGGTTCCTTATTCATATGTCCATGCAGGTCCGAAAAACAGATAAAATTTTACCCGGATGCATTCTCATGTATTTACGAGCATGAGAAAGAACAAAGTCTAAGCTCGGTATGCCCCCATCTTGAAATCTAGTGGATTAACTCCAAAATGATCATCGAAGATTGGAGACATAATTTGATCTGCAATGTATTTTATGGCGGCCATACCTAAAAAAGTCTTTATCACCCAAGCATAGGTGTGCTTGCCTTGGGTTTGAAACATGTCATAATATTTGTTTGATGGTTGTGTGTATCTTTTTCTAGCCTCTCTGCATCCATACCCTTTCTCAAAAATTTCTACAAAGAACTTCAGTCATAATCGTCTTCTAACTTCATACTTTGGGGGGAAATCTGTTACACCTCAAAATTACTCACTTCGATAGTGTCTCAAGTGTCGTCATTACAAGTGTTGTAAGTGTTGCATCTTGTCCGCAAGTGTCGCATTTTGACCACAAGTGTTGCAAGTGTCACAAACATCATATTGCCATCTTTCCTATGTCGTACCTCTAACGAAATCATAAAGACACTTAAGACACCTCAAAGACTAGTTTTGAGGAAGAGAAATCAATTGACAGGGAGTATAAGCCCTTTGCCACTGAAAGAACCACTCAAAAATGGATTTTGGAGAGGTGTTCTCCCCTGTACACTATCAGGGAGTGTTGGTGCTCTGTGAACCCTTTTAGGGGAGCGTTACAACTCTATGGTGCCCCTTTTGGGGGAGTGCTGCCTTTTCTAAGTGAATTTTTGGTTTGTTGAGCTAAAATAGGGAAGAATCCCCTCAATCTCTGAGGTTGGTTGGATTTGAATATGAGTTATAGGCATGATATTAGGGAAGATCCTCAACTGAAGGAGAATAATCCTCAACTTATCCCAAAGATATCTCAAGTGGTTGAGCCTCTCCAAGGTTATATAAGGAGGCCTTTTCATGGTGAAAGGTACATAAGGAGATACATATTTGAGATACCAAACTTATGATCTCATAAGTGGTATTGACATGGAATGGAGATTGAGAATTGCATCCAACTTATGATCTCATGAGTGAGATGCCATCAAAGAAATCAGTGTAGATTACTTGATCAAAGGGGTTGGACAAGGAGAACTGGATGAAGCTTTTGCACCTCCATCAAAGGATTGTAAGCACTTTTTACTTGTTCTCATTAATAATTAATGCTTGGCCTGTTTCTTTCAGATTTATGTTTATTCCACATGAATTTGTCTTTAGTAGATAGATCTGTATTTGAGCTAATCTCAGTAGAATAGGAATTCCATTATATCTTTGTTTGTCCTATAGGACCTATCAGAGAGCTCGGGATCTAAGCTCAACCAGGACTTTGCAAGGAGAAACGTCGTTCAAAAGGTACATATCTTTCTTCTTCTCCTTCATATATTAGCTTGATTAGATCTAAAAGGATGTCCGTGTCCATGTTAAGAACTCTTTTGTCTTGGCCTTAGAAGTCTAGAGACTAAGAGGGAATCCACTTGTCAGTAGGAGGATTCACCTCACACGAGGGTGAATCATGAGATCACATTAAGACTGGAAGATTTACTCACCCTACTTTGTTGGTCTTGGTGTAGAGATTGTGCATATTATGAGGGTCTCTTGAAGGTATACCCACAATGATCAGTGGAATCCTTTCAAGTTGATTTTGGGCTAGATACCCTACCCTTATGTGGGGATCAGACTGTCGGATATTTCCCCAGGCATTATTGTTGTAGTTGGTAACCTTAGTGGCCTATATCTTTTGGGTCTTTACACAGGTGACTGTGGAGGGGCAAGTCTTCACGATACCTGGAATTGACGTTGGACAAACTCACTTGGGCTCCTTGGAGGGTATAACCATGATTATGTGTGGGATCTTGCACCAAGGTGAAAGTTCGTTAAGAAGGTCACCATTGTAAATATTCCACCATATCCTAGCCCCTTCTTGACTTGATCATGTGACGTTGGATTTCATCACTGACTAGTACAGTCATCGAGAGAAGGTTTTGTTTGCTTGGTTTTGATTCCTAGATTTTATTAGCGTATGTTGTTTATTTTTCATTAGTTGGCCATAGATTTTTTTCGTCGATTTTTCTCCGCCAACATCGACCCTCCACGCCATTCGCATAGGTTACAGGGACTTCCTCCAGAAAATATGGAAGATACTACCCCTTTACCCCCTCATTCTACGGAGGGCTCTCCTCAACAGAGTGAGTTTCACGACATTATAACCTCACAGGAGGAAGTTCCCACCTATTTAGAGGATTTTCGAATTGTTTCAAAGTCTCTGGAGGCTTTTTGCATTCCTGCGGGATATGAGAGGCATTTTATCCAACTGAATTCAGCTAGAGAACTTGTTTTTATTAATCCTTCTGACATTCCAACTGGGTCTCATTCAAACCCTCCAGTTGGAGACCCCCTTTGAATTGCTGACATAGTTCGAAGCCCACCTCGCACAGTGAACGATCTATATGAACCAGGAATAGGTGATGATATACCTGTTGTATCTTAGATTCCTGAAACACATATACCTGTTACCTACACTGTAACCTTAGATCATTTTACTGGTACAACCGTTATTTCAACTAGTTTGTCTGTTGGCCCAAGTTCCACTCTTTCTTTCTAGATGGCCCATTCTACGATGGTCCCTCATGTTTCGACCGATCCCACCGGTAATGTGGTGGATATCCAAGCTATGATTGGCACACCACTAGCATCTAGGCCTTCATCATCACTTCCTTCTAGGTAAAGAGCACTGAATTATTCCATTTTCACTACTGCCCAAGTTATACCTGGAAGTTATATACCTATAAAACAACCCAGAGGGACCGGTCTTGGTGGTTCTAATCCATTAAGTGGCACCGTTCAGTCATTTACATCTGGTTCCCAATTTCCAGGAACTCTACCTCATGCTGGAGGGAAACCTCTGTTTGGGGGTCAACCTCCTTTCGGAGCGCAACCTCCATTTGGAGGGAAACCTCCTTCCGAAGAGAAACCTCCATTTAGATGGAAACCTCATGTTGGGGGGCAGTCTCAAGTTGGAGCCCATCATCAACCTTATGGACATAATGCATCTACAATGCCCAATCCGTGGAACATTCCTTTCCCAGGAAACCCACAGTTCTCGGGAGGACATAATCCTCAAGGTCTACAACAACTTCCTCTTCCTCAAGGAACTCATCTATATCCTCCTTATGGAGAAAGTGTTTACCCCTCTTATAGGCAAACACAAAATCTAACTTATAATCCTCAAAACCCATCCAGTTATCCTCTGCTCACACATGTTTCTCAAACCCCCTCGAATCCTGTGTACTCTGGTCAACATCAACCTTATGTAGGAGGACCCACTGGTTACAATTATCCACCTAACCTAGTGTATGGTCCTGCTAGTGCTCCTATTCCACACCAGTATCATTCGCAGATTAACCGACAACTACCTTTCCTTGCGACTCTGGATCTCCCATATTTGTCTCGGTTAACCATTGATCCTATTTTTCATTCTTCGGTTTGGCCAGTTATTCCAGCTAAAATTCCTTCTGATATTCCGAAATTTGATGAAAAATATGGAGAAGATCCAAATAACCATGTGATGACTTTCCATTTGTGGTGTTCATCAAACTCCCTCATGGATGATTCTATATGTTTGCATATTTTCTAGTGAACACTTACAGGTTTTGTAGCAAAGTGGTATATTGAACTACCACGTGCTTCTTTTCATGATTTCAACTCCCTTTCCATGTCTTTCCTCACGCACTTTCAACTACCTATTTGCTATGAGACATGTATCGAACTCTTGAACTTCCTTTGTCAAACTAACTCCGTACATATCTCTAACCATATTCATGAGTGGAGATGACAACGAAGGCTAATCAAAGCAATCATTCCTAACATATTATTGCCAGAGTGGTTTACTAAATCACTTTTACCCCCGATCGCTCGCGATGTTGCTATGGGTGGTGCAGTCACCGAGGAAGAAGCCATTGCTCGAGCTCAGTACTTAGATTTGGTTTATTCACAATCTAGTACTTTGTATGAGTTTCTTCCGAATGCTACTCGAGCTAATATTGATCCATCCAAGTCGTCATCCTCACCTCATGTGGACGGTGTTATCGGTTCCGTCACAAATCAATCTACTTCCCAGTCAACCACCCTCTCCTCTACCTCCCCCCAAACTCATATTTATGAGGTGAATGCAATTCAATCTACCCCTTCACAACAATCTGGAGGTAAGAAGAAGACAAAAAATAAATCAAGAAATACTAATAACAATGAACAACCAAAAAATCAATCTCAAACACCTGCTACCGAAAATAAACCACAATGGAAACTGAAATTCCTGTGTATCATTTGTGGTGATGATCACTACACTTGATACTGTCCACATCACAGTGAAGTGGCCAAAATTTTCCAAAGAAATTCACAACCCGCTGTGCTTACTCAACCTTTCCACAACAACAATCCATGGTTTCTCAAACCCCCTCTCCTGGGGGAAGTTCTAACCATCCTAATGATGAGGCCTCGACAAGTGCCCATATTTATATTTTTAATGGGATTAATTTGACCACTCTCTCTAAGACATATGACACACCAGTTAACCCTGACAAAGGACAAGTCGCTAATGGTACCGGTACTTTACCGGATCCTTCATCGTCCTCTCTTAGTCCTCCATCAATTAATCCTCCATCTGGACCAATTTAGATTGAGAAACCTACATTCGAATCTATCTTACACCCTCCTAAGAGAACTATCTGAAAATCTACCTTTAATCCTAGTTCATGTGTCACCTGAAACTACAACATTGTTGAAGATTTGGCTCAAGCACCATGTATAAGTGGAGTCACCAATTTCTGTTGTAGGTGAATCCTCCTGCGGACAAGCGGATTCCCTCTTGGTCTCTAGACTTCTAAGGCCAAGACAAAATAGTGCTTAACTTGGACAATGACATCCTTTTAGATCTAATCAAGCTAATATATGGAGGAGAAGAAGAAAGATATGTACCTTGTGAACGACGTTTGTCCTTACAAAGTCTTGGCTGAGCTTTGATCCTGAGCTCTCTGATAGGTCCTATAGGAAAAAAAAAGATACAATGGACTTCCTATTCTACTGATACTAGCTCAAATATAGATCTATCTACTAAAGACAAATTCATGTGGAATAAACATAAATATGAAAGAAACAGGCCAAGCATTGATTATTAATGAGAACAAGTAAAAAGTGCTTACAATCCTTTGATGGAGGTGCAACAGCTTCATCCAGTTCTCCTTGTCCAACCCCTTTTCTCAAGTAATCTACACTGTTCTTTGATGGCATCTCACTCATGATATCATAAGTTCGATGCAATTATTAATCTCCATTCCCTGTCAATACCATTTATGAGATCATAAGTTTGGTATCTCAAATCTGTATATCCTTATGTACCTTTCACCATGAGAAGGCCTCCTTATATAACCTTGTAGAGGCTCAACCACTTGAGATATATTTGGGATAAGTTGAGGATTCTTCTCCTTCATTTGAGGATCTTCCCTAAGATCATGCCTATAACTCATATTCAAATCCAACCAACCTCAGAGATTGAGGGGATTCTTCCCTGTTTTAGCTCAACAAACCAATTATTCGCTCAAAAAAGGTAGCGCTCCCCCAAAAGGGGCACCGGAGCATTATAACACTCCCCCAAAAAGGGCTAGGGAGCACTAGTGCTCCCTAACAATGTATAGGGGAGCGCTCCTCTCCAAAACCTATTTTTGAGTGGTTCTTTTAGTGGCAAAAGGCTTGTACTCCCTGTCAATTGATTTCTCTTCTTCAAAACTAGTCTTTGAGGTGTATTAAGTGTCTTTATGATGTCGTTAGAGGTACGACATAGGAAATATGGCAGTATGGTGTTCATGACACTTGCAACACTTACAACACTTGTAATGATGACACTTGCGACACTATCAAAGTGAGTAATTTTGAGGTGTAACACCTATACTTGAAGAAGAAGAAGAAGATGGAGATGAAGGAGATGAAGGAGGAGGTTTTGGAGGGTCCTCTCCTTCTTCACTTCTGTATTTACTTAAATATTCCCCTTGAACAGGTCTCTTATGTTCCAAGTAATCATCATACAATAATTTTACCATCTCCGACATGGTAAAGAAAGTCTTTTGAAATTCCCTTTCATTTTGAGAAAGTCCTTCTTCCGATGCGATCTTCTCACTTTGAGATGTCCTCTTTCTTGATCTAATCTCAAGATATTCTTCTCCAAGCTCACCTTCACCATGAATTATTTTTTCCATGGTAATCATGCATACTCAAACAACCAAATGTCAACATGCTCTGATACCACTTGATCCGAAAATGATCGTTTAAAGACTTGGTTGAGTTTTAAGCATGTGTTAAATTACCATTCAAAAACTTAAATGAGGAAGGAGATTTTAATGAAAGAATGTTGCAACCATCATAAAAAATATAGAACAAAAATTAAACATTAAGAACAAAAAACCATAACACCAATATTGTTAATGGAGTTCGGCAAGGTTGTCTACATCTCTGGGCCTTTGTCTCAGTGGGGGAGGCTTTCTTATTAATATTCAATGCTGAAAAATTACATCAGAAGTATCTCAAATGGATTACAAACTAGTTTGGCTATATTCTTCTCAACCTCAAGAATCCAACACAACTGACGACACTGAAAAAGTTTGTTCATACTTCCCGGAAATGGCCTCCAAAGTTCGCTTCCCCAATGGCTTCCCTGCATAAAAATGGCATAAGATTCCAAAATCTTCAGCATTCTGTTGTTTCTGAACCCCTAAGGCTTTCAATAACCTCTTGTTTTTATAGATTCTGATTTGGGGTTCTCCTCCCAACTTCCCCAAAAGATCTTTCCTCAAAAAGGGCTCCAGATCCTCAAAAATCGACAAAAATCCCCATATAACAGGCTAAAATCAACAAAAATATCAAAACTATGGGTTAAAACCCACTTTTGGCAAATTTTTGTCTCGCCAGCCCCTTAATTCAAGGATGTTGGTCATATGGGAAGGCATGTGGCCATGTGCAATGCCTCTGTTAGAAAAATAGGATTGCGGAGCAAAAAAATAAAACAAATGTGGAAATAAAACACAGAAGATACAAAATACAATAGAGACACATATATATGTGGTTCACCCAGTGTGGGATACATCCACTAGAGAAATTAGCAATCCTTACTTTATTATTATCCAACAAATGAAGGGATACAACCTACCTCACACCCGTTGTAACTTCTTCTTCTTTCTTTCACAGTCTCCTCACTCAGAATACAATATTCACAATAATACATAGCTGCAATACATTTCCCTCATAAAAGAGGGTTGCCTTCTAGGTAAACAAACTTTAATATAACTTCTACCATCAGATCTGCAACCTTATAATGAACTATCTATATTTACTATGACTAGTGAGGTAACCCCCCCCCTACACTCCGCCACGTGGAGGAGTGTACATTCTTCCGGGGTGTAAAGTCTTCATGGGGTATAAAGACGGATGAAAACAAAGACCTCTGAATCAAGAAGATAATCAGGCTCCACAACCAACAGTGATGTACTGCCCCTACCTCAGCAGGGTCTGCTGACCTCCCAGTCTCTCAATCTTCTCAATCTTCGAGCTAGAGCAGCTCTTCGATTCCCTGCTGGAATATTCAAGAAATGTCCACAGGTCCTTTTCACAAAACTTCGCCATGCGAACAAGCACCAGGTGCAAGCTTCTCTCATGCGACCACTGGTTGTGACCACGGGCCTAACCCAAAAGGCATTTCATGATTTCGCACATCGGGTCTTTGCATGTGAATCACCCTGATTCTCTTGACCTTCAAAACCCTCACAAGAGCCTAGCGTGTAATAGCCTCTCCCTTATTTTTCCTCAATGTGACCTCTGATCATGACCTGGGAATCAACTCTTAAGCACGTCAGGGTTTCGCGTATCGGGAATTCCAAATATGATTAGATCTATGGTCCATGATCTTCCCTCGATCGACGACCACAAACAAGTCGCGATTTCACATTTCAGGACTTTAGAGGTTGGTTCACCTCTGTTCTCTCGATTCCCAATTTCCCAATAACTGCAAGTGTCAAAATGATGGCTCAGAACTCCCCATGATCTAACGGCTCAGATCAAATCACGACTTTGTGTTTCATGAGTTTTCACGACTCTACCCTTTGACTTCCCTAAGTCGCGAGTCATTGAAATGTTGATCTCTCACCACGTGTCCTTATGGATGGATGACTCCAATGATTTTGGGACTTTGGAATCCCATTCCTCTCGTGTGCCCTCAAGGCTTATCATTAGTGCACTTTACCTTGATTGGGCAGCCATGATTCTTTTGCGCTCAGACTGAACGATTGAGATATATTCTCCTTTGCGCTTACTCCTCGTTGTCTGGACTATGATATGATGGTTCATATCCTTCACGATGATTGATCGAACGATCACTATATCTCCTCCTCCTGATCTTGCACTTTCTTCCCTGACTTGGAAGATTTCAAATGTTTCAAAGGCTCTGACCTTTGATTCTTTTATGAATCCACTTCTTGGATATCATCTGTGCCTTTGAAAAGCGTTATCTCTTCTGGGATTCCCTGCCTTCTGTTCCTTTGACTTATTAAAGGGTCACTTCAACACTTATCCGAATTCCAAATATGTGCACTCCTTGCAGCAGATTCTTATGCAAGACTTGGTTCTTGCAGGTGATCGTGCACACCTTGCAGCAGTCACTTTGCACTCCTTACAAAGGGAAAGTTCATGCTATCTCTTCTGATCTTCGGAATTGAAATAGATCTCGTCACACACTCCTTGCGTTCTGCGTGGACACCTTGTACCGGTTCAACAAAAGAGAAACAATTGAAACTTATACTAACATTCACAGTTTCATCTATTCGTAACGAAATTCATTCATTCACGAAAACACAATAATAGGGAATTGCAAACAATAACAAAAACACCCATTTGGATCAATTTTCCTTTTTTATATTCATTCAAAAATAAAATGGCTACAGCTATGACCAAACAACAACAACAAAAAAAACTCAGAACCTTCCTACTAAATCGTAGCAGCCTCATTTGTGCATACAAAATCTCTATTTATTTCAGAGTGTCCTTAGGTTTCCCCCCGACTACTCATCTACCTGAAAATGAAAACCTAACTCCAAAGAAGTGGAAGAGAATAATTATTTCTGATCATGGAAGAAAATAATCAGTGAATCTATCGTCATTCTGATCATGGATCTTTTGAGAAAGGGTTTGGATAAGGAGAGCTTGGTGAAGCTCCTGCACTACATCCATGGTTGTAAGTAACACTTTTTTCTCATCAATATAATCAATGCTTGGCCTGTTTCTTTCAAACTTGTACTTGTTCTATATAAGTTTGTCTACAGTGTATGGATCTATGTTTTAGCTAATCTCAGTAGAGTACGAAGTTGTTTGTACTTTTGTTTTTCTTGCAGGACCTAACAAGGAGCTCAAGATTGAGGCTCATCCTGGACCTTGTAGGGACAAATGATGTTCACAAGGTACATGCTTTCCTCCTTCTCTTTTGTTCATCAGCTTGATTAAATCTAAAAGGAAGCTAGTGTCCATGTTAAGCACCTTCTGTCTTATAGTTAAGGGTCTAGCTCTCAAGAGGAGGTCTACCTATCCGCAAGGATATTTTCATACAACACTCAATAGAATAGGAATTCCATTGTATCTTTGTTTGTCCTACAGGACCTATCAGAGAGCTCAGGATTGAAGCTCAACCAGGACTTTGCAAGGACAAACGTCATTCACAAGGTACATATATTTCTTTTTCTCCTTCATATATTAGCATGATTAGATCTAAAAGGATGTCAGTTTCCATGTTAAGCACTCTTCTGTCTTGTCCTTAGAATTCTAGAGACCAGGAGGGAATACGCTTGTCCGCAGGAGGATTCACCTACAACAGAAATTGGCGACTCCACTAGGGAAGAGCTCTGATTTTTGTTTCCTTTTGTAGATCTTGTTTTGGCCCTTTTCCCACTCATTTGACCTTCTCCATCCTATATTTTTGATTCTTAGATCTGATTGATTAGCTCTTGGTTTCATCATTTTCAATTTGATTAACTGAGTTGGCTTGATTTTTTTATTTTCTGAGCATTTTTCTGAGTTTTTAGAGGCTAGTGCTCCCTTGCCCTTGCTATCAGAGTGCCAATGCTCCTTGTTGGTCCTAAACAGAGAATTATAATGCTCTGGTGCCCCTTACACCAGAGAGATACCCCTTTTTTGTGAAAAATCCCCTAGGGTTTCATTCTCTGAAGTTCATTTTTTTTTTTGACACTTGCTCAGAGTCTTATCATCTCAGTACATCCTTGATTTGGCCTTTCAACACTTTGTTTTCTAAGGATTGATCACCTCTTGTTTGGAATTTTGATTTTTTTCCTTACCTTCAAGTCATTCTTTTTATTTGACGATTTAGAGTCGATTTGTCCTTTTCTTCTCATTTATTTGACTGAGTGAAAACTTTTGTAAGGAGTTTCAAAGGTCTTTTGCACTTTTCCTTTTAATCTTTGAGGGCATTTTCCAAACAATTGGTTTTGAGTGGTTTCTCTTTCTCCCTATCATCTCTTGGATTCTTCTTCTCTTTTTATTGTCTTCCTCAAATGTTTACATTTGAAGTAGCATAATTGCGTGTCTTTTTGGGAATTTTAGGATATTGTGCATCTGAAATGATGAAAGTTTTGTCTTTCTCGTAGCATATATTTCATCAAAATGAAAAGATTGAATCTTCATCTCTTTGAATAACTTTCGAGTCGGTCAAAACATCATATTGTCCACGCCATTTTTCCTTGTGAGTAACAATAGCCTCAAAAAATCAAACACTAAACTAAAAATTGATTAGACACTTTTATATTTTCTGGTAGCAAACCTAGATTAGATTAGTTGTAGGGTTTTGGAATAGGTGTGAAAGATAATTTTCCAAAGCTGCAAACAAACATAGGATCTTGTGTTAGGGAGAGGTAAAATCCAATTGCTACATTTTGTCCTGGGAATCCCTTCTCACACAAGGGTCAATCACGAGGTCGCATTAAGACTGGCAGAGTTACTCACCCTGCTTTGTTGGTCTTGGTGTAGAGATTTCATGTATTATGGGGGTCGCTTGAAGGTATACCCATAATGATCAGTGGAAGCCTTTCAAGTTGATTTTGGGCTAGATACCCTCCCCTTGCGCATGGATCGGACTATAGACTGTTTCCCCAGGCATTATTTTTGTAGTTGGTAACATTAGTGGCCTATCTCTTTAGGGTCTTTACACAGGTGACTGTGGAGGGGAAAGTCTTCACGGTACCTGGAATTGACGTTGGCCAAACTCACTTGGGCTCCTTGGAGGGTATACCCACGACTATGTGTGGGAGCTTGCACCAAGGTGTAAGTCCATTCAACATGTCATCAACGTAACTTTTCCACTTGCTCTATCTCATCCCCTTCTTATTTTGTTCCTGCGATGTTGGATTTCATCATCAACTAGTGTGCACATTGTGAGAAGGTCTTGTTTTCTTGCTTGCTTACTAGATTTTTAGCGTGTGTTGTTTTTTCTCCCTAGTCGAATCTAGGTTGGATCTTTATTTTTATGGCGTCAGTTCCCGGAATGACCAATGAAGGAACCCCTTTTCTAGGGGAATCCTTTGTTTTTCCTTCTTACATAAACATTGGTCCTCCTTACATCGCTACTTTGAGCCTTCCAGGTCTCACCATTGGGTTATCGGTATGGTTGTTTCCACTACGGTGATCTCGAATGCAGGTGATTCATATGTAAGCACACCACCCACACATCAAACTCTTGTCGACCTTTCTCCTTATTCATTCGTCATGTCTCCTTCCATTTCTCCTTCTTCACCTAGTGAATGATTTGAAGCAAGTAACTAGGTTAATAATAAGAAGAAGAAATGGAAAGAAAAGAAGAAGAACCAGAAGGGGACCAAGCCTCCAACTACATCAAATGTTGGATCCGAGAAACCAGCTACTATTAATAGTACTGGGAGTGTTGATGAGGTCATTAATGTTAGGATATATAGACACTTAGGAGTTAGTTAAGATCTACTTGGTCTAATATGTCGTTAGGTAAAAGTGTGTTTCTTTAGTATGCATTAGTATGCATTTGTAGTTAGGAAAT
>JZKD02S1864917.1:214385-227947 GCA_000966675.3 Picea glauca | reverse complement strand
ATCCCTTCATTTTGTTGGATAATAATAAAGAAAGGACTTGGCAATTTCTCTGGTGGACGTAGCCCACACTGGGTGAACCACATAAATCTGTGTCTCTCTTGTATTGTGTATCTTCTGTGTTTTATTTCCAAATTTGTTTTATTTTATTGCTCCGCGGTCCTATTTTTCTAACAGATTTTTGTCCTTCCAGAGCATTATCCTCTTGGAAGCCATGATCAAGAAGAGTCTACGAGTATAGTTCCCATTTCTGTGTCAAGCTCGTAAAAAAATGAAACAATGGTTTGCAGGTTACACCTTGAAGCTACGAGCATAGTTTCTCTTGTCTATGGCAAGGTCGTTAAAAAATGAAATAGAAGATACGAGCATAGTTTCTCTTCTCTACGACAAGCTCGTTAAAAAATGAAATAGAGGCTTTGAGCATAGTTTTCCTCTCTGTAGAAAGCTTGCTAAAAAAATGAAACAATAATCTGGGGATTGAACCCGGAGCCCTGAGCATCGTTCTTTGCCTGTGTCAAGATCGTTAAAAAATGAAACAGTCACTTCTCTTGAACCTTCTTTTCATCCACCCTTCTCCTTTCTCTCATCTAGTAAATAAATTGGTGACAACCTCAAAGTCGGTGAATGAATTGAATCTTGGAGGGCATGTCTCTAGCCTTTGATGATCATTCTTGAGTTAAGCCACTAGCTTTCAAGATGGGGGCATACTGAGCTTAGTCTTTGTTCTTTCTCATGCTTGTAAATACATGAGAATGCACCCGGGTAAACTTTTATCTCTTTTTTAGACCTGCATGGATATACGAAAAAGGAACCCCCTGGAGTCATCCTTAAGCTCTTTTCAGACTCTCTAAACATGAAAATATTGTTGAGTGATCTTGCTTCCTTTCCCACTCATTAAAAGGTTTGAAAGGGCGTCTTTCGAGTGATAATTTAGCTCTTTTTCGGCCTTGTGAGACTAACATTACAAAAAAGGACCACATTGGAGTCATCTTTAAGTTATTTCCAGACTCTCTAAACATGAAAAACCACCGATTTTACCTTCTCTGAACTCGTTAAAACAAATTTTACATTGAAGGGCCCATGCAGGACTGAACGCTTACGTCTTTCGGTTCATTAAAAAGGAAGATGAACTTGCTGAAGGTGAGTTATATCAAGCATGTGTTACCCTCCTTGAGCTCGTTAAATCAAAAAGAGGTACTCATCTATCTGGATGGGGGAAAAATTGAAAGAAGCAAGCCAAGCAGTTTTTTGAGAACACTACCAGTAACTCTTACGGTCGCCCTTGAACACATCACTTTGTTTTTTCACTCATTTTAAAAAAATGAACCTCTGCACTAAACCAATCCTTTGAGTTTATTTTACTCCTTTGGGTCACCCGACGAAAGTAACCGTATCCATCGTATTATCGTGTTTTGGTCCATGTCATGTTTCTGCTATTGTGCCCCAGTGTTCAAGGGAAGTATCTACCTAAAGAGTCAACCATCACAAATATCCTGTTTCAATACCTATGTCATTCCATGTTCATCTAGTCTACCAATTACATACCTGTGTTAGTTTCATGTCGTTGATGGGGGATACATCAAGGCCCTCCTTTGACAAGTCTATCCCTGTTGACTTCAATACATTATCTAGGGATTAGACCTAGAAACCAGTTAATACCTTGAGACCTACATGCCTTAATGGAAAGCCTCCTCGCATTCGATAGTGGGTTTACATCATTGACCTCTGATCGGATGATTCCACAGATGTTCGACTTCAACTCATCCATTCACATTCATTGGAATGTACTAGAATACCTTGGGAATCATTGACATCAATGGTGATTTCCCTCGTGCTTGCTAACGGTTTACCCAATTAACCGGTAATCAAGTGGTTTCTTCTATGTTCGACATCAGGACATCTATTCACATGGTTATATTTTTACTACATTGAGATCGATACGAAGAACATGGGTTGATTAATCACTCTGATATATACTTTGCCTAGGTTGCGATGGAGTTTCTTTGAACTATGACACATATACTGTTACATAGATCCACTTTGTATTGTTCATGGCTATGTCTTGTCATCTCGTCGATCCACTGTGTATTCTTCATGGCTATGATTAGTTCATTTCATGGGAATATAGATCCACATTGTATCATTGGTGGCTATACCCTTTTTATCAATATAATTATGGATCCGCAGTGTATTTTATGGTGGCCATACCTAAAAAGTCTTTATCACCCAAGCATAGGTATGCCTGCATTGGGTTTGAAACACATCATAATATTTTTTTGATGGTTGTGTGCATCTTCTACCAGGTTCTCCACGTCCATACCCTTTCTTGAAAAAGTCTACAAAGTACTTCAATCATCATCGTCTTCTAACTTCATACTTTGGGGGCAATCTATTACACCTCAAAATTACTCACTTCGATAGTGTATCAAGTGTCGTCATTACAAGTGTTGTAAGTGTTGCAAGTGTCACAAACATCATACTACCATATTTCCTATTTCATACCTCTAACGACATCATAAAGACACTTAAGACACCTCAAAGACTAGTTTTGAAGAAGAGAAATCATTTGACAGGGAGTACAAGCCTTTTGCCACTGAAAGAACCACTCAAAAATGGATTTTGGAGAGGAGCGCTCCCCTATACATTGTTAGGGAGAGTTGGTGCTCCATAGCCCTCTTTGGGGGAGCGTTATAATTCTCTGGTGCCCCTTTTGGGGGAGTACTACCTTCCTGAGCTAATTTTTGGTTTGTTGAGCTAAAACAGGGAAGAATCCCCTCAATCTCTGAGGTTGGTTGGATTCGAATATGAGTTATAGGAATGATCTTAAGGAAGATCCTCAACTGAAGGAGAATAATCCTGAACTTATCCCAAAGATCTCTCATGTGGTTGAGCCTCTCCAAGGTTATATAAGGAGGCCTTCTCATGGTGAAAGGTACATAAGGAGATACAGATTTGAGATACCAAACTTATGATCTCATAAGTGGTATTGACAGGGAATGGAGATTGAGAATTGCATCGAACTTATGATCTCATGAGTGAGATTCCATCAAAGCAATCAGTGTAGATTACTTGAGCAAAGGGGTTGGACAAGGAGAACTGGATGAAGCTGCTGCACCTCCATCAAAGGATTGTAAGCACTTTTTACTTGTTCTCATTAATAATCAATGTTTGGCCTGTTTCTTTCAGATTTATGTTTATTTCACATGAATTTGTCTTCAGTAGATAGATTTGTATTTGAGCCAATATCAGTAGAATAGGAAGTCCTTTGTATCTTTGTTTGTCCTACAGGACATATCAGAGAGCTCAGGATCGAAGCTTAGCTAGGACTTTGCAAGGACAAACGTCATTCACAAGGTACGTATATTAGCTTGATTAGATCTAAAAGGATGTCAGTGTCCATGTTAATCACTCTTCTGTCTTGTCCTTAGAATTATAGAGACCAAGAGGGAGTCCGCTTGTTCGCAGGAGGATTCACCTACAACAACAGGTTAAAACCTTACTTCAACAAGAAAACATTCACATTCTCATAAACATAATCCTGACATGACATTACTTAAACTTGATGTGAAAATGAGTTACCCATGTATAATGGAGAAGTCAATGTTGAGAATATTGATAACTGGTTCAAACAAATGGAGGTATATTGCAGTGTGCAACAAATCAATGATGAGGAAACCAAGATAAAATTGGCATTGCTTCATCTTGCAATCACAACACTCATTTGGTGGCAGAGTAAGTTGCAACATGGTACTCAACAAATTGGTAATGTATTCCCACCATGGAAAGATTTTATTTTTTCACTTAGAAAACAATTCTATCCTTTGGGGTATAAGGAGAAGGCTTTAATTGAATGGAAAAATATTAAGTTAAGAAAAGAACAATTGGTGAGAGAATACACAGATGAATTTCGTAAGATGGATTTGATGTTATATATTCCATTACATACACAAGAAACTCTTATGAATTATATAGGAGGTTTTCCTGCACATGTTGGTAATACAATATTTATGTTTGGACCTACTAATCTTGATGAAGTTTTTGTTCAAGCAACATATATTGAAGCAGGGAAAAATGGAGTTGGTGTATCAGGGGAATCATCTTCAAGGAAAGAAGGGAAAGACAAAGGGAATGGGAAAAAATCAAACTCAACGACAATGAAGGAAGAGAAGCTCTCTCGCAAGCATTGCAAGAAATAAGGGCTTGATGATGACCATTGTTGGAAATTGCATTCAGAGAAGAGACCAAAGTGGTTCAAAGAGAGGAAAGAAAGGCAAAAGGTTGCAACAACAATATGACCAACAGACTTGGGGTATGATTTAGGTGACGAGTCTAAAATCATGGCAATTGGTTTGTCAGGTAAAATTGGTGATGGTTATGATTTTAGAAGTAAATTGTTTCATATAAGGGTCATATTGAAACATACTAAGATTGATACATTGATAGATAGTGGATCTCAATCTAACTTAATTTCAAAGAAAGTGGTTAGGAAATTGGGATTAAACACTAATATGCATCACAAACTCTATTCACATAATTGGATAAGCAAAGATCACAAATTTCCCATAACAAAGTAATGTATCATAAAATTTTCAATTACATCTAAGTATGTGGATAAAGTAACATGTGATGTGGTGGCGCTAGAAACATGTGGAATGGTCTTAGGAAGCCCTTATTTATATGATCACAAAGAAATATTCTTCAGGGAACATAATCAATATCATTTAACTAAAGAAGGGACATAATATGTTGTACATGCTCATCACATAAAATAAAATCAATCTATTCTTACAATGGAACAATTAAAGAAGGAAACTTATGTAAGCAATACACCTATAATTGTGCTAAGTAAAGAAGATGATCTTAAGCATGAACATGATATGGTTTTAGGATGAGAATTCAATCATACTTTGCTTCAAGATAAGTTAATGTCGTGCAAGCCAGTCAAACATGTTGGTTCATTTGCAGTCATATTTCTGATGTTATCGTTGCTAATGTTTTCTACATGGATGGTAGTGGATTCAGTAAGATGTGAACGAGTTAAAGTGGCTAACAATATGCTTTCAGTTGTCATGGTTATTATGCAATTGATTATGATGCAACATATGCACAGGACAAAATTTAAAGACAAAGGACAAGTTGGGAGGCCTATCCCACACTTGATGACTGGTTAATATCCTTTTGGAGGACCAAAAGGTCTTAGTGGGGAAGCGTGATCCAAATGGATCCAGGAAGGCCTAAAAATAAAATTTCTTCGAATCAGACGAAACCAATGCCATTGTGTTGGGCTCGTCACGTCGATTCTGGAAATATTTGTTTTTTCTGAAAATGGAAACCGTATGCCTGTTCTAATCATTTTACCAAACATACAAAAAGTCAAAGTCAAAAAGGTCAAAGTTAATGGATGACATCAACAATAAAATAGATGACATCAACATGACATGTGGCAGTACTAGAGGCTGACACGTGGCAGTCAAATTCGACATTTTTAGGCTGAGTTGGACCAGTACGGAAGTGACACGTGGTACCGTACGGATGATGACACATGGTAGGTGAGATAAACATGATGTCATGATGATGTCAACAGAAGATTTTGCTGAAGAAATGAAAAAACTCCATAGCCAAATCAGAGGATAGTTGGATAGTTCTAACCAAGAGTACAAGCACAGAGTTGATCAACATCGCAGAGAGCTTCAATTTGAAGTAGGAGATCAGGTCCTGACACATCTCAGGAAGGAAAGGTTCCCTAGGGGAACATATAAAAAATTAAAAATGAAGAAGATAGGGCCATGTAATATCTTGAGGAATTTTGATGCAAACACCTATGAGATTGAGCTTCCAGATGATTTGGGCATATCACCCATATTTAACATCTCAAACCTGTATCCTTATAGGAAAGATGACACAGAGGAATCAAAAGATCAAGAGAGGATTCAATGGGAGAAACAAATGCCTATAGCAGAAAAACCACAGATGGAGAAGACCGTTGATCAGAGAATTGGCAAGAAGACCAAGAGGAAAACCTATTTTGAATATCTGGTCAAATGGAAAGGGCACCCAATAGAAGATGCCAGTTGGGAAAATGAAGCTGATATCCAGAAGCATGGAAAGTTGATGCAGGAGCTCATGGACAGGAGTCCATGAATTTTTGTTCGGGGGGAGTATGATGCAGGAAAATCGTCAGCGAACTCACGTGGTAGGACAACTCAGTGCCTGAGAATCATTTTAGAATCTGAAACACTGGGAGTTACTGCAAATATTTTGGAGCTGATTGAAGAACGAAAGAAGATCAAACACTTGGAGGGGGAATGATCACGGGTGATCCGGTAGTTTCACTCTGAGTCTTGAATGTAACTGAGCTTAAGTAGCAATTAGGTTTTCATTTTTAGGTAGATGAGTAGTCGGGGGGAACCCTAAAGACCCTCTAAAATAAATAGAGGTTTTGTATGCACAAATGAGGTTGTTGCAAGTTAGTAGGAAGGTTCTGAGTTTTTTTTTTTTGTTGTTGTTGTTTGGTCATAGTTGTAGCCATTTTATTTCTGAATGAATATAACAGAGGAAAATTAGTCCAAATGGGTGTTGTTGTTATTGTTTGCAATTCCCTATTATTGTGTTTTCGTGAATGAATGAATTTCATTCAAATAGATGAAAATATGAATGTTAGTATAAGTTTCAATTGTTTCTCTTTTGTTGAACCAGTGCAAGGTGTGCACATAGAAAACAAGGAGAACGTGACAGGATCTGTTTCGATCCTGAAGCTCAGAAGAGATAGCATGAAACTTTCCCTTTGCCAGGAGTGCAAAGTGACTACTGCAAGGTGTGCATAATCACCTGCAAGAACCAAGTCTTGTGTAAGAATCTGCTGCAAGGAGTGCATATATTTGGAATTTGGCTAAGTGTCAAAGTGACCCTTTAAGAAGTCAAAGGAATAGAAGGTGGGGAAGCCCAGAAGAGATAACGCTTTCCATAGGCGTAGACGAGATCCAAGAAGTGGATTCGTAAAAGAATCAAAGGTTGAAGCCTTTGAAACATTTGAAATCTTCCAAGTCAGGGAAGAAAGTGCAAGATCAGGAAGAGTAGCTACAATGATCATTGGATCGATCATTGTGAAGGATCTGGACCATCATATCATAGTCCAGACAATGAGGAGTTAGTGCAGAGGAGAATAGATCTCAATTGTTCAGTTTGAGCGCAAAATAATTGTGGCTACCCAATCAAGGTAAAGTGCACTAACGATAAGCCTTGAGGGTACACGAGAGGAATGGGGTTCCAAAGTCCCAAAATCATAGGAGCCGTCTATCCAGAAGGACACGTGGTGAGAGATCAGCATTTCGTTGACTCGTGACTCAAGTAAGTTAAAGGGTAGAGTCATGAAAACTCGCGAAACATGAAATCACAATTTGATATGAGCTGTTAGATCATGGGGAGTTGTGAGTTATCGATCTGACACTCACAGTTATTGGTAAATCGAGAATTGAGAGAACATAGGTGAACCAACCTCCAAAGTCTCGAAATGCAAAATCGTGACTTGATTGTGGCCATCGATTGAGGGAAGATCGTGGACCATAGATCTAATCATATTGGGAATTCACAATACGTGAAATCCCGACGTGCTTGAGATTTGAGTCCCAGGTCATGACCATAGGTCACATTGAGGTAAGATAAGGGAGGGGATAGTACACACTAGGCTCCTGTTAGGGTTTCGAAGGTCAGGAGAATCGGGGTGATTGACATGCAAAGACCCAACGTGAAAAATTGTGAAATTCCTTTTGGGTTAGGCCCATGGTCACACCCAGTGGTCACGTGAGAGAAGCTTTCACCTGGTGCTTTTTCTCACAGCGGATTTTCGTCAAAAGGACCTGTGGAAATTTCTTGAAGATTCTAGTAGGGAATCGAAGAGCTGCTCCAACTCAAAGATTGAGAATATCCAGAGACCAGGTGGTCAGTAGACCCTGCTAAGGTAGGGGCACTGCATCACTGTTGGTTGTGGAGCCTGATTATCTTCTTGATTCAGAGGTCTTTGTTTTCAGCCGTCTTTATACCCCATGAAGAATTTACACCCCGGAAGAATGTACACTCCTGCACGTGGGGGAGTGTAGGGGGGGGGTTACCTGACTATTCATAGTAAATCTAGATCGTTCATTATAAGGTCGTAGATCTTATGGTAGAAGTTATATTAGGGTTTGTTTCCCTAGAGGGAAACACTCTTTTATGAGGGAAATGTATTGCAACTATGTATTATTGTGAATATTGTATTTTGAGTGAGGAGACTGTGAGAGAAAGAAGTGGAAGTTACAACGGGTGTGCTATAGGTTGTATCCCTTCATTTGTTGGATAATAATAAAGTAAGGACCTGACAATTTCTCTAGTGGACGTAGCCCACATAGGGTGAACCACGTATATCTGTGTCTCTATTGTATCATGTATCTTCTGTGTTTTACTTCCACATTTATTTTATTTTATTGCTCTGCGATCCTGTTTTTCTAACAACTGGTATCAGAGAGAAAAGGTAACTCACAGGAAAAGATGGTTCATGATTCGAGTGGGCGCAATGGCGGAAGATGGAAATTTTAGGGTCAAGAAATTTAACAAAAAAACTACCAGTTATGGAAGATGAAGATGGAATATTATTTATATCAGAAGGATCTATTCCTACCATTGGATGGA
Organism: Picea glauca; assembly: GCA_000966675.3. Lineage (NCBI taxonomy): Eukaryota > Viridiplantae > Streptophyta > Pinopsida > Pinales > Pinaceae > Picea > Picea glauca. Next base: position 219,286 of record JZKD02S1864917.1, on the reverse strand, counting down.
ATAAAAAAGATGTCGACGGCCATCAAGGGCGAAGAATGGGAGGTTCTTGACAGAAAGGCACTGGGAATGATATGACTGATCCTGGTAGTGTTGGTGGCTTTCAATATTTTGAAAGAGAAGACAATGAAGGAGTGAATGGATGCATTGGCTAAATTGTATGAAAAACCCTCGACATCCAATAAGGTATTTCTAATGAAGATATTATTTAATATGAAGATGTCAAAAGGTGGGTCTGTTGCATATCATTTAAATGAATTTAATACAGTTACTAATCAACTAAGTTCTATAAAAGTGCACTTTGATGATGAGGTCATGGCTCTTCTAATCTTGTGCTCATTGCCAGAAAGTTGGAATGGATTGGTCATGGATGTAAGTAACTCTGTCTCTGGTTCAAACACTTTAAAATTTGATGATGTTGTTGGTGTTATCCTTAGTAAGGAAATGCGACGGAAAAGCACAGGTGAGACATCAGGTAATGCGTTAAACATGGAGAACATGGGAAGACAAAAGGATAGAGGAAAGGTCTCAGGGAATCATGGGAATTATAGGAAGGGAAGATCCAAATCCATATTTGGAAAGATAGATTGTTGGAATTGTGGGAAGAAAGGACATCTGAAGAAAGATTGCAGAGCTCCAAAGAAACAAAGAGATGGACAACAGGAGAAAAAGTAGGAAGAAAATGTAACAGGTGATGTGTTACACGATGTTTTGATTCTTTCTGTACAAATATTTCTAAGTCTTGGGTAGTAGATTCAGGGGCTTCATTTCATGCCACACCCCATAGGAAATGTTTTCTAAATTATGTTCAAGGTGATTTTGGACAGGTTCATTTGGGTGATGATGCACCATGAAAAATTGTTGGAATGGGAAAGGTAAAAATAAAGCAAAGCAATGGAAACCAATGGTTGTTGAAAGAGGTAAGACATGTTTCAGATCTAAGGAAGAATCTAATTTCAATAGGGCAGTTGGAAAGTGAAGGTTGTATATCCATATTTATTGACAAGGTGTGGAATGTCACTGAACGATCATTGGTAATAGCAAAAGGAGAGAAGGTAGGTACATTTCATTTATGTACTGGTAATACTAACTCTTCTATCTCTTTAGCTTCTATAGGAGTGGATACAACATTGTGACATCATAGGCTTGGACACATGAGTGAGAAGGGGATGCAGATACTTCACAAAAGAAATTCGTTTCCAAATTTTAAGCAAATTGATTTGGATTTTTGTGAGCATTGTGTTTATGGAAAACAGAAGAGAGTCAGATTTCTCAGAGTCGGAAAAGAAAAGAAGAGTGAAAGGTTAGAGCTTGTGCATACAGATGTATGGGGACCAACTCATGTATCATCTCTTGGTGGCTCTCGTTATTATGTTACTTTTATTGATGATGCAACTAGAAAAACTTGGTTTTATTGCATTCGACAAAAATATGATGTTTTTGATACTTTTAAGAAATGGAAAGCTTTGGTTGAGAATGAGACAGGAAAAAGGTTGAAGTGTCTCAGATCAGAAAATGGAAGCGAATATTGTAGCAAGGAGTTTGATGATTATTGTTCATACCATGGGATTCATAGAGAGAAGAAAATTCTAGGAACACCACAAGAAAATGGTGTGTCAGAAAGGATGAACAAGACAATCATGGAGAGTGAAAGGAGTATGAGATTGCATGTCGGGTTGCCCTTACAGTTTTGGGCAGATGTTGTAAATAATATTGTTTAATTAAATAAATAGAGAACCTTCAAGCTCTTTGGATGGTGGAATTCTAGAGGAGGAATGGACAGGTAAAAAGGTAAACTATTCTTTTTTGAAGACTTTCGGTTGTGAAGCATTTGTCCACATTGATAAAGAAAATAGAACAAAGCTTGAGGAAAAATCCAAGAAGTGTACATTTATTGGATACGATGTTAATGATTTTGGTTATCACTTATGGGATTATGAAAATCACAAAATAATTAGGAGTAGAGATGTCATATTCAATGAGAAGGTCATGTACAAAGATCAATTGCAGGGAAAGATAGAAGGAAAAGAAAAACCATAATACATAGTGTTTGATGAGATTACTAGAAAATAAACTCCAAATTTACCAGATAATCAAAATGTACAACAACAGGAGCATCAGCTATCTCAAACTCCTGCAAGTGTTGTTAGAAGATATACCAGGTTAAATAAACCCACTGAATGATACTCTCCTTCATTGTATTATTTATTGTTGACTGATTGTAGTGAACTAGAATGTTATGAAGAGGCAATGCAGGTAGACACTAAAAAGAAGTGGGAGCAAGGAATGAAAGAGGAAATGGATTCCCTGGTAAATAAACAGAATTGGGATTTGGTTTAGTTGCCTACAGGAAAAATAGCATTATAAAATAAATGGGTTTACAAGTTGAAGGAAGAAGATGGAGGCAAAAAGCGGTACAAGGCTAGACTTGTTGTAAAAGGGTTTGCACAAAAAAAAGGTATAGATTTTGATGAAATACTTTCTCTTGTTGTTAAAATGACCTCAATTAGGACTATTTTAAGTCTTGTGGTAGTAGAATATTTGCATCTTGAACATTTAAATGTAAAAACAAATTTTCTCCAAGGGGATTTGGAGGAAGATATTTATATGCAGCAGCCATAGGGGTATGAGGTGAAAGGGAAGGACAATTTGGTATGCAGGTTGAAGAAAATCTTGTATGGCCTAAAGAAAGCTCCAAGGTAGTGGTATTTAAAGTTTGACAGGTTTATGACAGAGAAAGGTTATAGTAGATGTCATTCTGATCACTGTGTTTATTTTAAAAGGCTAGAAAATGGAAGCTATATTATCTTGATATTGTATGTAGTTGACATGCTTGTTGTAGGGTCTAATATGTAGGATATAAATGTGCTCAAGAAGAAATTAGCTAATTCATTTGCAATGAAGGATTTAGATGATTCAAAGAAAATCCTTGGTATGAGAATAACAAGAGACAGGAAAAATCACAAATTGACATTGTCTCAGGGTGAGTACATAGAGAAGGTGTTGGAGAGGTTTAGAATGCAGAATGCAAAACCAGTTAGTACACCTTTGTCCATCCATTTCAAATTAAGGAAGGAAATGTGTCCCAAGACACAGGAGGAGATAGAATACATGTCCAAGGTCCCTTATTCATTAGCAGTTGGTAGCTTGATGTATGCGATGGTTTTCAAAAGACCAGATATTGCACATGCAGTCAGAGTTGTGAGCACATATATGAACAATCCAGGTAAAGAAAATTGGGAGGCAATAAAGTGGATTCTCGGGCATTTGAGAGGTACTACTACTCATGCATTATTTTTTGGAGGTTCAGACACTGTTCTACAGGGATATGTTGATGCAGATATGACAGGTGATAAAGATAGCAGGAGGAGCACCACAGGGTATGTTTTTACTATACGTGGAATAACAGTTACTTGGATTTCAAAACTGCAAAAGGTTGTTTCACTTTCAACAATAGAAGTAGACTATGTTGCTGCTACAGAGGCTAGTAAAGAAATGGTTTGGTTACATAGGTTTAGGGAGGAATGGGGAAAGAAGAAGGAGAATATCAGGTTGTACTGTGATAGTGAGAGTGCCATTCATCTTTCAAATAACTCAGCCTTCCATTCAAATACTAAGCATATACAACTCAGGTACCATTTCATACGATCCATCTTGGAAGATGGACATTTGAAGTTGGAAAAGATACACACTAGCCATAATCCTACAGACATGTTAACAAAGGGAGTAACCAGGGAGAAACTGAGTTCCTTCTTAGTTTCAGTTGGTCTTCAAGCACGAAGCTGAAGAATCATAGTCCATCATATACAATAACGGTGGAGTTGTTGACATCAGTCTCCAAGTGGGAGATTGTTGGTTGTGGAGCCTGATTATCTTCTTGATTCAGAGGTCTTTGTTTTCAGTCATGTTTATACCCCATGGAGACCTTACACCCCGGAAGAATGTACAGTCCTCCATGCGGGGGAGTGCAGGGGGGATTACCTGACTGGTCATAGTAAATATGTATCGTTCATTATAAGGTTGTAGATCTAGTGGTAGAAGTTATGTTAGGGTTTTTTTCCCTAGAAGGCAACCCTCTTTTATGAAGGAAATGTACTGCAGCTATGTATTATTGTGAATATTGTATTCTGAGTGAGGAGACTGTGAGAGAAAGAAGAGAAAGTTACAGTGGGTGTGTTGTCGGTTGTATCCCTTCATTTGCTAGATAATAATAAAGGAAGGAACTGAAAATTTATCTGGTGGACATAGCCCACATTGGGTGAACCACGTATATATGTGTCTCTATTGTGTTGGACACACCTACCACACTTAGAGGGGGGGTGAATGAGTGTGGGGCTCTTTTTCCCAAAACTTCCCTCTTGCACAAAAACTCATCAATTAGCATTCAACATGTACCAAGTATATAAAAATCATGTGTCAACTACTCATCAACAATGACTCATCAATATGTACCAATATCATCAACTATACACCTCATGTATGTGCCAACTCATCAACTGCTTGTCTCAACCCTGACTAGTTTTGGATTAGTCAACAACCCTAACTTGAAATAATCATAACTTTGTACCTATACTGAATAAAGATATAAAATGGATATACAATATTCTTCATTGTGTTTTATGAAATTCCTCCAAGTGGCACTACTTGGAACCTGTCAAAAAAGGATTTATAGCAAAAATGGCATACCTTGCTGAATTCTGGCTTATTCTAGAGAGCGACCTTGTCGAGCGTGCCCCACACAAAATATTTTATGAATATATCTGAACATTTTAAAAATAATACTAAAAACTATAATATAACCAACACAATTGGTCTCACTAAATTTGGATCTGTTATGAAGAAGTTATGATGTTTTTACCCGAAACACCTGATTTTGACTAGTTTCAGGACTAGCCACAAACCCT
>JZKD02S1864917.1:192703-211156 GCA_000966675.3 Picea glauca | reverse complement strand
AGCTAGGGTTTTTGGCGAACTCTCGGCCATGCATGGCTCGGAGTTCCAGTTAACTGACAAAAAGCCTCGTGTCCCAGCGGAAAATTTCCTGATTTTTTGCTTTGTTAGGTACCCGTGGGCTGTTTTGGGTTAGCCTGTGGATGCCCGCGTTCAGTATAAGGACAGCAAGTGGATGCCCGCGCCCAGTGAGAAGTTAGGGCACGGGTTGCTTGTTTTAAGTGGTTTTTTGAGGAATTACTCAGCATGGCTTTGGCTAGGAAGAGGCATGAGTAGGCCTGATGCCAGGTAAGAAGGGATAGTGCAACTTAGGGTTATAACAACAATCTATATGTATTCTCTTCAGAGACAAGCTTCTTGAAAGAAGATACAAATGCATTGTGAACTTCGTAAAAATGGTAAGTGGCCCTCTGTTTCCATAAGGCCTGATATCACATTGTTACTAGATCAATATTGTAGTCCACTCATTTTACAATACTCAAGACTCTCAATACATGAGAATAAGTGATGGAAAACATAAAATAGGAAGACATATAAAATTTCTTATTTTTCTTGAAATTCGACAACTACGAGGAGAGTTCAACATAGATCATTTTTTCCCAATCAAAGATTACTTCTTCATGGAATGTAAAATATAAAATTTAAAGAGATAACCAAGGAATGGATTCTATGGATTCTTGACTTGTAACTCTTACAAAGAGCCATGCTACCTCTTGATAAGGATTCTTTAGTGAATTGACTTTAATTTTTGACAAATCCTCTGGCATTTCTGCAGAATCTTCAAGATATTCTTGCAAGAGTTCTAGTCCATTGTCTTTCCCCTTTAAGAAATTTCTGGCCTCATCCCCTTTGAACGTTATTGTTGGCTATGGATGATTCAATATTCTTCTAAATATTGATGGTGATAAAGATATAGGAGACTGGCTTTGAAGTTGAATTGCTCTTCGACTTTGATCAAATTTATCAGCACACAAGGAAACTATTTCTCTACAATCAAAATCCTTAGGTACACATCCAACTAGAGAAATTCCTGATGACCAGTCTCCATTTTTGTTTCTTTATGGAAAAGGTAGCGATGAATAATAACAACAATATACCGATCGTTGAAACCTTTGATCTTCTCTCCCAAATAAGTTCAAAGTATCTCCACAAAATTTTTCTCTTCTTCTCATAGTCATTTTGTTTAGGTTGGAACACTCTTGTACAATGCTTTTGGACATTAGTTTAAAAGTGAATTCTTTCTCAATAATATAACTCAAAACTCTTTTTTTAATGAATTTTTTTATGTGAATTAAATGGAGAATTATCTCGAGAAGTATACCATTAATAATGACCTTTTTAATATTTAATTAGCTATTATCGTTTGTGATATTAGTAATAAATATGTCTTGGGGAAAGTGACAAAGTTAAACATGTATTACGATGGGAGGTCAGACTTTGATGTAGACCCCTGACCCTTGGGCCAAGTTTCATGCAGGATCATTCTAAATCCTTCTCTGAGTCTGATTGAATCTTCGATTTCCCTACATGGAATACCTCACACACACGACGGTGTATCCACAGGTCCTTATAAGTTATGCCTACGTGATCAAACACAGGGCACTAACTTTGCCTACTTGACTACAAATGTGTTCGTGACCTTTGTCGAAAAGGGATTTCTGATTTCATGACTTCGCGAATCCTATTGTCGAGTCTCTCACTCTTCAACCCTCTAAAACCCGAAATGCTGAAATGCCAAAATCCTTGGCCACTTCCTCCTCCAAAGCTGTGTCACGTTTCGCGACTTCAGGATATCCAATGCAAAGGATCCCAACTCCTTGTCCTAAAAAATGCTGAAACACCGAACCCCGAAACGTTCAACAAAGGTTGGCTTTATTCAAATGTGATCGGGACCTTTCTCGAAAGGACAATTTTGGACTTCACGACTTCGCAAATTCGGATGCAAGCTCCTTGCCCTTTCAACCTCCAAAACCTGCAATGTTCAACGAAGGTTGACTCCGCCAGGCGACGAGTACATGCCACCTATCTCCTCCACTATACTCTGTCTCCAACGTGGATTCTTGCCACCTGTCACTCGGGATTTTCTCTTTCGGGACTTGAGCAAATTTTCGACAGCCATCCCTCTCCCACTTCAAAACCCTAAACTTTGAAATGGAACCTCCAACTGGATCAACGGCTATAAGTCTCCCTTGATCTGACGACCCATGTTCCTTCGGCCTTTCGGGCATCGGGAGTTTGAAAATCTTGATCCCAAAGCACTTGTCTCCTCTACTTCCCAACACCTAAAGTGTCAAAATGCTGAAATGGCACCCCGAAGACCCATCGCATTTCACGACTTCGGGATTTTCAACTCCAAGTGTCCTGTCTCCTTGTCATCGGAATTCTTGAAGTGTCGAACCCCAAAATGATTGAAATGCCGAAATTCCACTGTTCGGCTTCACACACGAAAATCACTTTCACTCTTCGGGGGTTAGAGTGACCAAGGATTTTGGCTAGCACTCCAGACTTACAAATCCTAAATTCCTGAAATATGGGTTTCTTGACACGCATCCTCTGAGATGGACGGTCCCGATGCTTTCGGGATTTTGCAGGTCGGGACTTCTCATCTCCTGACTCTTTCTTCTCTGACTCCCGCTATTGGAAATCTTGATGGACACTCAACGGTCCAGATCTCGTCCTCTACCCGATCCAACGACAGTTGTAGCTCTCTCTAGAGCCTGCGCTTTTTCCCGAATTGGAATATTTCCAAAGTATTAAAGGCCTCAGCCTTTGCTCAGCTCTGCGAAGCCTGTAACTTTGGCTCCCACCTGCATTCTAAAGACGTTTCCCCTCCTGAGCTTGGCAACTCTGAACCCTTAAAGGGTTTCTTTTGGCCTCTGCACTCCTTGCAACTAGGGCTCTATGCACAAAAGCACTTTTCCTCCTGAGCTTCTCGAACTTGAACCCTCCAAAGGGTTTTCCTTGACCTTCTACTCTTATTTCTCACTGTTCTGTGCATAAAATCATTGTTCCTCCTGAGCTTTCTCAAACTCTAAAATCTCAAAGGATTTCCTCTCAACCTGTGCACTCCTTGCAAGATCTTTGCACACAACTGTGTTATCTATTCTAAGCTTGTCTGTGGCTCTGACCTCAAAGGGTCTCTATCCCTTTCTCTCTCTGAAGGGATATAAGTTCCCTCTTGGAAACTTATGCTCAAGCACTCCTTGTTGAGCCTGCAAGGTGTTCAGTAACCCTGTGAAGGTCCTCTTGTGACACTTCTCTTTTCCAGAACTCAAAAGAGTTCTTCCTGTGCACTCTGGAACTTGCTCAATGCCATCCTGGAAGAAATCCTACAGAATCTCTTAGTGACTCTATCTTATTACTGAAATAAATATAGATTTCCTCCCTCAATTCATCCAGTGCATTTGCTTAATGCCCTCTTAGCAGAGCTTCCACATAATTCTTAGAAATTTTTGTCTGTCTGTGCTTTCCTCTGCACAGTCTCACCTCCAAGGTGTTCAAAAACCTTGAGGTTTATCCCTTGAGTCAATGACTTCCCCTGGTGTGCCCTCTTGGCATGACTTTGTCCAAATTCCTCAGAATTCAGAAGTGCACTCAATGCACTAGCTTTTAGAGACCGCATTATTATGTGATGCACTCTTGCATGAAGCCACAAAGAACCAGACCCTGAAAATAAATAGACTTAGTAGACAATGACTCCTGTCTGCAACCTACAGATGCAACCTAACATACACCTACAACATATAACAACACACATATGGAATTCATCAACATACACAGAATCATTGCAAGAAAAACTACTTTGGTTTGTATTAACATAAAATGCCTCTTTACAATGTGTCTGAGTGCGAGCTGTAATAGAGTCTCAACTCCTTCTCCTATATGCTCTCTCACAGAACTCTAACTCTCCTCTCGACTAACTCAAAAATAAGATCGAAGATCTTTTACATGAGGGGGCTCTTCGAGCTCTTCCCTCCATCCTCACCAACTCTCATTAACTACATTCAATTTACAATGAATAGCTGTCTAGTCCAGATCAGATCTACATCTCAGCCTTACAACTATTTAAGGCTACCTATATTTAAATCCTGTGCATACACATGGATTGGCTCTACCAGCCTTACAAAACATTAAATGCATTAAATTCAAATTTAAAATTTGAAAGTGAGAGGGCTATGCCTCTCCTCTCCCATTGAATGTGCACTGATGATGAGTTGGCTGGCGTGTAGCTGGGCTTGGGAGTGATGCTTTTGCATCAGACTTGGAAATAAAAGAAAACAAGAGTGCAATGAACCCTAGAAGAGGAAAATGGTTAAGTATGAAATTTTATCGGTTGGGCATAACGAGAGAAAGATTGTAAAGTTCAATGACTTGCGAACCCGCGGTAATAAGAAAATTGGCTAAGTGTTGAAATATCAAAATGAATATTGAAATGGTTAAGTATCATCATCAGTCGGTCGGACTTGTAGAATACAAGGAAATGAATTAGGGGAAAATTAACCCGCGATTCCACCAACCTGTGAACCCGTGGTGCTAAGAGACTTTGAAAATATTCTAATTATAGTGCAATGTGTGGGTCACAAAACATGAGGTGAAATTTGGTGATGGTGGAGGATCGGACTTGAGTGTGGATGATAAAACCAACTTGCAAACCCTCAGTTTAATGAAGAGTTTAAAAAAAAAGGCTAAGTCACGATGCCCTTTTTGGATGCAACAGAGAATACAAGTGCATTTTGGGTAGCAAAAAACTTTATAAGAAGGGTCGTGAATCCACTATGGATTGAAGTTTTTTCTAAGTAAATAATCTCATCTATTGGGCATGGAGTCAGTGCAGGAAGAGAAAATAGAAAATAATGAAAAAAGTATGAAAGAAAAAACTATATACAAGTAAGAGAAAGACTGATCAAGCAAATAAAATCTTAATATGGTGGGAATTGACTGAAAACATTTGTACTGTCCCATTGATTTCTTTGAGTAAATAAGAGTTATAACCCAAGATGTTTTCAATAGTATATGGACCAATCTGTAACGCCTCAAATTTTTTGTGTAAGAAGGATTTTCATTTTCTTTGTTCCATAATAGTTCTAGTTTCCCCTTTTGAATTTTTTTTTGTTGTTGTTACGCTCTGATCAAAATATTTCTTGATGGTTTGTTGTCTTTGATTCATTTTATTTAATGAATTATTTTTTTGTTCCTCTAATTTCACCAGTTGATTGTATCTTCTGTGTAAAGTAGAAACTTCCTCTATGTCTTCAATGTTCATAGCATATGTCAAAGCATTCAGTTCCAGATTGATAGGCATTCTTGATTATTTTCCATACACCAGTGTATATGGGGAGTTTCCATTGCTATCCTTTGGTGATAATATGCTTGCCCATAATGCATCTATCAATTTCAAATGCCAATTTATTTGATTGATATCAATGGTATTCTTGAGGATTTGGATCAAGGTATTATTTGTAGACTCAGCCAAACCATTTCCTTGAAGATAATAGTTTAAATATTGTCCCATCAAAATACCAAATTCCCCACAAAACTTGGTAAAATTTGACCCAATGAATATTGATCCATTATCTATGATAAATGTTTCTAGAACTCCAAATATTGATAAGATGTTTTCTTTGAGGAATTTTATAAGCTCTTATGAATCAACCTTTTCCAATGCTACTGCTTCTTTCCATTTTGTAAAATAATTTGTAGTTGTGAGTGTAACATCCCCAACCACCCTAGGCTGGGACACATTACACAGCCTCAACGTATGTATCTTTCAATAAACCAAACCGTAACATCCCCAACATACCACTGACCAATGTTACTCTAAAATTTCATTGCGTAGATTCTACTTTACACACAAGTCCGTGCAGTTTAACTAGAAGTAATGCAATTAGCCCAAGATGAGTCATGCCACACAAATTATAATAGTGGTACGAACTTAAATAACCACATGCACCAACAATGTTGGATTCCTTGTAAGTTGACTTCATTGGAACAAAATGGGTAGCTTTAGTAAGCTTGTCCATCACCACCATAATAGAATCATGTTGCTTAGCAATCCTAGGAAACTTAGTTATAAAATCCATCGTTATAACTTCCCAATTCCACTAAGGAATTGGAAAAGGTTGTAGAAAAACAAATGGATGTCTATGCTCAACCTTGACCTTCTGACATTTGAGACACCTAGTAATAAAATCAACAACTTCCTTTTTTGTACCTGGCCAATAGTATTGCTTCTTGACTGTGACAATTTTCTTCTGGTAACTTGTATGTCCAACATAAGGAACCTTATGCATCTTTGAAAATATTAGTATTTTCAACTCTTGTTCATTTGAAACATAGATTCGTTGTCTATACATGAGGTTCCCATCCTCTCTTAGCTCATAACCTTCCAAATTCTGCTATGACATACCTTGTTGTAAGTTCGCCTTTATGTTCATATAACGCAGATCTGATTTTTCAACTTCCAAAATTATGTCGCACAAATCTGTCTTGTTGTAGCGTGCATCTCATGCATCCTCCTGTTGAGTGCCTTAGCCACCTGGTTCTCTTTTCCTATCATATTCTTTATGTCAAAGTCATACTCACTAAGGAATTCTAACCACTTTCTTTGTCTGACATTTAAGCTTGGTTGTCCAAACAAATATTTTAGACCACAATGCTCTTTTCTTAATTCAAATATTTTACCCATGAGATAATGCCACCACATATTCAAAGCATGTACTATAGCTGCCAATTCTAAATCATGAGTAGCATAGAGCCTTTCATTCTCTTTAAACTTACTTGATTCATAGAACACTACATGCTCATTCTGTCTTAGGACTCCACCAATTCCTTCCTTCCATGCATTCGTGTACACAACAAAGTCTGCATCCATATCAACAATTATCAAAATTGGTGCACTTGTTAAAAAGTTATTCAAGTGCTGAAAACTCCATGCGCAATCCATAGTCCATTCAAATCGTGAACCTTTATTCTACAGGGATGTGATTGGATGCACAATATTTGAAAATATTTCAATAAACCTTCTGTAGTATCTTTCTAGTCCCATAAAGGATCTCACTTCCATGAAATTTCTTGATGTTGGACATTCCTCAATGGATTTTATCTTCGTTGGGTCCAAGACTATTTCATCCTATGAAATGATATGACCCAAGTAATGAATATGTCGTTGATAAAATGAACAATTTCTCAACTTTTCATAAAGCTCATGCTCCCTCAATACCTGCAACACCATCCTCAAGTGTTTCTTGTGCTCTTCCTTAGAATTTGAGTAAATAAGAATGTCATTAAAAAATACAACGACAAAATTATCCAAGTAATTTCTAAAAACTCCATTCATTAAACACATGAAGACAATTGGTGCATTCAACAATCTAAATGGCACCACTATGAACTCGTAATGAACAGATCTTATTCTGAAGGCAGTATTGTTAATTTCTTCCTATTTTATTTTCACTTGGTGATATCCAGATTTGAGATCAATATTTGAAAATATTTGCTCACCCCGTAGCTGATAAAAGAGGTCATATATTCTTGGAAAAGGATACTTGTTCTTCATTGTTACCTTGTTCAACTGCCCGAAGTCGATACAAAGTCTTAGCATACCATCCTTATTATTCATGAACAAAAATGGTGCACCCCAAGGAGACACACTTGGGAATATATACCCCTTCTTTAGAAGCTCTTCAAGTTGCATATACAACTCCTTCACTTTTTCATACTCATCCTATAAGGAGTCTTGGACACAGGTGCTTCTCCCGACATCATATTTATAGAGAAGTCGATATCTCTTTTCGGTGGAAATCCTAGTATGATCTCTTTAAATACATCCTCAAACTCTTTCAACACTATGCAGTCTTCAATATTTGGAACTTTATCCTTAGGTGACTTTTCCATGTGCACTGTGAATACTTGACATCCCTTCCTGGAACTATTCTTCAATTGCAAGGCTAAAATTTCTCTGATAGTGTTACGAGGAAAATATCTCTATGGCTAGGGGCAAACCACAATAGACAAAAAATGACTGCATAAATCAACTCTAATCTCAAGTATTCTATATAAAAAAACATGCTAACAAGACAAGATAAAAATCCTACCTCGTCTAGACGTTCGATGAAGTCCACCATTGAGCACTTGATCCAAAGCAATACACCTACAACTAGTCCTAAACAACCAAGAAACACAAGCATATGGTCATAATATATAATGTTAGCACATTCAATAGCATAATCCATCAACATTCATAACAAATACTCCCATGGAAGAATAATTCAAATATTCGCAAGATATTAATTGGACGAGAAAAGAGTATTTATATTAAAATGTAACCAACATAAGTGAATGAATAACAAACCTCTGTGTCTACATGGTTCGGAACTGAGAAACCAAGTTCCTTCTAGCTAGGCCTCCACCACTTCAATCCTCCACCAAAGGAAAGCTCATGTAAGATAGACATTGAGGTTCTCAATCATGTAGGGAAGAGCTTGGGGGATGAACAATGTGTTCAGACTTAAAGGACAAAGGGATGCAGACGCAATGTGAAATGAATAATTTCTGTAGAGTAACTTTGCTCTGAAAGTTGAATTCTTATCCTCTTTTCCATAGATTGGATTTGGCCCATTTATAGCCTTCAAGTGGAACTAAAGGGCTGAGTCGAAATGTTTCCATTATATGGAAGGCCAAGGATCATGGATCTCATGATTTGACATGGAAACCTGACACCATTTTTTATTTTTGTGCGTAAATCCCGATGTATGTGGGCGGTAGTGGTGCAACCTGTGTATACACATGCTGTAATATAGGTAGAGCACACATATGTGGAAAAATCATGTTTTTAGCTCTAGAATTTGCAAAAGGGGACTTCAATTTTGCATAGGGAAATGGAGAAAGGCCCTCTTTGCAAGTTTGCATAGGGTGAGGCAAATCTTGCTATAACAGATAGTGACAGCTCTTGGAATGACTTTAACTATTCTCAAATTTACTTTCTTATCCAGGAAATCAAATTCCTTACTGTAACATTCTAGGACAACATGGTGCTTTTCCAACCAATCCATGCCAATGAGGAAATCATATGAACCTAAAGGTATGATATTCAAATTGGCCTTTGTGTGTAGTCCATTCATTTCCATTGGACATGCCTTAACCATCTCATTAATTTTCCTTTTTTTCTCTTGTATCTAATTGTACCAACCATGGTTTTCCAAGATTTCTTCTTAGCAAATGAAATATTTCCACCATCTTAGGATCTATATAATTATGACTATCTCCTGAATCAATTAAAATAACAATGGGTTGGTCATTAATCTTACCTTCTACCTCGATCATGTGCGATTGAAACTCAGTCTTCTTGTTATCTAGCGTGGCGTAAATCCTTGGTACATTTCTACCCATGTTATCCACTATCGCATCTTGTTGTAAACTATGCATAGTCCTCACTTTATCACCTCTTTGAGGGAAATATCTGCGCATATGATTTCTACCACAACCCCAACACTGCATAGGTTGTTGCCATGAATTTTGTCCCACTGTTTTCGACATTCTGGGCTCCAGGAGAGTTGTTTTTCCTTGCGTAGTATTTCTGAAAAATGATGGCTTATATCCCTTATTCCTTTTTTCCACCTCAATTTTCATCTTATATTCCCAAGCCTTTTGGAAATCCGGTCTTCCCCTTTTCTACTCATAAATACACTTAGTGCACCTTATGGTTTCTTCCAACGTTTTAGGGTCATCATATTGTATCTTGTCACTGATAAATGAGGGAAACCCACTCAAGTAACTTTGAGTTTTCACTTGTTTATCCTTGATAAAAGACACACATTTCATCATCTCTAAAAATCTCTTTTTGTACTCATCTATTGTCATGCTCCCCAACTTGATTTCAAATAACTCCTTAATTTTCCTATCATAGTAGTGCTTGGTTAAATATTTCCTTTCAAAATGTCACTTGAATTCCTTCTAGGTAACCTTCTTCTCATCAACGTGTTGCACCTGTACATATTGATCCCACCACATTGATTCCTTTCCCTTTCCCTTTAACTGATAGATATTAATTCTCCCTTCTACTTGCACATAATAGTTATGCAGTTGGAAGTACTTCCTCATACCCAACAACAAAGTATCTGCATATTTATCCTTATTTTTCTCACCATCAAATGTAGGAGGCTTGATCTTATTGATTTATCCTTGTATCTTGTCCACCCTAGTCCTTCTCTTATTCTTTCTAACAGAAGATGGACTCGAACTACTGCATGCTTTCCAGAAAGAATGCTTACCAACATTTATTTCTTCTCTTCTTTTCTCATCACGAGACCTACGACTTCTTGATATAATCATCTCTGTCTCCTTATCCATTTTATTTTCTATTATGTACAATCTCTAAATCAATTTGAAATTGAAGTCATCTTGTTTCTCATTGGCTTTCATAATTCTTTCATTATCAATTTTATAGCTTTGAACATCTTTTTGTAGTCCTTTTATGGTTTCTACCAAATTTATGCTCTCTTCCTTGGATTCTGTACCCTCAACACCCAAACCAACATAATCTATGAATTCATCATCATGACTGTAAGTCCTCTACACATCATCCATTTTTTTAGCCTTCTACACTGACTCTGTCCTGCTCTAACCATTGAAAATTTCTGCAAAATGTGTAGGAAATTAAGATTTGTTAGATGATTTCATGCAACCACTACATTAAAACTTTGCACCATTTCTTTAGAATCCTTTCTTATGATTCCTTGGATTTTTTTAACGTCCCAACTTCTAGTATGCACACCGCACATTAATACTTCACGCGCATCACAACTTTGCATCACACACCAACGGTTTCCCATGTACAATAAACTTTGTATTGTGTGGAACCAATTCTTAGAGCACACATCTATTTTATGCTAATCTCTTTCCCATACAAGTCCAATGTTGAAAAAATTTCTTTGATACCATAATGTAATGTTCCTAGCAACCCTAGGCTGGGCCATGTCACACAAGCTCAACTTCTGCAACTCTAATTCAACCAAAATGTAACATCTCCGACATAATATTGATTAATGTTACTCTAAAATTTCATTGCATAGATTCTACTTTACACACAAGTCTGTGCAATTTAACTAGAAGTAACACGCTCAACCCAAGCATGATTCACGCCATACAAATTATAATAGCGGAAGCAACTTAAATAACTATGCACACCAGCATAATGAACACACAGTACAACCGTTCACACAATCACCCTGGCTTCATACACACATTATGATTTCCTTGTGCATGGAATCTAATTCCATGTATAGACCAATGAATTACATCCTGTTGATGTTCACATAATACTTTCTTGCGCACCCATCCATTCAATTCTCTTCTTTAAGACTCGTAACTAAAATCACAAGAATAAATTCACAAGAAAGACTATCATCAATTGACATACTCATACACAACTACCAATATAGGCTATAAGAACCATACTTACATGTGAAAGAAAAATTAAACATAATAACAACAATAAATTATATGCGAATACATACAAGAATTAAACCATATCATGCATATACAAATATGCACACAATAAACAAGACAAGCACATAAGAACACTTATCTTTCAAAATAGGCACCAATTGTGTGCATATCTCAAGCATTCCTCCCAGCCATAGACTTTGTTGCTCATAATATTTTAGCAACAGATCATCCCTAAGTTGGGGCTTAAACTCCACTAGGGAAAAATACTTCTAGCGTCAGGCTAAGGTCTAACTCTCAACATAATTGCTCAGTCCTAGGTGTCCACTGCTGCAACTAGTCCACAGTCCCTCATTCCCCACACACCTATCAAACCCAAGGAAATGTTCCCCTTCTCTTATCAATAGTCCTTTGGCTTCCCCACTTCCCTTCCTAGGGTTACCAACAACATTCCAGATAGGAAGTCTTTGAGACCTGCAACTAATGCTTAGTGCACCAGGAAAAAAATTTCAGCAATACTCTCACCTGGAGAGTGTGATGACAGGTCTGACAACCACTTCACAACAACCAGTTTCTCACCCAAAGAGACTTCTCATGGTCTGTCAACCTGTCTCCTTGAAAGTAACTATGATTATAGCCACTCAAATCCTTACAAGCTTCTCTATGCCTATAAGGTAATAATCATATTTTCCATATAGTCTGACCCCCTTCTGCTCATGAGATCCTGCAACATCCATTCCTATCAAATCTCCCTATGAATAATGCAACCCCTCGAAAAATACATCGAGGCCAACAATATATATTGCATGCCTTCAAATTGACACTTGTCACCTTCATAATTATCTTTAAGCGACTTGGTGACCCGTTCCCTACCCTTGGAAACTTGGATAAAAACATATCCACATTACACATTTATGGAAATATTATTAAAATATTCCTCCCCTTTTCCTTTTTTCATTATTGTTGGTCCTCCCATCTCTTTTCTACTGAGTTTGACTACATGCAACGATGTAATATTATATTAATAATCATGATTATATTTACATGGATAGGTGCATTGACCTATTTGCGTCCCATATCACCATCCCATTAGTCACAAATTCTCTCTGGCCTCAAAACATATACAACCATATCTATATACAAAAAATATATATATCTCAACTTTGCGCACTTCTAGGTCATTACCACAGAAGTGCATGTTCCAATTCCGAGGCATGCATACCTATTCTTGAAATACAATATGAGTCAAAGCACGACTGCCGACCAATACATTGTGGATCCATGAAAACACTGACTAAGGATATGGCCACGAGAGATACAATGTGGATCCATATTCCATGACATGAGCTGATCGCAGACACAAAAAATACACAGTGGAGCTACGAGCTGACAAAACATAGCCATGGATAAATACAATGTGGATCTATGTGACAATATATATATCCGTAACATTTCTAGCTTGGTGATTGTATTGAAATATTTTACATGCTCAAATGATCTCCATCACAGCCTGGGTAAAGAACATAACAAAGTTAGTGCCCAACCCAGGGTCTTCGTTTCGATCTCGATGCAGTACGAATCTAGCCATGTGAATAGATGATTTGATGTTGAACATGGTATAAACCACTTGATTATCAGTGTTAGGGTCCTAACCCGCACATAGGTAGAGCAATATATTTGGATGTAATAAAGGTCAATATTAATAAGGCCTTTCAATAAAATAGAATAAGGCGGATGTAAGAAGACCTAATAGAAGATTTCGCTTCTAGAAGGATCTTCCTCTAGATGCTTCTCTTGATAGACATATTTAGTATAAATAAGGGTCGAGGGTATGAAAACCATATCTTGGAGATTATTGTAACAGAGAGCTTCTCAACTGGAGGTTGCCCCCTCGAAGAGGCCTGTGAACATTGCTTTCTGAATCAAAGTGCTATTCATGTTGTTGTTCTTATATCATTTCTATGTTATTGTGGAGATTATGTTGGTTATATTACTTTTACTCTTCCATTTCTAGCATTTTATTTATGTTCAGCATACTTTTTTATATTTGGTATATTATAAGTGGTATCAGAGCACTTTCCTTGGAAGAAATTGTGGGATTTTTTTTTCCAGGGTAGAGATGTATTTTGACGTCTTTAAGCCACATAGATCTATCGTTATGTGCATAAACCCATGGTTGAGGGATTCATACACGCGGGAAATACAAGTGGTTATTAAGAGCACATTTGTTGGCCACCCTTGTAACCCATGTTCGTACCCCTTTGAGTGGTAGCGCATCAGACAACACCTGTGTACAAATCGACCTAGATTTCCTGAAGCCCTCTTTAGATAAAACGATCGGTTGCCTGACTGCTATAGTGACACCCAGAACAACACTCAGGAAGATACTCTCTAGTACCTGGGTAGTTGGGTAGTATGGCTAAGGGTACGGTTTATCCTCCTTAGTTAGTGCCCTGAGATATTGGGATGAGTACTACTGTTGGACCCTGCACGTATATCAGAGAGCTATAGCACAGGGCAAACCCTTGTCTGTAGAACCCTTGAATACCTAACCTTTGGGGGACATAAACATAAACAAATTAACACAGACAAGATCTATTGTCGCATAGTTGTGTTAGGGTTTCCAAGTAAACAACCATTTATTTTTGGTTAATCATTTGAGGATTTCATCACTACAGTATTATTTAGACTGGAGTATAACTCCACAGGTGTAAAACAAAAAAAATGTATAACTCTGTAGGTGTATAGAATTTGTTTCACCATTATTTGAGACCTATTCCATTGGATTCATCTCTTTTCCTTTATCACATTCATCCATATCATTTTTTGGAAAAATGTTTTGACCTCGCCTGCCCGTTTTCAGTTCACCCATCCTCATGGCCCATACCCATAGCCAAGAACTGGAGTCTTGCTTCAACACCTTGCAATCTAGTTTCCTTGAGACCCAAAAAGAAGTGAAACAACTCAATGCTACTGTTGCCTCCCTCGATACATCCATCAATACAACCATAAATACATCCATGTAGTCCTCAATGGAGGAAGTCAAACAAGAACTGACCACCTATCTTGAATCTGTCTTTGCATCAATCTGCACCAAACTGAAGATCCCTACAGATGACCCTTTCCCTGACGCACCTCCAAATACTGAAGGAGAACATTCCTCCCATTCCCATACCTTTCAGCCCCATCACTTTCAACGTGACCTTCAACTTTCGCGGGTGGATGTAACCAAATTTGATGGCTCGGACCCCACTGGTTGGGTCACCCAAATGGAACATTATTTCTCTTTATACGACATTAGATATGACTTGGAAAAACTCCGGTATGGTGTTCTCCATCTAGATAAAGAACGTTGGCAATGGTGGCAATGGAGAAAAACTTCTCGTCAAGGGTATATTGCTTGGACCCAATTTGTGACTGAAATTTATGAACGCTTTGACATTGACACCAACCATTTGGGCCATTTGACAAAATTGAAACAATTAGGAACAGTCAAAGACTTCATAATTGCATTTGAGCGCCTGGATTTTTGAACAAAGGGCATGACTGATGCTTTCTTTCGAGAGTGTTTTATCAGTGGCCTCAAGGAGGAGATTCGGGCCCATGTCCTCATGGATCGACCTTCGAGTTGGGTGGAGGCTACTAAAAAAGATAAAGAAGCACAAGAAGTTGTATCCTCTCAAAACCGTAAACCTTCCTTTATCCCTCACCCTAAACCCATAAATCCCACTACTCCCTCCACCCCATTAAAGATCCAAAAATTGACCAGGGCTGAAATGGATGAATGCCAACTAAAAGGCCTTTGTTATAATTGTGATGACAAATATTTCCTGGGCCACAAATGTAAGGAAAAAAAGATTTTTATGGCCATCTCTGAGGATATTTCGGAAGAGGATGTTGAAACTCTCCTTGTGCCTAAGTCACCTAAAATCACTGACATAACCCCTCCCTCCGACCCTCCCAAAGTGGAACCGATCATTTCCCTCAATGCTCTCACTGACTTCTCTACCCCCCAAACCCTCAAGTTACTTGGTTACATCAAGCATCGAAAGTCATCATTCTGGTTGATAGTGGAAGCACCCATAATTTTATTCATCGTCGCATTGCCCAAGAAACCCATTTCTACATCCATGCCGTCAACAATTTCCAAATCATGATTGCCAATGGTGGTTCCATGAAATGTGGAGGGCACTGTGAAAATGTGTGTCTCCAAATAGGTGACTACCACCTCAAATCCCATATGTTTCCTATCGACATGGGCGGTTTTGACATTGTGTTGGGTGCAGACCGGATAAGGACTTTGGGTCCCATTCTCATGGATTTTAAGGACTTAACCATGCAATTCGACTAGGAAGGCCACCAATATAAATTCCAAGGCATCACTGTTGGTTCACCTGAGGTCATTAGTTCCCATCGCATGGAAAAGCTGCTAAAAAAAGGTCATTCTGGTGTCATTGCCCAACTCCATGCCATACAAGAAATAGAGACACCCATGGTGCCGCAAGACCTCCAAGCCCTCCTTTATAAACATCAAATGGTATTTTCCACTCCCCAAGGACTCCCTCCTTCCCACGGTGTTCATGATCATTCCATTCCCCTTGTACCAGGGAGCCTCCCTCCCAATATCCATCCGTATCGCCACCCCTTTTCACAAAAAAATGAAATTGAGAAAATGGTCAAGGAACTCCTTACTGTAGGCGTTATCCGTCCTAGTATGATCCCTTACTCTTCTTCGGTAGTCATGGTCCTGAAGAAAGAAGGTTCTTGGAGAATGTGTCTTGACTTCCGTTCCCTCAACAAACTGACCATTAAAGATAAATTTCCCATTCCTGTCATTGATGAACTCCTGGATGAATTGAGTGGAGCCCAATTCTTTACTAAACTTAATCTTCACTTGGGCTATCACTAGATATGTATTAAAGAGGCAAACATCCCCAAGACAGCCTTTCGAACTCATGAGGGCCACTATGAGTTTTTGTTCATGCCCTTTGGCTTGTGCAACGCCCCCTCCACCTTCCAAAGTCTCATGAATCATGTCTTCCATCCTTTTCTCCATCATTTTCTCTTAGTTTTCTTTGATGATATCCTCATCTATAGAAAAACCTAGACATACCATCTTACCCATGTGCATCGATTTCTCCATATACTCTCTTAGCACCAACTTTTCCTGAAATAGTCTAAATGTGCCTTTGGTGCCTCAGAAGTAGAATACTTGGGTCATCTGGTTGGCAAGGATGGCATCAGGGTGGATCCAAAAAAGATTGAAGCTATGCAAGACTAGATGCACCCAAAGAATCTCAAAAGATTGCATGTATTTTTGGTCTTAACAGGGTATTATCGCAAGTTTTTGAATAATTATGGAAAGATTGCAACACCTCTCACTGCTCTCCTCAAAAATAAATCTTTCAATTGGACTCCAGCCATTTCTCAAGCTTTACAAACCTTGAAGATGGTCATGTGCACCACTCCGGTTCTGGCCCTTCCTGATTTCACAAAGACCTTTGTGTTGGAAATTGATGCCTCAGAGAAAGGAATTAGGGTTGTCCTTATGCAAGAGGGTCGACCTTTGGTCTTCACTAGCAAGAAACTATCTCAAAGGAATCTGGGTAAACCCATCTATCAAAAGGAAATGTTGGCTATTTTGCATGTCATTGATCTGTGGCGCCCTTATCTCTTGGGGCAACATTTCCAAATTAAGACAGACTATCAAAGCCTTAAGTACTTTCTAGAACAACGCATTTCCTCCCCGGAGAAACAAAAATGGGTGACTAAACTCTTTGGATATTATTATGAGATCATTTACAAGAAAGGCAAAGACAATCTGGTGGCAGATGCATTGTTCCAAAAATATGAATACGAAAGATCCGTTTTTTCTCTTTCCTTCATTGTACCAGATTGGCTCCAAGCTGTTTTCCAGGAATGGCTACAAGATCCCAAAAGTTTGCATCTGATCCAACAATTGTAGACCAATGCTCTAGCTCCCCCAGGGTACTCTTGGCTCTAGGATGAGCTTTGATACAAAGGCCATTTGTATTTAAGTAAAAAATCAAAGCTTAAACCCACAGTACTTTCTAAGCTTCATGCTACACCCACAACGGGGCACTCCAGGTTCACCAAAACCTATGACAAGGTCAAACATTGTTTTTTCTGGGATGGTATGAAACAAGACATCCATAATTTTGTCACTGAATGTGATGTGTGTCAACGCAACAAGGGAGAAACAGTGAAATCTCTGGGCACACTACAACCCCTTCCGATCCCACCTGTTATTTGGAAAGATATCTCTATGGACTTTATTACCGACTTACCCAAATCGGGAAATAAATCAGTCATAATGGTGGTTGTGGATCTCCTTTCCAAATATGCTCATTTTTGCGCTCTTCAATACCCATTTACTGCATCCACAGTGGCTCACATTTTCATGGAACAGGTCTTCAAGCTTCATGGCATGCCACACTCTATTGTTTCTGATCGTGACCCAACTTTCACAAGCATTTTTTGGTAAGAACTGTTCAAGATTCAAGGCACCCAATTGCATCTCAACACAACTTATCATCCCCAGAATGATGGTCAAATGGAAGTTGTCAACAAGTGTTTGGAAACATATCTAAGGTGTTTTTCCTCTGAAAAGAAAAATCAGTGGGTTCAATGGTTACCCCTAGCTGAATGGTGGTACAACACTTCCTACCATACAGCTACACGCATGACTCCTTTTGAAGCAGTATATGGACATAAGCCACCTTCATTTATCTCATACTTACTGGGTACCTCAAAAGTCCAGGCAGTTCAGCAAACACATACAGTTTGAGAGGATATTCTCCGTACCCTCAAAGAGAACTTGGTCATGGCACAAAATCACATGAAGCAATAGAAAGATCAAGGTCACTTTGAATGTCAATTTTGTTGTAGGAAAATCTGTCTGCGGACAAGTAGATCGACCTCTAAGGCTTGACCTTAACCCTAGACAGAAAAGTGCTTATCATGGACACTGAATTTCTTTCGAATCTATCTAAG
>JZKD02S1864917.1:152226-192693 GCA_000966675.3 Picea glauca | reverse complement strand
TATGTTTAGAACCAGTTAGGAACTTCCTCCTTGGATCAGAGATATTTTGATAGAACCAAGAATTCGAGTTCAACCGCCTCCCAAACTCGAATGATTCTCCCCTTATTCTTCTCACTGGGCTAACAATTTACCCAGAATGGAGAGCGTCCCTCAGAAGGGGCATCAGAGCGCTAGAACGCTCCAGAGAAGGCCAAAGAAAGCGCCAGCACTTTAAATTTGAGTAGCGCTCCTGCAAAAGGGTGGAGAAGCGCTACAACGCTTCTGAAGCATGGTAGAGGGGCGCCAACACTTCTCAGGCAGTTTTAGGGGAGAGTTCCCCTTCCAAACTCTTGATTAAGAAGCCCTCTTAGGTGCTGAGAGATGTTTGACTCCAGTGAACCAGTTTCTTCCTTCAAACCAAGTATATAATATGTTTCAAGTGCCTCTTTAGTGTCGTCATTGTAATAACATGATTCAACAACATTCACGACACTCTATATCCAACTTGCGACACTTGTGACAAGTTGTAAGGGAGTTGCGACACTTGCGACAAGTGAGAGGCAATATGCGACACTTATCCAGTTGAGTGATTTTGATGTGTAACAAATTTGCAGAAGGGGATTAGGTTTTTCTGTGACTTCAACCATACAAGAAAACATCCCTTAAGGCCGAGCATTGTCAGAAGCTAGTGCCCAAATTTTATGGTTCTTATACAGTTCTCAAGCATGTGGGACAAGTCACCTATCAGTTAGCTCCGCCCAGTCATTTGAAGCTACATCATGTTTTTCATGTTTCATGCTTAAAGAAGGTGATTAGAACTCGGTGCCAAATTCAAACCAACCTTCCTGAGTTAGCTGAAGAAGAATCCATTTAGCTACAACTAGAAGCAGTTTTGGACTATCGTGAGCATCGCTTGCATCAAAGAATCATCAAGGAAGTGCTTATCTAGTGGAAAGATACAACTCCTGCAGATGCCACTTGGGAACCAACTACCATTCTGCAACAATTTCCACATCTCAAGCCTTGATGACAAGGATGTTTTTAAGGGGGCAGACATATTAGGGTGCTAACTCGCACATAGGTAGAGAAATATATTCGGATGTAATAAAGGTCAATATTAATAAGGCCTTTCAATAAAATAGAATAAGGCTTCCACTTCTAGAAGGATATTCCTCTAGATGCTTCTCTTGATAGACATATTTAGTATTAATAAAGGTCGAGGGTATGAAAACCCTAGCTTGGAGATTATTGTAACAAAGCGCTGCTCAACTAGAGGTTGCCCCATCGAAGAGGCCCGTGAACATTTCTTTCTGAATCAAAGTGCTATTCATGTTGTTGTTCTTATATCATTTTTGTGTTATTGTGGAGATTATGCTGGTTATATTACTGTTATTCTGCCATTTCTAGAATTTTATTTCTGTTCTGCATACTTTTATATCTGGTATATTACAACTGGTCATTGAGGTATACCATTAACAAGTGCAAGGGAAATCATCAATGATGAAAATGACTCCCAAGGTACCTTAGTACATTCTAGTGAATGTGAATAAATGAGTTGAGGTCGAACATTCGTGGAATCATCCGATCAGAGGTCAATGATGTAAACCTATTTTCTGAAGTGATGAGGCCTACCATTGAGGCATACATGTCCCAAGGTACTAACTAGTTTCTAAGTATAATTCCCAAATAATTTCCTAAAGTCGACATGAAACGACTCATTGAAGGAGGGCCATGATGTATCCCCCATCCACGATCATCAACATGAAACTAACATAGGAAAGTGATGTGAGATGGTGGATCGATTGAGTATGTAATGACACAGAAAACATAAATTGGTAATACTGCAGATGGATGGTTTAAAGTAAAAATTCCCTTGAACATGATGAAGCATGACAATTGACTTGGCAACGTTGAATCGACAAGTACCATGAACATAATGTAGTGGAAAATAAGAGAACTCTTTTATTGGAATGAAAAAGTATAGCGACACATGGAATTGGTATGAATCAAAGACAACTAGATTACCCAACTGTAAGACAAGACACAAACAGGTGCCATTTTCAAGGGCAACAATAGCTTCCATAAATAATTCCAAAAAAATTACTTCCTTTAATTCTCTGCCCCATCATGATAGATGAGTACCTCTTTATTTTTTAATGATCTTGAGGAGGATAAAAAATTCTTGGTATAACTCATCTTCGGTAATTTCCTCTTCACATGTTTAATGAACCTGAAAAAGTAAGGGTTCGGTCCCTTGTGGGTCTTGGAGATTGGACTCACATAAGTCCTTCAATGCATAGTTTTACGAGCCCAAAGAAGGTAAATGCGGTGGCTTTTCACGTTTAGAGAGTCTGAAAAGAACTTAAAAATGACTTCATGGATGAATTTTTCGTACATTTAGTTTCCCAAGCCCCCAAAAAGTGTAAAAAAATACAGGGGAGAACTCTTCTAATCATGCTTGATTAGAGTAGTCATTTTTTGTAATTAGTGTCGCGAGACTGAAAAAAGAGATAAACTACCACTCGAAATATTCCCTTTCAAACCTCTTAATGAGTGTGAAAGGAAGCAAGCTCACTCTACAATATTTTCATGTTTAGGAAGCCTGAAAAGAGCTTAAAGGAAACTCCAAAGGGTTCCTTTTTCATATAGCTTTTACGAGTCCGAAAAAGAGATAAAATTATACTTGGTAACCTATTCTCATGTATTAACGAGCAAGAGAAAGAACAAAGACTAAGCTCAATAACCTATTCTCATGTATTTATGAGGATGATAAATAACAAATACGCAGCTCGTTACTTCCCAACGTAATGTCCAAAGGTTTCGAATGGGACCCATGGATAGTTGGTACTTTTCCCCCAATTGTGTGATGGAAGCTAGTGGCTTCGCTCTAGCATGATGTCTAGAGGCCAACTACCTACCCCTCCAAGATTTGCTTCATCCACCAACTCTTCCCTTATCACCAATTTATATACCCAATAGAATCCTTTTTACTAATAGGAAAATGTTCACCAGAGGAAGAAAGAGGATCATCTAACATAGGTGGATGAAATGAAGGTTAAGTTACAATATCTAGTGAAAGACTTAACTCAATGAGAGAGGTGGAAGTTTCATTTTTTAACGAGCTTGACATAGGAAAATTTTTTTTCTCATGACCTCTGGGTTTGATTCCCATACCTCTATTTCATTTTTTAACGAGCTTGTCATAGAGAAGAAAACTATGCTCCCAAGGTAGGTTTCATTTTTACACAAGATTGAGGAGAACCTAAATATTTCCAAGCAATGGAGGATAAACTACTAATAGGTGCACCTTCATCAACAATAATTTGAGGAACGTCCCTACCACAAACCTAAAAAGTGTTTTGGAAAGATATATAGGAAGGACGAGGAGGTTTTAGTAGTGCATCCCAATCGAAAATAATGGCCTCATTACTCGAAGGGAGTTCCATTGGAATGGGTGTAGTGCACCCTTGTCTATAAGAATCCATATAAACAAGAAAGACATGAGTGACATCCTCACTCTTCCTAAGAGGAGTGGGATCAACCAAGGGTGGTATTTGATTGACCACTTTAAATTCACTATCCAAGGGGAGAGTGGGATCGATCGAAGGTGAAATCAAATCAATCACTTGATCAACTTGCTCAACTAATGATGGAACTGGATGGATCAGTTGATCAACCATATTGACTGATGATGTAATTAGATTGACCACTTCATCAACCAATGGTGGTTTGGGAGATGGAATTTATTGCTGGACATCAAAAATATTTTCCAACATATATGAAGCCTCATCCATATGAGGGTAGATGTAACTGCAGTGCATCTCCTTACATTTTACCCTTATTACTTCCAATATGATTATCAATAGTTGATGGTTTGTCACGAGCATGATCTGCAATGACTGACGACATGGGTTGAGAACCTTGAGACCACACTTCTACAACCTTGGGAATACCAGGGAAATCCTTAAGAAGGTGGCCACCCTTAAAAATATTGCAAGGGAATTTGGGCTTGCGATGTGTCTTGGTAGACTTTTCGACATTATCAACACTCCCATCATGATGAAAATTAGCTCATTTAAATTCCCCCCTAACTTATTTTTCTTCTTCTTAATCTTCATTTTCTTCTTCTTCTTATCCACCTAGTTACTAGTTACATATATCTCACTAAGCGAAGAGGAAGAAATGGAAGAATACCCTACAGGTGAGGAAGGAAGAGGATCAACATCAGGTTGATGGTCCCGGGGTGGAATACTTATGGATGAAGCATTAGGAACATTTATGTTCAGTAGAGTGGAAAAAAACTAGATTGGTAACTCGATAGTGAGTCTGGGAAGAGTCAAAGTAGCAATATAATGAGGACCAACGTGTCCCACAGAAGGAGAAACAAACAATATCCTAGGAAAATGAGATTCCTTTGTTGGTAGTTCTAGGAACTGAAGCCATAAAAACAGATTCAACCCTAGGGTATTTTCTAGGGAAAACAAATAGCATACACTAAAAAATCTAGGTAGCAAACAAAACAAAAAAACCTTTTCACAGTGAACACACTAGTTGGTGATGAAATCCAATGTCCCAGGATCAATATGAAAAAGAGGTTGAGATAGAGTGGGTGGATTAGTTGCGTTGACAACTTTCTTAACGGACTTATACCTTGGTGCAATTTCCCTCACAGTTTATCTATGGGTTCACCTCCAAGGAGCCCAAGTGAGTTTGACCAACTTCTGACCTAGGTACAACAAACACTCCCCTTATCCGTCACCTTATGTATGAACCCTAAAGATAAAGTCTGAAATTCGACAGTCGGGATCGAACGTATGGAAAGGATATAAAGTCAGAAATTATTCTAGAGGATTGAAGACAAGAGGACCGGTAAACTCCAGAGGACTGAAGACAAGAGGACTGGTAAACTCCATAGGACTGAAGACAAGAGGATTGGTAAACTCAAGAGGACCTTGAACAGATTCAAGATTCACAAAGAACCAACACCTAATGAAACCAATTGTTGTGTTGGTTTTGTCACATGGGTGAGAAAAAACACAACACTTGCATGCTTAGTTAAGCCAGCTAAACAAGACATAAGTTTGTGAGTTGAATAGATAACCAAATACACATGAAACAAAATAAATAAAACTAAAAACAACTAAGAAATAAATGTTAGAGAAGCTTGAAGAACTAGAGCCATTAAAATAAAAAAAATGACCAACATATAGCTACCAATGGATCAATATATTGAGAGGCGAAACAACGTAGAGAAAGGAAGGGACTTATGAGTCCCCTCTTCCTCCTTAGGAGGGCTCTTGAGTTCCCTAATAGAGATCACTTATCTTAATACAATGGAAAATGAAAAATGGTGAAGAAATACAATGCCAATTCCCTCAAGAAGTGAGTGGAATGGCCTATTGCAATGGTGTTTGAATGATTCAAAGAGAAAAGAGGATTCTCAAAGAATAATTCTTGTAGCATAACAATACCTTGAAGTTATTATTTTTCTAGCTGATCTAGATTTTATGAGAAGAACGAAATGACTACGGATTATTAACATAGAATAACAGAGATACAGTAAAACTGGTTTTCTATTCAACAAGGAAATAAGCTGAAACTATAAAATGCAGCGGCAAACAAGCTTGTTGGAATGGTGGCGACTTATCTCTGAGAAGAGATGTGACGACTATGCTCATTCGCAAGAAGATGGTTACAATGAGGCTTTGAAGGCCTTTTTACAATAAACAAGAATGTCAAAAACCCTATACATCCAAAAACCTGACCCTAGGAGATGAAGCACCAAAAGTCATGTGGGCCCCATTTGGGTAAGTCAATACATGAACTTCCTGAGGTCGTAACTTTTTCATACGATCTTTGTTTGATGCGCTCAATACCTTGTTATAAATATCTATCCGAGGAATACAACTTTGGTGTGAGAAACATCAAAGGAACATCCATGTTTCTCCCCGTTTTCCCAAAAACGTCGCTTAGGGCCTCAAAACGACTCTGGAAGTTCAAGACTTGAAAAATTGCTAAAAATGGTAAATTACCAAAATTTCTAGAAAATTGTTTTGAGCCAGTTGGAAGAGGTGGGTGGCCACCGATATCCACCTAGATCAATCCTCCCTCCTTAGGAAGAAATGGTATCCATTGTGTTGATTTCTCCCAACATATGAGGAAATTTCTGCTGAATTTGGCCCTGGGTGAGCCACTTGCCTTAGTGCAGGAGATGCCTTGCTATGATGACTCGATAAAGATGGATCCTTTGATGTTGAGTGCCCTTGATCTGTGTGTCCACAATATGATCACTAGACTCCTATTGTATGCAGTCGGGGTTGAGCTCTGTTGGTGTTAGCTATTCTGCTACTTCTGAGGGGTCCAATAATGGTGGGAAATAAGGCTGAAGGAGATCCATGCTAAACACTGGGTGCAAGCCAAGGAAAGGAGGAATTTTGAGCTCAAAACAATTATCCCCCACAACCTTGGTGATGGTGTACAACCCATAACGGATTGGGAGAAGCTTCCGATGGGGTCCTGTAAGGCGTTCTTTCTGCAAGTGAAACCAAAATTGTTCGCCCACCTGATTCTTATGTGGCAACCGATGTTGATCATGGAACTACTTGTACTTGTCATTGGACTTCTGTAGGATATCCTAAACCTGTTGGTGGATGTGCTGGATCTGATCAATGAATTGGGTGGATTTTTCATCTTCAGCTGGAGCAGGAGATGAGTCGGTCGAGGTGTCAACATCTATGGGACCCAATGGTTGGAATCCCAACCCCAACTGAAGGAGGTTGTGGCTGGTTGAGCTATGTAGGGCTCAGTTGTATCTATGTGGGACATAGGGAAGGCTATCATCCCATGTGCAAGGGTGCTTGGAATTATACATGCACAAGATATGCACAATAATTTGATTTATGACCTCGGTTTGTCCATGTTTATGGGGTTGGAAGGCCGTGGATTTGGTAATCTTGGTGTCCAGCAGTGACCAGAGGCTCAACTAGAATGTGCTGAGAAATCGATTATATCGATCTGAAACAATGGTTTGTGGGATTCCAAAATGTACCCAGACTCATTCAAAGAAGAGCTTGGTAGTGGCCTCTACCATGATGGTCTTCTTGCAACAACCAAATTCACCATCTTAGAAAAGAGATCAACAACCACAAAAACATAGTCATTTCCCCACTTGGTGGACGAGAGGCTCGACATGTACTCCATTGAGATGGATTCCCATGGCCTGTCAGGAGTAGGAAGAGGGGTGTACATGCCCTATTTATTAGTGGTCAGTTTGGCAATAACGCAGGCAGTGAAGGACTTGATATACTTGCTGACCTCATATCGAAGTTTCGACCAGTAGAAATGTTTCTATAGCATCTCCAATGTCTTTTCTATGCCGAAGTGTCTTGCCACCCGACTGTAGTGGGATTCCTAGACTAGCTTCACTCGCTAGCTTAATGGAACATAGATATGGCCCAGATGACACAACAACCCATCCTGAAGATGGAAATTATCGACAACTGCATTTTCACCCAACATTTGGTAGGTGGTGCAAAAGTATGGGTACGTCTCATAGAGTTGGGGCCATCCAGAGGTCTCATGGCCGTAATATTCTAGCACCATGGTGAGTGCCACGACTGGAAGTCTACTGAGGAAATTAGCGACGTGATTGGTGCTTCCTATTTTATACTTCATGTTGAGGTGGAATTGTTGCAAGTATGTGGACCACTTTTGATGGCGGTCATTCTGCAATTTTCCTTGTGTCTGCATGAACTGCAGTGTCTTATGATCAGTGTGGATGACTATCTCCTTCCCAATAATGTAATGTTTCCATTGGTGGTAGGCTTTCACAATGGAGTACATTTCTTTGTGGTAAGTAGGGTATTTACATAAAACATCTGATAGTGTCTCACTAAGATAGGCCATGGGGTGGCCGTGCTAAGTGAGAATGATGCTCATAGCATAGTCTGAAGCATCTATCTCGATCTCAAAGGGATGTTGCAGGTCTGGTATTGAATGTACTAGGGATGAGCACAAGTGCTTCTTAAAATCATCGAACGCTTGTTGTTGGGACTGGCCCCATGCAAATTTAGCCTTGCCACAACCCCTGGTTATTTGGCTGAGGACCCATGCAATATGGGAGACTCCCAACATGAACTTGCGGTAGAAATTGTCAAGGCCTAAGAAGCTCCGAAGCTTGGTGAGTGTGGTTGGGGTTGGCCAGTCATGAATGACTTGGATCTTAGTTGGATCCACATGTACGCCATGATGATCAATGATGTAGCCCAAGTAATGGACCCTGTCCATGCTGAAAGAGCTTTTTTCCAGGTGGGTGTATAGCTTGTGCTTCCGTAGGTTGTGCAAAACCTGTTGAATATGCTGTAAGTGTTCTGCCCGAGTCTTGTTGTAAATGAGAATGTCATCCAGACACACTACTACAAAATTATTGGTGAATGGTCATAGAATATCTTCCATCATCCTCATGAAAGTGGTTGGAGCATTTGTCAAACCAAAGGGCATGAACAAGCATTCAAAAAGGCCTTCCTTTGACTTGAAGGTGATCTTCCATACATATATCTATTCTATCAAGACCTAGTGGTATCCAGAGTTCAGATCAATCTTATTGAAGTATTTGGCCCCCGTGATTTGATCAAGGAGGTCTTCGATTCAGGGAATCGGGTACCGATTTTTTACTGTGATTTTATTCAGAGCCCAGTAATAAATGTATAGTCACCAGGTTCCATATTTCTTTTGTACCAGCATTATTGGGCTCCCGCAAGGTAATGATATGGGACAGATGTGCCCCTTGTGGAGTAGTTCTTGGATTTGTCTCTTTATGTTCTCATTCTCTAATAGAGAGCGACAATAGACTGGCCCATTGGGAAACAATTCACTGGGGGTCATATCGATGGGGTGCTGGACCTGATAGTGTAGAGGTACCTCGGTAGGTGAGGAGAAGATATATGAGTATTCTTCCACGACCTTTTCTACTTTCTTCTATTGTGTGGAGAGGTTGTCCACAGAGACCCTGGATGTGGTTGTGATCTTTTGCTCATTTTGAGAGAAAATCACGAAGAAGACAAAATTTTGTTTCTAAGAGATGACTGTCCTACATTACTTAGCAAAGATCAAGGAAGTAACACTAGGTGGGATTGCCTCAGGTATTTTGTACAATTTCCTGTTCAAAGTAATAATAATACTACGAGGCCTAGACTCATATACAACATCACATTTCCATAAATAAGGTTGGCCCAAAAG
Source organism: Picea glauca (assembly GCA_000966675.3). Classification (NCBI taxonomy): domain Eukaryota; kingdom Viridiplantae; phylum Streptophyta; class Pinopsida; order Pinales; family Pinaceae; genus Picea; species Picea glauca. The sequence goes on along the minus strand of JZKD02S1864917.1, from coordinate 183,477 downwards.
AACATCACAAAATTCAAGAGGAGAAAGATCACACAATACCTTGTCTTTGAAGGGATTTATGTTGTATGACAGTTGACACTGTTGGATGACGTGGATATCACTTCCTTGGCGGAGCCATCCAATGGTGTAGGGTTGTGGGTGTGATGTTGTCGGTAGGGCCAATCGTTTGACAAACTCTGTTGAGATGAGGTTTTTCTGGCTACTTCTATCAATGCAGAAGTGAAGCGAGGTGCCTTTTACCCACATCTTTGAATGGAAGAGGTGCTCTCCTTCTTCTGGCTCGTCTCGTTCACTAGGATGGAGCTTGGTGGCAGAAACGGTGGCACTGGGTTCCACGTCAATGATCCATCTTCCCCTTTCTTGTTCCGAATCAAAGTCAAAACCCACATTTGATTTAGAGGCTTTCACTTTGGCCACCGACGACTCCTTTGTGTGGAATTTAATAGTGTTATGCCAAGGTCTCTTATGGAAGTCGCACCACTTACCGGTATCTTTATTTATCTTTCAGATGTCCTTCTTTGCTTACATCTTGGACTGGTTGTCCCGATACTATCCTGATAGTGTCCCTTCTCTCAAGTTGGTAGTTGAGCTCCTACCTGACACTTCAAATTTAGAGTGACACCTTGTGCACCTAGAGGGTCTTGATGAGCAACGTCGAGACACCTTTACGGCTATCGAGGCAAACAAGAAATGTGTCAAGGTTCAGTATGACAGGTCTGTCTGTCCTCGGTTGTATGTTGAGGGTGACTTTGTCCTCTTATATGACCAAGCCAAAGAACCACTAGGGGTAGGCAAGTTTAAACCCATGTGGCATGGTCCTTACATAATGCGAAGTGTTCTAGAAAAATGAGCCTATGAGTTAGAAGATTATGAAGAGAATAAGTTGGACGAGCCTAGAAATGGGCTCTACTTGAAAATATACTACGCTTGAGCCCTAGGATTGGGTGGAACTCTTTGTATACTAATGTAAATGTAGTGTATATACATCTCTTTTTCCCTTTTCTTTTGTCTTTGGATTGCTTATCGAGTTTTCCCTTTTGTTGGCAGATGTCAACAGAGTCTTCGGTCTACCTAGGATTCACAGATAGAGCCAGTCGTCATACACATAAGTTGGCTTCTGGTGCTTGGGTGGTTTACTCACCCGAGGGTCTGCTGGTGTCTTCAAGTGGCATATACCTAGGGCTATCCACGAATAATGTGGCTGAGTATATCACCTTCATCTAACTTTCGCACGATGCTATCTCGCATGGTATTCAGCTTTAGAAGTTCACCTGGATTCACAGTTAGTAGTATGTCAATTGAATGAGTGTTACTGCGTGCGTGATCCTAATTTACTCTGTCAATTCCTACGGGTACATCTTTTAGAACGATAATTTGATTTTATTACATATTATCACATTCCTAGGAGTTCTAATCATGTATCCAATGCCTACGCTAATTATGTTTTAGATTGGCATTTGTCACATTAATAAAGAAAAGAAAACCATTAACTCAATGCACACATTGTAAGATATAAGTAAAGGCGAAGATCCCTTTTATATATTTCAAAATATGGTGTTTATATTACAAACATTGGGGTTAAAATATTCAAAACACATATATAACGGGTATACATATCCCACGACATCTACTCCTGTGGTGTCAGATGTGTGTCATGGTAGCAAGCCATGGTGTTTGTGAGATGTTGGAAGAGTCATACCCATGCTCTAGGTACACAAAAAACCTGTTGTTGTATGGCTTCCGGTAGATCCTCCACCTAAACCATACGAATCCTCTATTTCAAATGAGACAGGTTTCCCTGCACATTCTATAGGATTCTCTCCGCCTCTCCTCTCACCGCCTCATCTCTGTGGTTCCTTCGTCTATGTCAAAGGAATCACTCTAGCCATTATGGACCCACGTCTATGATTACACAAGCATCTAGTCAATATGTAAACACCATCCAAAAATATTTGTGTTCCTTAAATACAAAAATACAAAAAAAAATGAAATATGAAAAAACATTTTACCTATGGTGCCATAGGCGGCTCCTGGTGGAAGTGGCATATCTGGATCTCCTCTAAAATCAATCCTTGCATAGGGATAGTAATTCAGATCAATGAATTGTCTCCGCCACCAGAAGAAAAAATCATCGTTCTAGGGTGTCAACACCCTACCTCCCCCCTGTCGTCTCATAACCTCGATCCACCATGCCATGGCTGGATCACGTGGTCCTCTAGAAAGGATCTCCACTCTAGGTCCTAGACCTAGAACGTGCTAAAAAAAGAAGCTACAAAGAATAGAGGCAAACTTGAATTTTCTCTTACCCCCTTGTTTGCACTCTGTCAACTGACCTTTCATATTGGTCAGCAGTGAGGTACACAAGTCATAGACAGTGGGTCTAGCACACTCTATTGTGTAAAACATAAGTGGTCTCGATGCTTGGTGCAATGAGGCTGAACCTATGATCCTGGTAAGCACGAGCACAATGATATTCAGGCTGAGGCTACTTATTTCCAGGATAGGGACTTGGATTCCCACCTTGGGAGTCGCTACTACACAGTGGGCATCGATATACTCCTTGATCTTCATCCCACTCCCTGTTCCGCGTGACTTGAGGTTCACAACCTCTCCTCAGCATGATAGAGCAGTCAAGAGGTAGATGTCCTCTACTTCGTTCCTCGATGGTTTTCCATCAAGGATAAAGCTCTCACTATCAGGGTCGTAGTAACCTACCAACATTTCCAACAACCTCACTTGGGCCCTCATTCCTTTGAGAGCCCAAAACTTGTACAAACCACATATTTTTAGAGCCGTTTGTGCCACGGGATCCCGATCCACAACTGCATATACCTCCTCATTCTCTCTCTCTCTCTCCATTCCAACACCATTCTGCAAAAAACAAATCTATTTTTGAGTTAGAACCCCCTTTTTTGGCCATTTGCGTACATATACATGGCTTTATTTGCACACAGTTGCAGGTAGGGCTTAATACATGCTCCCTGTAGTTCACACAGGGGCGTATACCTAGTCGTACACGCGACCTATAGAAAGAAACCCACGTATACCGAAAATCCTAATTTATGCCCTCAAAAACTAAAAACATGGAACCTAATTAAAACATGTAATCCACTAAATTTGAAGAGGATGAGATGAAGAGTTACCTGATCCAGACGGTTCATGATTTCGTTGCCTGATGCTCCTGCAATCATCGTTTGAATCTTGGAGGTATTTTTGGTCTAAAAATCACTATTTGGGTAAAAATCAAAATGATACAGTAATTTGTGATTTTATTACTATTTATAAGATATTTTTGCCCACTTGATATAGTTTCATGCTATTTTTTCACCTAACAGACTAATTCAAGAATGGTTTTAAGATGGCTTTTGTAGTTTTGACTCAGGTTTCTTGCGGATTCAACATCATAATTGGCCATTCGTCTCCTCGGGAAGGTATTTTAATAACCTAGCATATAGGATATGTATCTACTCCATTATGCATTTTTGCATTATCCTTCGACTACCATTTTTTATGCCTTAGGTATGAACCCATTTATTGCGACACAGAACCTTTCATCTGCTATAAGTGGTGTCGCTAATAAATGGCAGAAGCTTACCAAACATGGGTACCCTAGTTAGATCCTCTTTTCCATTTGGTGCCCATGTCGAGTTTCTTCCTTAGGACCGAGAGTCCATTATAATTTGATACAAGACTTTACAACGAGCCTCATTCCTCATTCATGCACATGCGGCCTTATTCCTTGTGGACTCCCAAAAATGAGTCTTAGTTAAGCTCTTTTCTGACTTGTCTAAAAACTGAAAATATTGTCGAGTGATTTGTCCCTTTCACACTCGTTAAATTGGATTTGAAAGGTCATAAGTCTTATTTATCTCTTTTCCGACTTGTTATAAAAAATAGAAAAGATTTCTGTGTGAACTTGTCTTTTTCACACTCGTAAATTGGATTTGAAAAGATGTCTATTTGGCCCAAGTGTACCCCTTTTTCACATCAAGTAGACTAAAAGACATAAAAAGGACATTTTTTGGCATTAAGTTGTGATTGCATCTCATGCCCTTGCTTGCAGTATTGAGCCTTTAGTTGATTCTCATGTTGCTTTATAAACTGTTGCCTAAGTAGTTTTTTCATCCTCAACCAAGCAGAGCCTTGTTTATATCCTTTGCAATTTGACACCCTATACCCTGGAGGGAACATCACCCCAAGTGGCCATCTCCCGCATGCATTTCCATCCATTGAGAATAGGTGCGTTCCACTGTTGGAACTAGTTTTTCTTACTTGTGACACTCATTCCCTCCTCTGTATCATAGCATGCATTTGTTATGAAAAAAAAAATGACGGGCGGGAAGGGAGTACTATATTATAATTGACATCATTTGTGTCTCCTTTGAACAGAGCACAAATTTATTGAGTCCTTGTGTCATCATAATTTTGGGTTTAGCATGGCCTTAGGAAGCTGATCTCGTTACAACATTTTCTCTATTGACTGGTTACTCTTCCATTCCCTATAGAGAACATTATTGATGCAACTTGCATCTAATAGTCGCATCATTGAGTCTATGTTGCTGGAGTCCACCATATGTCTCATTCTCTTGTTCAAAGGAATTCTATCAACTTCTGTCAGCCACTCCTTAGAAATCTTGACTTTGCATGTTGGCCATACCCTCAGTTTGTCTCAGAATCACATGATACTATGGTCTCATCATGCACCCTGGCCCTACTTTCATCATTGGTAGGTCGCCTTGAACCCAACAATTGACACTTCATCATTGGTCGTTGACTGGGTGGTTTCCCTTGTGTTCGATGACAAGACATCTATTCACACTTTGGGATTCGTGCAGTGTCTTGGATTCCATTATCCTTATTGGTGGTTTCCTCACCTTTGTTAGCAATTTTCATCATTGGCTGCTATTGAGAGGGTCTTTTTCGTGTATGTCTTTCACTTGGCACACGTGAAAGACACACAGGTTCGTTGGTTCGTGAACATGTTCTTCGTTCAATCTCCACCAAATTATAAAGCTCCTACTTTGTTCCTTGTGTTGACTGATGAGAGATTCCTTAATGCTCTCCTTTTAGTGGGTCGCTTTCCATCGACTTCAACTCATTTATTTAGGATATGGTACCTAGAGGTTTATGAGTGCCTTGAAGCTTGCCGTCATTAGTGGCAGGCTCTCTCTCCATTGATAGATGGAAATACATCAATGTCTCCTAATCAATGGATTTCTCAAGTGTTAGAAACCGACTCCTTTATTTCACACTTGTAGGAATTTACTCGGTGCCTTGATACCTACTTTCTTTATTGGTAGGTTGTCTCGTGTTTGTTAACGATATACCTCAATGACCGGTAATCAAATGATGTCTCATTTTTTTTCAACCTCAACTCTTTTATTCACATAATGTAGACTTGCACCATTGGCAGATAATGTAGAAGACTTGAATACATCACTATGTGGCCACAACTTTCTTGAGCTATTGCTTCCTTTTTCATTGGACCAATACTTATTTGACTTCAATGATCATGGGAGATCAGATTGTACTTTACGGTATACAAATATCTTCAGATTTATTTTGAGACTGGATTCACTGGGCCTTGTTCATGACTATGACAGGTTTTGGCATGTAACCACATTTGTATTTTCCTATTCATGGCCATGAACACTTGTTTGGTATATTTTCCACATGGATCTGCATTGTATTTTTGGCATCCATGTATGCAAAGTCAGTACAGAATGTAATGAATAATTGAGTTCGTCCAACTGGTTCCCTACCACTCCACTTATGGGTTATTTATAATGTATTTCGGCCATCGTAGATACTCCTCTTATATCACACATTAGGGGGCATATATTATAGCAAGATTTGCCTCACCATTTCTATATTGCACATAGGGCCTTTTTCCATTTCCTTATGCAGACTTATCACCCCTTTTTGATAAATCTAGAACCAAAAATACACATTTTTTCACATATACGCTCCCTATCTGTTATACAAGATGTGTATATGCAGGTTGCTCCACTACAAATGACGTACATCGGGATTTGTGCCAGAAAAGACAAGAATGAAGTCAGGTTTCCATGTCACGACAAGAGATATCTGATCCTTGGCCTTCCACATAATGGAAACGTTCCGACTTGGCCATTCAGTTACATTCTAAAGGATATAAGAGAACAATTTTGAGCCATGGAAAGAAGGAGAAAGCATTCAACTTTGAGAGAAAAGTTACTCTGGAGAAATTACTTCATATTGAGTCTACGTCCCTTTGTCCCTCAAGTCTGAACATAGTGTTCATCCCCCAGGCTCTTTCCCTATTGTCGAGAGGACCTCATTGCCTCTTTTCTATGAGCTTGCCTTTGGTGGAGGATTGAAGTGGTGGAGACCAAGTTGGAAAGAACCCGGTTTCTTGGTTTCTTTACACGGAAGTCTGTAATGTTGTCACTTCTGTTGATCAATTATTAATAGAAATACTCCTTTACCGTCCTATTGGTATCGTGCAAATATATGATTATTATCCATGGTCCTGTTTGTAATGTTTATTAATGGATTATTCTATCTGATGTGCTAACCCCTTTTATATCATCACTATATACTTGCTCTGCTTGTTTGTTGAAGACTGGTTGTAGGTATAAAGCTTTGGGTCAAAGTGCTCAATGGTGGAACATCATCGAACATTTTATCGAGGTAGGCCTCTTTCTTATCATGCACATTAGTTTGTATAGCATATGTTGAAATTGAGTTGAGTTCTGCAGTCATACCTGTTTGTTGTGGTTTACCCTTGGTCGTAGGAGTTTTTCCCTCATAATAGAAATGGCAATTCCGCTGGGGAAAGATATTCATTCTAAGGGTTGAAGTATTTTTTCTTCTTGCATTGCTCTTTTTCCTTTGTGTTTCTTGTTGTATCACTGCTTGACAGATTCTTCTCACTCTGGGTATGAGTTTCGGTCTTTTTTCCCTTGCCTATCCTTGTTTTAAATCCTATATGCTCTTTTTGCCTTGATAATCGCGTATACACATTTTTTTCCTTGATAATCGCGTATACACAATTTTTGTCTCACTGTAAGATGCGTATATACGCTTTGTTCTCCTGAACAGTCACATATACCACTTTCCCTTGCTTGTTTTCTTGGTTTAGTGACTGCTAGGTGGCATTTGAAGATTGTTGATCCTTCTTAGGTCTCTATAGTGCCTATTGAAATTTTCTGGGATGATAGGAAACCTATTTGGAGTTGAATTTTTGGGCATAGTATTTCTCATTGTTTTTCATTTTTGATTTGTCCTTATACCCTGGGTTGTTTGCTTAGTTGCTTGATATTATGCTTGAGGTATTGTCTTTATGCACAGTAGAATTTATATATCCGGTTGCTTATCAGTCCATGCATTTTCTCTTTAGTATATTGAAAATGAAAAAAAATAGGCATTTTGCATTGGTTATCATTTTTGTCTTTGAACCTTTATCATTAGCTTAGTGCATTTAGTGAAAGGTTGCATTTTATTTCTGAATTGCAGAATTGAAATTGAAAATTGCACTATTTTTATACGCATATCATTCATTGAAAAGTTAAGGATAGACTTTGCATTATATTCATATTTATTTTCTTACAGAGTCATAACATCATGAGTTGCACCTCCATACCTTTTTGAGTAATCACGACCAATAAAATTTACACTTTAAATTAAAATTAATTAGTCACAATTTTATTTTTAGGGTGCACAAACTAGCCTAGGATTTAGTGCCTTGGAATAGGATTTTGTGAGTAAACTTCTCCAACGAAATTAAATAAACATATGTGTCTGAGACAGGGAGTTGACAAGTCCATTGTATAATTGGTAATATCAGGAGGCTTCGCTCACACCAGAGTTAATCATGAGGTCGTGAGAAGTTAGTTGAAGGGATAACCCCTGGATACTCACCTAGCGTCAGAGATATTTCTATGGATTTATTCATATTTGGGGATCTTTCTAGTATCCATACCTCTATGAGAGGTGGTGCTTTCAAGATTTCAGGATTTTCTACCCTGCCCATATGGTGATCCAGACTTATGACTTCTCGTTCGTGCATCGATTATACAATGGTTTATTAGTTTCTTGACTTAGGTCTCTCATAGGTTACTTATAGGGGTTATTCTTATTGTATCCTGAGTCAGATAGGGGTCGGACATCACACAACCTTTATGAAAGATTACCTCTCTGGGGGGATCTAACCGACTAGTTGTTAAGCCTACGAGGGCCCTTATAACTGATAATGTTACCTCTAAACTTTAGCAGGGAGTCTCATGTCCCTCTTGGACGAGGCATACCTTCTTTAGCGAGGAAGGCCACTCAGGCACTTTAGCCCGTTTGCATGCATATTGGTCGTTTTCCTTTTTGGTATGCTCTTTGACTACTAGTTAGCCTTAGGATATATTTTTATTTTGTAGAGTCATAATTTACCATGGAGTCAGACTAGCTTCCTCACCGATCCTATTGGTTGTTACAGTTACCACCGGTTTTCAGTTCTTTCCTTGTAAAAGGCATACAATATATAAAGTCTGATCCATTGTAGGAAACTGACCTTCAAATACAAATCTAGCTACAAAATTTTGATTCATACTAGGACAATATGCAGTAGTGAGGTGCAGTTCTTCTTGGAGATACCAATTTATAAGCGTTGTATCCAAAGTGTTAATGAATTTATGCACCCATTGCTCTTGAGGAATACCGCTCCAGGACTCCTCACAACTATGCACATGGTCCTTCAGACAAATTTGACCTGTGTATTTAAGTTCACATATTTTTGTCTGTTCTGAGAAGCGCGCTATCATCAGAGTGCGACATTGCACCAAGTTCAAAATGTTCTGTTTATGTGTTTCCCACCATCTGTTGGAGTTTCTTTCAGGGTTTCATTTAGTGCCAACAAACTTTTTTGTACTGGTACACTTTCTTCAAATTCCAACAATAAATATTCTAGATGATTTAAACCATCAAAGGTGGGTATATTACTTACTTGTGTTCCAATCCAGTGAAATTCTCTAGTTAATCTAGCACATCTCTGCACAGAAAATTCATACATTTTGTTCTGTCGATTCTCCAGTGCTTCCTCTGAGTCTAATGATCATGCGCTATCACTTCGCCAGCTTAAATTCCCATCTGCTATAGGATTAATTCTCTCTAGCTATCAATTTATATATATTCTCAAGCTCATAAGCATGATCTTCTTCTCTGATGGGCTTTGTGTATCTGCGACCTTCATCAGGATCTAGAGGTGCAATGACCCAAAGGCCATCACCTTCAAATTTCATTCTTATTTTCTTTAATTCAACCACAATAGAGTGATTGAAAGCTCAATCAATTCCTAACAATGCAGGATAAGGACAACTATCATCAACTATCTCAATCACCTCGAAATCTGTAAACATACTTACCCCGTCGATGTCCACAAGGACATGTTTCATCCTTACAAAGGGTCTTATTGCCTGCTGATTAGCCATCCTAAGCCTGATAGGGAAATAGATAAACTTAGGCTTTCCCATCAGTTCCCAGGTCTACTTTGTCATGACATTGACTTCCGAACCTAAGTCGAGGACCACATAATCTATATCATAATATCCAATCTAAGCATTCAGGTGTAGTTCCTTATTTTTCCTTTTCTTTTTAGATACTTGATGTACTGCTCTATTCAGTAAGGGATCTACCTTTCCTAGTTCATACTATCTGATTAAATTTTGTAGTTCTTGTACAATGCTTTCGTCCTTTATGAAATTAATGCAGGTGCATAAGAATTCCATGAGATTACTTACCTCTTTTCCTTCTCTAGGTGAAGAAGACTAATAAAATTCCAAAGACATTTCACATTCTCTTACTTTTGGTCATGCCTTTGATGAATAACCCTAATATTTTCCAAATTCTTTTTTTGCCTCCTCAAATGTGTGCTTTTCGTTCCTTGCATCAAATACTTGTGTCTTCTCTACAACTTTTCTGACCTCAGATTCTTCTATAGTATTTCCCGATGTCACTCTATACTATCCTGTAATAGTGCCTCCTCTGTTGATTACAGTGACTCTAGGATCCTCTCCATGAGATTCTACTGATATCAATTGTACTTGCTAGATTCCTACTCATCTCTCCTGAAGTTTGGCTAGCAGTGTAGGGAAGTCTTTAGTAACATGTTCGAATGAGTTGTATTAGCTACAACTGGTACAAGGGTTCTGAAAGTCCCTTGCCAAGTGTCCTGGCTACGCGTAGTTATAACAAATGATCTGAACTCGACCTCAACCCATGCCTCTTGCTCGTCCTCTTCCTCTGAATCCACCACGAGGGTTGAAGTTTCCTCTTCCTGGACAGTTACACTATGTAGTATTTCCTTCCTTCCGTACTTCACCTTGGATCCTATATGTATCTATTGATATTTCATGCAATAGGGCATAATCCCTACAATGTTTCTTGTCATGCCCCATATATTTATAGAGGACAATGATCCTTGTCATGGCCTTCTGATTTGCATCTGATACACCAAATATCTTCTCTTTTGTCTTTTCCCTTATCTTTCTTCATATCTTCGACCTATAGAGATAAGCTAGTTAGTTGACTCAAAATTTGACTCATGCTTGAGTTTGATTCTCCCATAGGGGATGATTATAATTTCATGGCAATCTCTAGTGCCTTAGCTTGTGAAGTGATATTCTGTTGCATCAGAGGGACTCTAATTTGTGGTAAGAGGGAATAAATGAACCATTCCTTGTTCTTCTCATCTGGGATCTGAAAAGTCAACTTACCCATTAAGGTCTTAAACGTCTGATCAAACTCCCAAATAGGTTCAACTACTTTGTGCTTGATTTCTTTTAGTTTTGTAATGCATTGTGACTCTGACTTGGGTTTCTTGAATTCTGCAACCAACGCATTCTTGATCTCATTCAATGGTTTAGGCTGTGCAATTCCTTAGAAAGTTTTCATGCACTAGCTCAACATGCGGTCTCTTAGGGTAGTACTAAACTGAGTTCTCTTAACTTCTTCGTCAGTGACATTCTTAATACTCCATACAACTTCACATAAAAACAAGTGCTGATAAGGATCTTTAGATCCATCTCCCTTAAAGATAGGTAGCCTCATCTCATCTTCCATAGATATTCCTAGGTTTCTTGACTGAGTATGTAATGAACTTCTGGTAACAGTGCTATGAGTGCTTTGATAACTCTGATTACTCTAGTTACTTAGGTAACATATCAGCTCAAAAAAATTTAGACTGGTTTAATGATTTCGTAGACTTGGAAGAAGTAGACTACGAAGATGTGAAGATGAGACTGTTTACAGAAAGCCTTGCAGTAGATGTGAGGAAGTGGTTCATAGCCCTTCCAACAGGTAGTATTGTAAATTTTGAAGCCTTTGAGAAAATCTTCCTTGCAAAGTGGGGGGACAAGAAAAATCCCCTTCAGTTGTTGACCTAGTATAACAATATGAAGAGATCACCTTATGAGACAGTACATGAATTTTCATCTAGATTCATGAAGGTGTATAATGTTATTCCTGATGAAGTAAAACCCCCCCCAAGGCTGCTGAACTCAAATATGCTGATTCTTTTGAAAGTGACTTTGCTTTATTATTAAGAGAATGAAGGTCCACCACATTGGATGATATGGCGACTGATGCTATAGAGGTAGAAGTGAACCTAATGGCTTCAGGAAAGATAAACAATAATGCTGGAAGAGACAAAAACAAAGCTCAAGACAAAGCACAACCTTTGACATATCAGACATCAGAGGACGGATTTGTAGCGATGATGAGAAATGTGGAGCGAATGATGGAAATAATGGCTCCAGGTAACAAGACTAACCTAGAGACCAGGCGGATGGTCCACCCAGAAATCTGAGGAGACCAACTATTCCATAGATTAGGTAAAGAAATCAAGGAAATCAAGGAAATCAAGCAGATATAGTGAATCTGGGAAACCATGAAAATTTGGGAAACTAGGCAAATCAGGGAAACTAGGCTAATCAGGGAAACCTAGGAAATCAAGGGGAACAACAAATCAGACCTCTCTTCTAGAATAATTATGTAAATGAGGGTTATGATGGATATTTAGAAGATAACATGAATTTTTTTGATGATAAAGAAACATAGATATTTTTTACCAAAGAAGAACATAACCAGTTAATGGATGCGAGCGAGATATTTCTGCAGGATGAAGAAGAAAGGGTATCAGTAGAAAGAGAAGATTATGAGACCGGATTGCAAAAAACCATCATTAAATTCCAAAGGAAATATAACCTTTGTAATAAAAAATTACCCCCAAACCCTCCTAAGGGTAATCCTCCAAAGGGGAATCCCTCCAAAGAAGCTCAAAACAATGTACCTTCTTCTAGTCAGACCAAGAAAAATTATACCATAAAAGATTCAGCTGGAAAGGACTCCACTATGAAATATGTTGTTGCAAAAGACACTTTGGAAAAGGGGAATAAGAAAGAAGAACCTCAGAAGAAAATTTTGACAAGAAGATAAATGGTCACAAAAGAAGTGGAAAAAACCCCATCATATTTTGATTTCGAAAGTGAGATGGCTAAGATAAAAATTTCGGTACCATTTAGTGAATTGATCAGGAACAATGAATATAGAAATCAGATCTTCAAGATGCTTAAAATGGGATAGAACTCTGATACTCTAAACATACAATATGATCACTCGGCTATCCTATTTCAGCCAAGAGTGGAATAAGGAAGTGAAAATGAAGAATTCCCTCCCTTTTATGTGATCTTGAGAATCCATGACATGATTCTACACAACACTATGCTGGATTTTGGAGCATCACACAACCTGATGCCGAAGGTAGTCATGGACCAATTAGGTCTCAAGGTCACAAGACCTTACAAAGATCTGTTCTCCTTCAATTCAAGAAAGGTAAAATGCCTTGGCATGATCAAATACATGGTCGTTACTTTGGCACAAATTCTAGCAAAGAATATGGTGATGGACGTAGTGGTTGCTGATATCCCTCCAAAATTTGGTATGTTGTTGTCCATATCATGGGCTGCAAAATTAAAGGGAACCCTCCAGATGGACATGTCTTATGCTACTATTCCTGTCTTTGGTCAGGACATAAGATTGTACAGAGAGGTTTTTCTTAAATAAATGGTCAGCAATAAATCACAGCCTAACAATCATCCTATATAATTAGTGGAGACTGAATTAGGATATTCCATCTTCTTCAATGACCCATGCTCCGAAGAAAAAGAAACATAAGTTGTTTTAGTTGACAAGGATGAGCTTGAGGGGAAAATGGAGGAACTTTCAGGGCCCCAAGATAATGCAAAAGACCAGTTATGGAAGATGAATTTAGATGGAGCTTCCTGTAGAGAAGGAGCTGGAGCTGGTGTATGGATCAACCATCCCAAAGGATATGCAAAATTGTGTTCCTACAAATTTGTTTTTGAATGCACTAATAACATGGATGGATATGAACATTTATATTGGGATTGAAAGTTTTAGAATATCTAGGTTCCAAAAGAATTGTTGTACATGGATATTCTGAGTTAATTATAAATCAAATCAAGGGAATATACCAAGAAACATAGCCCAGACTGAGGGATTATAGGAATATGGTGCTAGAACTCCTCGAGAAATTTGAAGAATGCAATTTATTGACCATTCCAAGAGATCCCAATTAAAGAAGATCACAAGCCATTCAAACAGAAATTAAGAATAATAAATCCTCTGTTGTTATCATTGATAGAGAAAGAAGTGAATTTTTTTTTTTGAAAAAAAGATCATAGTGTCCCCGAGGTTCTCCAAATGGGTAGCCAATCTAGTACAAGTTAGAAAAAAAAGTGGAGAAATCAGGTTGTGTGTCGACTTCAAGAACCTGAATAAAGTATCCCTTAAAGATAACTACCCATTGCCTAAAATGGATCACATTTTACAGAAGGTGGTAGGCTCCCAAAAGATGTCAACGTTAGAAGGTTTCTCGGGATACAATCAGATCATGATACATCCCGACGATCAAGAAAAGACAACATTCACCACACCTTGGGGAACATTTATGTATGCTAAAATGCCATTTGGACTCATGAATGCAGGGGAAATGTTTTAGAGGGCTATGGATATAGCTTTTGCAGATGAAAAGGATAATTTCATTGTTATATATCTGGATGAAATTACGGTATATTATGCCTCAAATGAAGAACACATCAAGCATCTCAGGAGGGCATTCGAAAAGTGCAAAAAGTTTGGCATATTCTTGAATCCGAAAAAGTCAAAATTTTCCATGGAAGAGGGAAAACTCTTAGGGAATATTATTTCAAAGGAAGGGATAAAGGTATACCCCAACAAAGTGGGGAGCATCCTGAATATTGGCATAGCCAGAAGCAAAAAAGAGGTACAATCTTTCTTGGGCAAGGTAAATTTTCCAAGGATATTCATTCCTAATTTAGCTGAAATCATAAAACATTTCACCAACATGTTAAAGAAGGGAAATGAAATAAAGTGGGTGCACGAGGCTAGGAAATCCTTTGAAGACATGAAGGTAGCATTACCAAAGGCTCCTATGATAGCCAGTCCAAATTTTGAGAAAGATTTCATACTCTTTTCTTTCGCTTCTGAGCATACAATTGCAGGAGTATTACTTCAGAAGGATGACCAGAATTTCAAGAAGCCCATAGCATACTATAGTAAGACATTGAGAGATGCTCCATTGAAATATGACATCATGGAGAAGTGAGTGTATGCTTTGGTCAAATCATTGAAGGAATTCAGGGTTTATATTCTACATTCACATACCACTGCTTATGTCCCCAACAACTCAGTAAAAGACATCTTGACACAGCCTGATCCTGAAGGAAAGAGAGGAAAATGGATCCTAGTACTGTTAGAGTATGATCTTGAAATCAAACCCACAAAATTGATCAAAGGACAAGGAATTGATAGAATGATGGCACAAATTAATTGTGAACTCCTGGGAGTAAATTTCACTGAAGGTATATCAGAAAATACAACAGATCAAGAAAAGACAACTCCACAAATATCTCAGAAATTTCTTGACTCTACATGGTATTCAAATATTATCTTTGTGTTAAACAATCTACAAGGTCCTCCTGAGTATAGCAAAACAAAGGCCAGATTCCTGAAACTGAAAGCAACAAAATTTTGGATAGTAAATGAATTACTGTACTGGAAGGACCAGGGAGAGATTTTGTTGAGTTGTTTGATAGAAGAAGAAGTAGAGAAAACCATCAGATATTTCCATAAAGGCGACTGTGGAGGTCACCATTATTGGAAGACGAATGTGCACAAAATTTTGAGAGTCAGTTTTTATTGGCCAAGTATTTTCCCTTATGTTTATAAAGAAGTGTCGAAGTGACATGAATTTCAAATCTTTGATAGGAAAGGAAAATTGCAGTCTCTACCGTTGAAACCCATTTCAGTAGAAGCTCCTTTCAGACATAGGGGCCTGGATTTTATAGGATAAATACACCCGCAGTCCTCATCCCAACACAAATGGATCCTGACTATGACCGATTATTTTACTAAGTGGATTGAGGTTGTTCCTACTCGACAGGCTATAAATGATGTTATCATTTGATTCCTATAAGACAATATCCTGTCTAGGTTTGGATGCTTGGTCAAGATGATAGCTGATAATGCAGCGGATTTCAAGTCCAAAAAGTTGGAAAATTTTTGGAGTGATTATAACATTACCCTTGGTCATTCTACGTCGTACTAACCTCAAGGGAATGGATTGGTCGAGTCTTCGAACAAAAGCTTGGTCAGAATCATCAAAATATTGCTGCAAGAAAACAAAAAGGCGTGGCACAAAATGTAATATACCAAATATAAAATGTATGTAGAACAAAAATAAAATGATAGAAATGGTAGAATAACAACAATAAAACAAAAACATTCATCACAATAGTACTAAAATGATAAGAGAATAATAACAGAAATAACACTTTGAATCTAAAAGCAATGTTCACGGGCCTCTTCGACGGGGAAACCTCTAGCTGAGAAGAGCTCTTTTACAATAATATCCAAGCTAGGATTCTCATACCCTCGACTCCTATTTATACTGAAAAGAAGCATCTAGAGGAAGATCCTTCTAGAAGCGGAAGCTTCTATTAGGTCTTCTTACATCTGTCTTATTCTATGTTATTGAAATTCCTTATTAATATCGGCCTTTATTACATCTGAATATATTGTTCTACCTATGTGCGGGTTAGGACCCTAACATGTCCGCCCCCTTAAAAACAACCTTGTCCTCAAGGATTGAGATGAGAAATTGTTGCAGAATGGTAGATGGTTCCCACGTGGAATCTACTGGATTTGTATATTTCCACTGGACTAGCACTTCCTTGATGGTTCTCTGACATAGGTGATGCTCACACTGGTCCAAAACAACTTTTGGTTGTAGCCAAATGGATCGTTCTTTGGCTAACTCTGGAAGGTTGGTTTGAATTTGGCACTTAGCTCCAATCACCTTCTTTAAGCATGAAACATGAAAAAAAGGATGTAGCTTCAAATGGCTGGGCAAAGCTAACTGATAGGCTACTTGTCCCACAGGCTTGAGAATGGTATAAAGACCATAAAATTTGAGCGCTAGATTCTGACAATGCTCGACCTTGAGGGAAGTTTTCTTGTAAGGTTGCAGTCGAAGAAACACTTGATCCCCTTCTGCAAATTGACGTTCAGAGTGACCTTGATTTTCTTGTTGCTTCATGTGATTTTGTGCCACGATCAAATTCTCTTTGAGTGTACGGAGAATATCCTCTCGAGCTGTAAGTGTTAGGTCAACCGCCTGGACCTTCGAGGCACCTGGTAAATATGAGAGAGATGAAGGTGGATTCTTTCCATATACTGCTTCAAAAATAGTCATGCGTGTAGTTGTATGGTATGAAGTGGTGTACCACCATTCACCTAGGGGTAACCATTGAGCCCATTGATTTTTCTTTTCTGAGGAAAAACACCTCAAATATGTTTCCAAACACTTGTTGACAACTTCCATTTGGCCATCAGTCTGGGGATGATAAGATGTGCTGAGATGCAATTTGGTGCCTTGTATCTTGAACAATTCTTGCCAAAAATTGCTTGTGAAAGTTGGTTCGCGATAAGAAACAATAAAGTGTGGCATGCCATGAATCTTGAAGACCTTATCCATGAAAATTTGAACCATCGTGGATGCTGTAAATAGGTGTTGAAGGGTGCATAAATGAGCATACTTGGAAAGGTGATCAATAACCACCATGATGACTGATTTATTTCCCAATTTGGGTAAGACGATAATAAAATCCATAGAGATATCCTTCCAAATAGAAGGTGGAATCGAGAGCAATTGTAGTGTGCCCAAAGATTTGACTGTTTCTCCCTTGTTGCATTGACATACATAACATTAAAAAACAAAATTACAAATGTCCTGTTTCATACCATCCCAGAAAAATGAACGTTTCACCCTATCATAGGTTTTGGTGAACTCAGAGTGCCCTTCTATGCTTGTAGCATGAAGCTTAGAAAGTATCGTGGATTTAAGATTTGATTGTTTACTTAAATACAAATGACCTTTGTATCGAAGTTCATCATGGAGCCAAGAGTACCCTGGGGAAGATGGAGCATTGGATTGCAATTGTTGGATCAACTGCAAACTTTTGGGATCTTGTAACCATTCCCGACGAACGGCTTGGAGCCAATCTAGGACAATGAATGAAAGATAAAAAATGGATCCTTCATCTTCATATTTGCAGGAAAGTGCATCTGCAACCACATTGTCTTTGCCTTTCTTGTAAATGATCTCATAATCATATCCAAAGAGCTTAGTCATCCATTTTTGTTGTTCCGGGGAGGAAATGTGTTGTTCCAGAAAATACTTGAGTCTTTGATGGCCTGTCTTAATTTGGAAACATTTCCCCAATAGATAAGGGTGCCACAGATCAATGACATGTAGAATAGCCAACATTTCCTTTTCATAGATGGATTTGCCCAGATTTCTTTCAGATAGTTGCTTGCTGGTAAAGGCCATAGGTCGATCCTCTTTCATAAGGACAACACCAATTCCTTTCCCTGAGGCATCACATTCCAACACAAAGGTCTTTGTGAAATCAGGAAGAGAGAGGATTGGAGTGGTGCACATGGCCATCTTCAAGGTTTGAAAAGCTTGAGCAGTGGCTGGAGCCCATGTGAAAGATTTCTTTTTGAGGAGAACAGTGAGAGGTGCTGCAATATTCCCATAATTCTTAACAAACTTGCAATAATACCCTATTAAGCCCGTAAATCCATGCAAGATCTTAAGAGTCTTTGGTTGAGGCTAGTCTTGCATAGCTTAAATCTTTTTAGGATCCACCCTAACGCCATCCTTGCCAACCAGATGACCCAAGCAGTCTACTTCTAAGGTGCCAAAAGCACATTTAGACTGTTTCAAGAAAAGTTGGTGTTGATAGAGTAGATGGAGAAATCGATCCACATGAGCAAGATGGTCTGTCTAGGTTTTGCTATATATGAGGATATCATCAAAGAAAACTAAGACAAAGTGGCGGAGAAAAAGATAGAAGACATGATTCATGAGGCTTTGGAAGGTGGAGGGGGCATTACACAAGCCAAAGGGCATGACCAAAGACTCATAGTGACCCTCATGAGTTCTAAAGGTAGTCTTGGGAATGTTTTCCTCTTTCATACGTATCGGGTGGTATCCCGAATGAAGATCTAGTTTAGTGAAGAATTGGGCACCACTCAATTCATCCAGGAGGTCATCAATGATAGGAATGGGGAATTTGTCTTTGATGGTAAGTTTGTTGAGGGCATGAAAGTTAAGACACATACACCAAGACCCTTCTCTATTTAGGACCATGACCATAGGAGAAGAGTAGGGGCTCGTACTAGGGCGAATAACACCTGCATTAAGGAGTTCCTAGACCATTTTGTCAATTTCATTTTTTTGGGAAAAGGGGTGACTATATAGATGAATATTGGGAGGAAGGCTTATGGGTACAAGGGGAATGGAATGATCATGAACACCACGGGAAGGAGGGAGTCCTTGTGGAGTGGAAAAGACCAATTGATGTTTAGAAAGGATGGCTTTGAGGTCTTGAGGGACTGAGGGTGTCTCTATTGCTTGTATGGCATGGAGTTGGGAGATAACACCGTAATGACCTTTTTTGAGCATCTTTTCCATGCGATGAGAACTAATGATCTCAGGTTAACCGACGGTGATTCCTTGGAACTTATATTGGTGGCCCTCCTAGTCTAATTGCATGGTTAAGTATTTAAAATCCATGAGAATGGGACCCAAAGTCCTTAGCCAATCTACACCCAACACAATGTCACAACCTACCATGTTGATAGCAAACATATGGGATTTCAGGTGGTAGTCACCAATTTGGAGACACACATTTTCACAATGCCCTCCACATTTCATGGAACCACCATTGGCAATCATGATTTGGAAATTATTGACGGCATGGATGTAGCAATGAGTTTCTTGGGAAATGCGGTGATGAATAAAATTACGGGTGCTGCCACTATCAACTAGAATAATGACCTTTTGATGCTTGATGTAACCGATTAGTTTGAGGGTTTGGGGAGAGGAGAAGCCAGTGAGAGAATTGATCCAAATGACTAGTTCTACTTTGGGAGGGTCTGAGGGAGGTGTTATGTCAGTGGATTCAGGTGACTCAGACATAAGGGGAGTTTCTACACCCTCTTCCATAATATCCTTAGAGATGGCCATAAAACTATTTTGTTCTTTACACTTGTGGCCTGGGAAATATTTGTCATCACAGTTATAACAAAGGCCTTTGAGTTGGCGTTCAACCATTTCAACCCTGGTCATTTTTTGGATCTTTAGTGGGGCAGAGGGAATAGTGGGATTTATTGGTATAGGGCGAGGGATAAAGGAGGGTTTTCAGTTTTGAGAGGATACCACCTTTTGTGCTTCTTTAGCTGTTTTAGTAGCCGCCACCCAACTCTGAGGCCAAGCCATGAGGACATGGGCCCAAATATCATCCTTGAGGCCACTGATAAAACACTCTTGAAAAAAGGCATTAGGCATGCCCTCTGTTCAAAAATCCAGGCACTCAAAGGTAGCTATAAAGACTTCCATTGCTCCTAATTGTTTCAACTTTGTCAAATGGCCCAAATGGTTGGTATCAGTGTCAAAGCATTCATAAAGCTCTACCACAAAGTGTGTCTAAGAAATATACCCTTGACGAGAAGTTATTCTCCATTGCCACCATTGCCACCGTCCTTGATCTAGATGGATAACACCATACAGGAGTTTGGCCAAGTCATATGTAATGTTGTATAAAGAGAAATAATGTTCCATTTGGGTTACCCAACCAGTGGGGTCTGAGCCATCAAATTTGGTCACATCCACCCGTGGAAGGCATAGGTTACATTGAAAGTGATGGTTCTAAAAGTTATTGGAATGAGAGGAATGGTCACCTTCAGGATGTGTAGGTGAGGAAGAGGAAGGGTTATCTATAGGGATATGCAGATTGGTGCAGAGTGCCAAAAATACTGATTCAAGTTGGGTGGTGAGGTATTGTTTGATTTCCTCCATTGAGGACTGGATGGTTGTATTGATGGCTGCAAAATTGGCACTGAGTTGTTTCACTTCTTGTTGGGTTTCGATGAGTCCATATTGCAAGGTGTTGAAGCGAGATTCCAAGTCTTGGATACGGGTGTGGGCCATGAGGATGGGGGAACTGAAAAGGAGCGGGAGGGGTCAAATTTTTTTCCAAAAAATGATTTGGATGAATGTGATAAGGATGAAGAGATGAATCCAATGGAATAGGTCTCAAATAATGGTGAAAAAAATTTCAGACTTTTTTTTTACACCTACGGAGTTATACTCCATTCTGAAGAATACTACATAGAGAAAATTCCTAAATGCTTAAATAGAAAGAAAAGTGTATTTACCCAGCAACTCGAACATAGTTGCGCGGAAATAGATCTTGTCTGTTTTAATTTGTTTATGTTTCTGTCCCCAAGGGTTAGGTATTCAAGGGTTCTACAGACAAGGGTTTGCCCTGTGCTGTAGCTCTCTAATATACATGCAATATCCAACAATAGTACTCAGCCCAATATCTCAGGGCACTAACTAAGGAGGATAGACCGTACCCTTAGCCATACTACCCGACTACCCAGGTACTAGAGAGTATCTTCCTGAGTGTTGTTCTCAGTGACAATATAGTAGTCAGCCGGCCGATCGGTTTATCTAAAGAGAGCTTCAGGTAATCTAGGTCGATCTGTACACAGGTGATTTTTGATGCGCTACCACTCGAAGGGGTACCAACAAGGGCTACAAGGGTGGCCAACAGATGTGCGCTTAAGTACCACTTGTATTTCCTACATGTATGAATCCCTCAACCACGGGTTTATATGCATAACGACATATATCTATGGCTTAAAGATGTCGGAATACATCTCTACCCTAAAAAAAAAATTTAACCCACACTTTCTGCTGAGGAAAGTGCTCTGATACCACTTGTAATATACTAGATATAAAATGTATGCAGAACAAAAATAAAATGCTAGAAATGGCAGAATAACAACAATATAACCAGAACATTCACCACAATAGAACTGAAATGATAAGAGAATAATAACAAACATATCACTTTGAATCTGAAAGCAATGTTCATAGGCCTCTTCGAGGGGGCAACCTCCAGTTGAGTAGAGATCTTTTACAATAATATCCAAGCTAGGGCTATCATACCCTCGACTCCTATTTATACTGAAAAGAAGCATCTAGAGGAATATCCTTCTAGAAGAGGAAGCTTCTATTAGGTCTTCTTACATCCTCCTTATTCTATTTTATTGAAAGGCCTTATTAATATTGGCCTTTATTACATACGAATATATTGTTCTACCTATGTGCGGGTTATGAACCTAACACAAAAATCTCATTCATGCGCTCTGGGCTGACAGGATATCCCCAAAGAGATCTATTTCCACATATCCTTTCCAAATTGTTTATGGTACATAAGGTATCTTTCCTACTGCATTGGGATTGTCAGTAATGAAGTTGTTGTAGGAGAAAGAAGTGAAAATGAATGCTGGTCGGAGAACAGATGATGAACTCATCAATGCACAACAGACTAGAGAAAAGGCCCTCAATAACACTTAGTTACATCAAGACAAGATCAAGGAAGCTTTCGACAAATGCACCAAGGAGGATGAATTCAAAACTGGGGACTGGGTGCTAATGTGGGATGCCAGGAATGAGGATAAAGGTAAACATGGGAAATTGTATCACTTGTGGCTAGGCCTATTTAAAATTATAGCTTACCACGGGGACAATGCCTATATATTGGAAGAAAGTAATGGAAAACTCACTGGAGGAGGGCCCGTGAATGGCAGGTTGCTCAAGTATTACGTTGTTTGAAAACTCAGCACCCCGCCATTCATTGTACATAGCCACTTTGTGTTTCTTTTTCTTTACGTATGAAATTTGAAATAAAAATAGCATGGTTGAAGCCCGAGGTGAAGGCCCCGAGCTATGCTGAGTAGGATTGGAGTTTGTGAATAAAGGTAAACATATCCAGATCACACACATGAGATTACAACCCAATGGGTAGGCACTTAGTATACAGTTATTTTCTACCTCACAGGGAGGATAACATCCCCAATTGGAGCTAATGTTATCACCATAATAATTTCTAGATGGTGTCTGAGCTTCAACATTTTAGTGAAGGGTTATATCGCCATAAAGATTATAATAAATTAGAGAAACCAACTATATCTGGTGACATATGGGAAAAATAGAGGAAATGTAAAGCAAAGGACTAGGCGGACCGTCAATCCTGAAAGAAGCCCGAATAAATGGCAAAGGAACATATCGGAGATATAACTAACGCGAAGATTAAGCAATCGAGGGCAGGCCAGGGAAAACCATCACGGTTTCATTACGGGACGCGTGGCACCCATAGAGGTACATCGAGGGAAAAAATAGTCTGACTAAAAACACTTCCTCCAACCCCCGATGCCAAAGTCGTTGGGAAAACGTGGACTGTAGATCTTGAAGCAGCCCAAATCAATGGCTAAAGCTTATATCGGTGATTGAAACAACACGAGGATTAATCGACAAAGGGCAGGCCGGGGAAAAATACCATGGTTTAACTCACGGACATGTGGCACCCTCAGAGGCACATTGGGGAAAAAAGTGGTCCACCTAAAACCATTTTCTCCAACCCCTGATGTCAATAGATACCTATAAAAGGAGGAAACTCCCAACATTATTCTATGATAATTTGAAGTATTCAAATGTTTGGAAATTTGGCGCAAAGCTTCCAGTCAAATTTCAAAGCTTAGAAATGAACCTGAATTGTTCTTTTCACCACTTGATAGGTATTCTTCACCATGACTTCCAATTCTGTTGTTTTATCCGTGAATGAACAAGATATCTCCTCCAGAGACAAAGCCCTAATTGACAGAGATTTTGATGTTTTTGACACAGAGATAATGGTCTCACCTGTTTCCATGCCTAGATCGAATCTGCTGGACAATGTTGGAACATGCATACCTTTCCTCGAAGCATCTCTAGCCTCCATCATCCCTTACGTCGTAGAAATTGTCTTTCCATTCCCTGAATTTTTAAGCTGGTGTGTGGAGCGTTATTCTTAGGGATAAAGAGTCATTTTAAACAAATTAGGGTCATAAGTTATATGTAAAGTAGAAAGTCCATAGCTCTGGCATACTCTAAATATACCAGATGCATCCCCCATAGCATTAGATCCCTTCGAGGAACAAAGAATGATCACAGTTTATAGATAATGTCCACTCGAAGTTAAAACCTTATTTTTGTAGACCACAGTCAAGCCTGAACATCATTCAGAGAGTTTGTCGTTACCTTCCAGTGTAAGCATCATGATTATTGAATTCCAATGGGTTTGTTCTATGCTAAGTCAAATTTTAGGGTTAGATAATGACAAGTTTGTGGTAGAGGTCATGTTAGGTTTCCTGTTGATTTTCTTTCTGTCTGGTCAGTCAGTCTGCGTCAGTTTTGACAAATTTATTGCAGAGAATATACATCAATAGCTGGTCAACTTCATCTCATTGAGACACTTCATATACTACACTCACTTGCTAGGGATGTTTCTGGAATCCAACAAAACTGAATTTCCTGAGACTGCTTTTATTTCGACCAAGAGTAAAAGGATAACTATGCTCATCTTCATCAACAAGATTATGTCTAGGGTATACAGTCTCATTTTTGGTTTATATCTATCGAGAGTTCTAGAATAAATGAAAAACTCATTACAGCCAAATCCATAGAGCGTGGTAGGAGATTGGGTGCTTTTCACACAATCTACTGTGATTTGGGTATATGGATACCAAGAAGGACCTCATCTTTTACTATTTTTTCTAATGCCTAGGATCTTTTCTTTGGAGTTCATAAGACAAAGGATCATCTTAGAGACTGAGCACTTTTTGAAAGAATACAAGGCTTCTAATATGAAATTTCCTTTCATGGTAGGTCCCTTTGTGGTGAAGAATAAGTCCTATTTTCCCGAAATTCAATCCAAGCTCAGTGAATTTGGTTTCACATAGTTGCAATGGAGAAGATATGACCCACATCAGATCATATCAAAGAGAATATTGGCTAGTCGACAAGGTCCCTATGAACATGAACATGTCAAAGGATTCGATGAGTTGGACAATCTAGAGACCTGTGCAGAGATGAAAGTCACCATGCAGCAAGATCAAACAAAACAAATAGAACCAGCCTCTCAATAGAGCCCAACACAAAACCTTCCCCTATGTTGGTTATCAAAACTCGTAAAAAGAGCGTTACAAAAAGAGGAACAATTCAGAAGCACTAGGTGCCAATATCCAACAAGACAGTCTCAAGAGAATGAAAATCACATCATAATCCCAAGTAGTTGACCTGGAATAAGAAGAACCCAAAGGAAAAACATGCATGGAGATGGTAGAGACTACAACCAAGAATGATGAAACCAATACATAAAGGAGGCCACAAAATGAAAGCAACACAAAGGTTTTCAGCAGCAGGAAATGCATATTTAGCCAGACACCTGAGGAAGTGTATGAGTCCAAGGAAGATTTAATGAATCAGTATGCTATGAAGGGAAGTATGGAAAACAGTGAAGTTCAGTATGCCAACCATGTCCTATGCTACATGCATTGACTTGGAAATTTTTATTAAGGAAATGATGGATTACGAAATCCCCTCTGATCCACAATGGAAAGAAATCGTGCGTTTGGGTAAGACAAAGTGCAACGTCTCCAAAACGAACAGGTGATCTCTAGGTGTCACTAGTTTTGAAAATCCATCAGAATCTCAGAGAGAGGTAGATGGTGAAGAAGAAGTCGGACAATCAAAGAAATTTTTCATGATTTTGAAATGTTTTCATTTTGCTAATTATTGTAAATTGTTTCGTATACCGAAACTGTCAGTCAAAACTGTTACAAAAACTAAAACGTTTCCGTTTCAGTTGTTTTTATCAAATTTTATAAATACTGAGAGACTTGAATTGATTAATGTTGGAAGAAGTGCAAGAGCACATTTTGGTTGTATCAGACTCTATTTTGTAAATTTTCTGAATCTGAATTGAATATAAATGCAAAAGATTTTGAAGTCTCTATGAAAAGATTCTAATGGGTGGTGGTATGAGTCTTGTTTCCCTTCTTTGTATGTATTTCCTATAACCTGTCATTTCATTTACATTTTCTTCTGTTTAAATTGGAGAGTTTAAAGGCCCAGAATTCGTCTTGTGACGCTCTTGGTTTAAGCAATTTAAAGTCTGTGATTGTCTTCTTAACTTATTCATAATTCATTTCAGTAATGCTCTGATGTAGTTATTTGTTCTCTTTATCTTCCTACACTCTTTTTAAATTTAATAATAACTCAGGTTCATCGCCTCATTTAGCCTTTGTCCTCTAGAGAGTTCTATCCATTGATGCATTGTTTTCGTTCATTTTCAGAATTTTGACTCCATAGCCCATAGTGTTCCTCCCCTTCCTTGCCAACAACTTTATAAACCCCCCTCCCCCCCCAAAAAAAAAACTAGCCACTGATCATAAAAGAAATATCCAGTGACACGAGAGATCCCTCTCTGAATTGAGTAGCCTAGTGCCCAGCTCTAGAGTAGGTTGAAATAGTTACCTCTATTGTTTGTCTATTCAGCCGAAAAAAATTTACAGAGTGCTAACACGAGTTATATAACTCGTGTATACACAGGTTTCTCCACTACAACCTATGTACATTGGGTTTTGTGCTAAAAAATTGAAAATATGTCAGGTTTCCATACCATGTCACGAGATCCATGATCCTTGACCTTGTAGATACTAGAAATGTTCTGACTCAACCCTTCAATTCCATTTGAAGGATATAAATTAAACCATATCCAAGCCTTGGGGGAGGATTGAACACATTGAGAGAAAACACACTCTCGATAAATTTCACTTCGTATTGATTTTGCATCCCTTTGTCCTTGAGAGTTGAACTTCTTGTGTTCATCCCCCAATATATTTTTACCTTGTGATGGAGAACCTCATTGACTCCTACTTGTGATCTTGCCTTTGTGTAGGATTGAAGTGGTGGAGGCCCAGCTGAAGGGACTTAGTTTCTCGGTTCCAATATGTGTCATTGCAGAAATTTGTCACCTATGTACTTTTGTTGATTACATTAATATAAATACTTTTTTCTCATCCAATTGATATCTTGCAAATGTTTGTATTGTTTTCCATGGGAATATTTGTTATGTATGTTAATGTATTATGCTACTTTATATGCTAACATTATATATTGTTACCACGTGCTTGCGTATCTTGGTTGTTGAGGACAAGTTGCAGGTACAAATATTTGGGTCATGCTCTCAACAATGGTATTCTTCGAACATATAGATGAGGTAGGATTCTTGCATTCTCTTGCTAGAATTTCATTTATATAGCATACTTGATATTATATTTGATTTCTGGGTGTCGTTCCATCTATTGTGGTTTGCCTCTTTCCAATGATAGATTTTCCTCGTAACAAAATTGGTGACTCCACTGGTCTCCTTTTTCGGCGGGTATTGGGTGTTTTTCTCCTTGATTTTCTCTCTATTTGCTTGTGTTTCTGTGTTGCCTCTTGCTTGACAACCTATATATTTCATTGTATCTAAGTTTCTTGGCCTAGCCCTTACCTTAGCAGTGATTTTTTTTTTTTTTGCATATGTGGGTTTTCCCTTGACAGTGGCATACATACGTGAGATGTTTGTCTTTAGGGAGAGTATATATGCGTTTGTTCCTTAAACAATCATGTACATCATCTCTTGAGTATTTTTGGCTGAGTTTGGTGTTTGTTGAGACTTCTTAGGTTCCCATTATGACTGTTAAGTGTCCACATATTGATTGGAAACTTTATTATTATTTAATTTTAGGGAAAACTCATTTCTTGTCTTTTTTCTCATTTGTTGTCCTTGAATAATGGTCTAGGTAATTGCTTCTTGGTGTCGTTCTTGGATTGTCTTCCTTTTCTTGCAGTAGGGTATGCCCATGAGGTTGTTATTCAGTCCTTGCATTTTCTTTTAATTCTATCAAAAATAAAAAAATATTTTCTTTATTTCATTTTGTTTATGGCATTTGCACTTTTTATTACTTCACATTAACTTTGGCATATTAAGAAATTCTGCACTTTATTGAAATTGTAGATATTTTATTTTGGAAAACAACATTTAGAAGCATACCATCTCATTGAAATTCAAGACTAGTACTTAGCTGTGTTTTTACATTTTATTCTTTTAATATATGTTGAGTCGTAATACCATCAGTTTCACGATCGCACCTCTTGAGTAAGCAGAATCCATTCAAATTAACACTGATTAATTAAAATTGATTAGAAACAATTTTATTTTTTAGGGTACACAAACAATTATAGGACCTAAGCCTTGGAATAGGATTTTGTGAGTAAACTTCTATAAGGCTATTAAACTCAACGTATGTGTCTGACCAAGGAGTGGTGAAACCCATTGTGTAATTGGTGATGTTAGATTGCTCTGATCACACCATATTTAAGTACGAAGTTGATTGTAGAGATAGCCCTCTAATACCTTCATAGTGTCAGAGATATTTATGTGGTTCTATTCATATCTGGGGGTCTTGCTAGTGCCCTTACCTCCTTAATAGGTGGTTCTTTCGATATTTTGGGCTTCGCTACTATACCCATATGGTGGACCGGACATGCCATTACTCACTTGCACATTGGTTATATCCTGGTGACTCTAGTTTCTTGACATAGGTATCCACATAGGTTACTTGCATGGGTTATTCTGCAAGTACCCTGAGTCACATAAGGGTCAGACAACACACACACTTTATGGAGGAATTCCTCTCCGGAGGGATCTGACCGACTGAGCTGTGAAGCCTACAAGGGTCCTTATAACTGATTCTGACACCTCCACTCTATTGTTGTGAAGTATCATGCTCCTCTTGGGCCAGGCATACCTACTCTACTTCGGGAGGTCTCTTTCAATCATCATATCTTGTTTGTGTGTGATGGTTGTTAACTTTATTTAGGAGTGTGCTCTCTGATTATTAGTCGGCCTTAGTATTTTTTATTGTATCTTAGGTCTTGAGTCATCGTGGAGAGAAACCAACCTCCTTGTAGGTCTTCTCATATTTTGAATCTACCGTCATGTCTTGATATTTTACCAAGACCTCCTCCTAAATGGCATAGAGTTAATAAGTGTGGTATGTGTATCTCCACCTCCCAGTCTCGTGATCATCCTACCATGAGTACCAAGTCAGATATGAATGTATCAGGAATCCCTTTGAATTTTATATCCACTATTATTAGAGAGGTCCCTTAGACTCCCTCGTCATAAACAGTTTGGGTTCTGAATTCTCCCTCATCTAGTGTTACCCAACCCATGGTCTCTACTCAGGATATGGGAACAAATCCCTTTGTATTTTTGTACAACATGTCAAATTCTAGTACTCAGTCAATACCTTAGGCCACTAATCCATTTTTGTATGGTATGAAAGACATGACTTCACATTTCTCATAATTTGTGTCGACGTCTCAAGTGAATCCTAGTTTTGGGTCTGGGGGAAAAACGCCTCCTTATGTTCCTTTAGTGTTTGGTGGGGCCCATTTCCCTCAATAAAATCCCACGATAGGAGGATGGAATCCTCTTTCTTCTTGATCCAATCCTAGCTTCAATATTCCAGGATGGAATCAACATATGGGCAATTCTTCTACTTCCTATATTCTATCTGTCATTCCTTCTTCCAAAAGGCCGATTCCTATGAGCGCTTTTATTATAGCCATGCCCCCCTCTGTCCTCTAGTGTTTCATTTAGAGGGATTCATTTATATAGTATGGGAAACCCCCCACACATATTTCCTTCATCTGGGGGAAACGTATATCCTCATGTCATTAATCCTTATAATGTCACTTTCTCTTCGCAAACGGCTTCCTCAATTCCCTTACAACCTTTTATGAATCAATTAGGAGGAGGATACTATCCTACTAGACAAATCCATGGTGTATACCAAAACCCTTCTTGGAAACAGTATTTACTGGGAGCATGGGCCCTAACCCTGAAACCCTGACTCCTTTTTTTGGCCATGTTAAATCTTTCAGACTTGTCAAAATTAATGAATGACCCTATGCGTCATGATCTGTCATGGCCCTCAGTCCCCACCAAGATTCCTTCTGACATTCCAAAGTTGGAGATCATGTCACCACCTTTCACCTATGGTTCTCTTCTAACTCCCTTAATGATGCTTCTATTCATTTGAGGCTATTTCAATGCACCTTTACGGGGGTTTCCACAAAATGGTACATCGAGCTACCTCGGGGAACCTACAAAAATTTCAATCAAATGGTTTTATTTTTTCCCGATCACTTCCAAATACCGATTCATTATGATTTCATCCTAGAACTCTTATCAAATCTTCGATAAGACAAAGCCACCCATATCTTTGATCATATCCAAGAGTGGCATAGAAGGAATAGGTTGATTAAATCCTACATTCCTCTAGAGTTTCTGTTGGAATGGTTCCTCAAGTATTTGTTTCCTTATATTTGGAAGGATGTTTCTACATCCAGAGCGACATCTGAGGAAGAATCCATATTCAAAGCCTTGCAATTAGACCTTATATACATCCAATCAGGGATACTTTACGAGATTATCCTTGACGCACCACAGTCAAACTACGATCCTAGAAAAAATCCTGGACCTCATACCGATGGCATTGTAGGTTCTGCAAGTGACAAAACTACAAACCTGGTGATGGACCAACTTAAATATTTGTCTCTTAGCCATCCAATAAAAGTACAAGATTCAACTTCATCCTCCACCACCTAGTTAGCAGACGTGCATTTTGTATAGTCATCATCGAACCCAAATGGTGACAATCAAACCGAAGGGAAAAAGAGGAAAGGACGAGGTAATAATCATAAGGGTGGGAAGAATAATAAGAATGATAAATCCATGGAAAACAATAATAACGTCAATTTGAATAATAATGCTGGTGAGGGAAAGAAATAAAAGAGGAAGGTGAAGTTTTCATGTAAACTTTGTAAAGATGATCAACTTACTCACTTGTGCCCCAAAATTGAGGAAGCCTCGAGGCTCATGTGTAGAAGCAACCTGCTGTATTGACCAACCTGTTTCCACATAACCAAAATATGACCTCGGCGACCTCTAACACCGAAAATACATCGAGTGGGAGTCAAAACCCCTCAGCACATGAAGATGGCCATATATGCATCAATACGGTCAAGTCTTAGATTGATTTAGCCACTCGATCTCACAATTACGGTTCTTCACAAATTGTCTTAGGTCCAGAGCCTTCTCCTCCCCTGGAAATAAATTGGCAGATTGATAAGATGGAACCTCCACCTCGTATGCCAATAAGCGCTCTACCCACAATCCTAATGCCAATGCTTCCCAAAATTACTCGATTGTGGAGGATTTGGGCCAAGCCCCATGAGCAATGCCAGCTTTGGAGGTGCTCTAGATGTGTCCCTCATAGAGGAATTCCTTATTATCTATGTTAGGAGCTCTTGACCCATGTGGATCAAAGGTTGTGAAGTTTGATGTTACGGACGTTAAGCCTTGAATACCTTACCATGTGGCCTTTCAAATCCATGTGGAGTACATGAAAGTTACCGTCAATCATATTTTAGTTGATGAAGGTGATTCGACATTTGTGACGTCTCTATCCTGTTGGAAATCCATTGGCTCTCATGTTGGATTACTGAGAGGGGGGGTGAATCAGTAATAATCTAATTATAATCCTTTTTCTTCAAATGTTATATCAATGTAGAATTATTATCCAATAATGAGTAGTAATAAATAAACA
>JZKD02S1864917.1:89681-107324 GCA_000966675.3 Picea glauca | reverse complement strand
AATAATGAGTCATATTTACATCAAACACTATTGGGTCCATTACCCAAAACTTTGTGCTACGGGTCTTTCTTCAAGGGTTGACATCAATGACAACCAACCTTAATCAACACAGAGTTGACTGACAAACCTAGGAGAAATCACAAACGGAAATGTAAGAGCACATTGTCAGGTATGGATAACTCTGTGCCTAGTTACCCACCACAGGAGAGGTTAAAAAATGTGGATGATCATGAGGAGGCTCCAGAGCCCTCTGAAATGACTTGGAATCTTTCCCAACTGATTCGAAACGTTCGTAAAGTGGATTGGCAAGCTACTACGCCCAAAGAAATTGAGCAGGACGAGCCAATTCGTATGCCAACAGATACCCCTTGCTCGGATACATAAAGAGTTCACTCCTGAGCTTAGCCCAGTTGACAATCCCGATCCAGTCGACACCCATGATCAAAGTCTAGATGAGTTCACTCATGCATCCAGTCCCCAAACACAACCAGGACATGATAAAACATTTGAATCTTACTGTGAAATTTCCTCCAGTAAATCCTTGAGACCAATGGTAGCCAGAATAGAAAGCAGGAATAACAGGTTGAAAGAAAAGCTACAGGAATACACTATATTGGATCGACATATCAAAATAGAGAATGAACTCATGAAAGTCAGGCAAACTCATTTCTTGTCCAAAATTGAAAGATTAAAACGAAAGAATAAGGGTCTTTTCTAGAGGAACATGAGACTATAGAAGATTGTCAGGAAACACATCATTATCAATCGAGTCCTCAAGAAGGAAATCAAAAACCTGAAGAAACATGAGAAGTTACAAATGTTGGTTGTAGCTACTGCAACGCTCTGATGAATCTCAATTTTTGACTTTTTTTTGTCCGAGGACAGGCAAAGACTTCAGTTTGGGGGAATGTTAGTCTCCAGTTTTGACTACATTTTTGTCTACATCATCTCAAAAATACCTCCACTTTTATACCCAGTATCACTCCCTTCTGGCCTTGTTATGACACATTTGACATCCTTTTACCACTAAATGGGTCTACTCAAGGTATTCTTACATTTCAAGTTATTTTTATGTATTTTGATACTTTAAATTAATATTGATACTAATGTGACATGAGTTAGGTACTATTTCTATTGAAACAGAACTTACCAGTACCAGGTACCAGCTCGCACCTAGTGGAGATACCAGAGAAGCTGCTAAAGATCCACATGACATGGCCAGAGTGGTTGACAGTGCGATTTACATGATAGATTGAGTCATAACTCAATATGTTGATTCAAGGCGAGATTATAGAACTAAGTTGTTAATGCTTTATGAGCCACACTTCTTGACACTGTCTGTCATGAAGATGTGAAGTCCGTTTTAACTGATTTTGAGTTATTTTCAGATCAAAAATCCGTTTAGATTAATGCATTTTTGTTTTTAACTATTTTTGAGGAGGATCTATAAAGACAGAGGATCGCTCCCAAGAAATGTTGGTTATGTTATGCTATGAGATATACATTTCTGCTAATACAATCTGCCTATGCGTTATGTTACTTTGTTGTTATATGATTTGAGTTATTTTTCTGAGTAAATGGAGTGTGAAGAATGAACAGTGTTTGCATGGAATGAGCTGAGTAGCTTTGGTTTTCTTTTCGGCGATTATACCTCTTGGTTGGGCCTGCCAACAGGTTCAAGTCACTGCCTCTTTCTGTATTAGAGTTAGTTTATTTCAGTATCTTAGGATTTGCATGCATGTTAGCTTATTTGAGTTTGGGAATTACCTTGTTCAGATTCTCGCTTAGCCACTCTTCAAATTGCGTTGTTTCCAGTGTATTAACATATTCCACGTTGATGAATGATCAAAGCGTTATTGATTCCTGTAGAATGTCAAGCATGAATGAGATTTGCTCTGTTTCCAGTTTTTAATCTGAACGTGAATTAAAGAGAATGCAATTTTGAATTTACTCTGCTTTGATTAGGATAGTTAGTTCATTCTGTTCTGTTAGGGTAGTTAGGTTGCAATTGAATTAAAGGAAGCTTCTAGTACCAGTAGGGTAAATAGGACATTTCTTTATTTTACCTGTGAATAGATTCAAAACTATTTTGTGATGTTTAGATTAAAAGGTTTTCGAAAATGATCTTTCTTTTTATGGCTTAGATAGGAATAACGATGATTAGATGTTTAAATCTAATGGTGGATGATCTTGTGAAATCACAATAGACCAAAAATAGGAGCACCTGCACTTAAGCACATAACTGTTTTCCTTTGATGAATTAAACAGGAGATGATAAGTTTCAAAATAATCATTAGGGTTCAATTTCTAAGAGTGAGTTTGTGTTTTCTTCTAAGAGTAACCTTTAGATAATAATTAGAATCTTACCGGCACATACAATGTAGCAGCTCTAAGTTCACTTACCCTATTTTGACAATTCAGTGTTTTCAGGTCATTAAAATCTTTAATATAGCGGCCTGACATTCTCTAGTTCATAAGCATGATATTATTCTCTAATGGGTTTTGTGTATCTGCGACCTTCATCAGGGTCAAGAGATGCAATGACCCTAAGGCCATCACCTTCAAATGTCATTCTTATTTTATTTAATTCAACAATAGTGGAATTGTTGAAATCCCAATCAATTCCTAACATCGTAGGATAAGGATAGCTATCGTCAACTATCTCAATCACCTCAAAGTCCACAAACATCCTTACCCCATCGATGTCCACAGGGAAATTCTCTAGTCTTCAAAAGGGGCTTACTACTTGATGATTAGCCACCCTAAGCCTAATAGGGGAGTAAATCAACTTAGGTTTTCGCATCAGTGCCCAGGTCTGCTTCATCATAACATTGACTTTGACCCTAAGTCGAGGACCACATAATCTATGTCATATTCTTTAATCTGAGAATTAAGGTGTAGTTCCTTGTTTTTCCTTCTCTTTCTGGATACTTGATGTACTACTTTATTCAACAGAGGATCTACCCTACCTATCTCATACTATCTGATCAAATTTTGTAGCTCTTGTACAACTCTTTCATCCTTAATCAATTCAATGAACGTATATAAGAAACTGACAAGATTTCTTACCTCTTTTCCATCTCTAGGCACAACTGACTGATCGAATGCAAGAGGCATTCCACATTCTCTTACTTCTAGCTGTGTCTTTGATGAATAAGACTGATCTCTTTTGAATTCTTTTCTTTCCTCTTCAAATGTCTTCTTTTATTTCCTTGGATCAAACACTTGTATATTTTCTGCAACTTTTCTTACCCTTGATTCTTCTGTAGTCTTTCATGGGGTAATTTTTTATTCTCCTGTAACAACACCTCCTCTAGTGATAACAACGACTCTGGGATACTCTTTGTCAATTTCTTCTAAGATTAGTTGTACTTGTTGGTTTCCTCCTTGTCTCTCTTGAAGTTTGGCTAATAACACAGGACAATCTTCAAAAACATGTCCAAATGAGTTGTCATAGCTACAAGTGGTACAAGGGTTCTGAAAGTCCCTTGCCAAGTGTCCTAGCTATGCACAGTTATAACAAATGATCTGATCTCGACCTTGACCCATGCCTCCTCCTTGTCCTCTTCCTCTGAATCCACTGCGAGGGTTAAAGTTTCCTCTTCCTGGGGAATTAAAATGCGTAGTATTTCCCTTCTATTGCATCTCTCCTTGAATCCTATATGTATCCCTTGACATTTCATGAAAGAGGTCATAATACCTACAGTCCTTCTCATCATGCCCCATAGATTTATAGAATGTGCAGTAAATCTTGGTAGGTGTCTAAACATATTTTTTCATGTAATAACATTCACCAGGGTGATGTTTATTTCTAAATAGCTCGCACCAGGGTAGAGTAACATGCTTCAAAGGGATTGGAGCTCTAGAATATAAGTATTCATGAAGTAGAGTGCAGTGCTCCTTATCGTGGCCTTATGACTTGCATATGATACACCAGATGTCTTCTCTTTTATATTTTCCCTTGTCTTTCTTCATATCTTCGACTGGAAGAGATAAGCTAGTTAGTCGACTCAAAATTTGACTCATACCTGATCCGGATTCTCCCATAGGGGCTGTGTTGGCACAGGGGCAGACCCAAGGTTCAACGCTACAACAACACACCCAAAAAACCCTAACTACTGGCCCTTTCGGCAACACCTACAAAGCAGATGAAGTCTCACCCGAGGTAGAGGTAGGGGTGGTTGCAGGAATCAGGTGTCAGCAAGATTAGCTGGGACACAGATCTATGATTATAATACTTAATAGAGAACTTAGCACCGTTAGTTCATCATTATCTAACCAATATCTACTCTGTAGAGAAAACAGAGCATCGCAACGTTCACCCTGATCTAATGTATATAAGCACTTAGCAAAGGAATCAGATAAGATCTAGCAGATTCAAGCACTAAGAAAGTTCACATATGTCAGATATAGCATCCAAATTTATCATAAGCACAAAGAATAAATAGATCTATCTATCTATCTATATCAAGTCATTTAGAAAATAACACATAAACACATCATAACATTGCACATAGTAGAATAACACAATATTATGTGGTTCACCACCACCCTAGGGCTACATCCACCAAATATTCTTTTTTATTAGCTTCAATCAGTCATCTACATGCATAGAGCCAAAAACCCTTACTCATAAGACAAGAGATCTGCGCAGCTCGCTAGATCCCTCTTCCTTGCGTTATAGCAAAAAAATTTCACAATCTCTTATACTGACTTGCACTTAGCTCTGGAAGACTCACATAGTATGCACGAAGCCTTACACTTCTTGATCACACAAATCCAATTCTTATCACTTAGCCAACTTGCACAACACTTGTGCACTACTTATTACATTTCCTAGCCTTCTATTTATACATACAAAATAGGCCTAAACATGGGTAAACCCATGGGCCGACATCCCATACCCGTTACATATTCCCAAATCCAAAAAAAGACCTAAAAAGGGGCCGAGATCCTGTGATCTCTACTTTCTCTTGTGCTCTGTCTTTGAGAGGCTGTTGAAGTCCCAAAATAGTTTAAACTTGACCAAGGATATCCCAAAAGTTGGTCAAGGGCCAACAGGCCCCCAACACTCACCTGTGACTCATCCCGAATCACTCTGGTCTTACTAGTTCTACTTCGAATGCCTCGAGCTTGGATATAGTTTCTTCGACTTGATGTTGTGCTATGGCCTCCTTCTTAGTGAATTCTTGGATGATTGGATCATTGACAGGTCCCTCTAGACGTTGTTCAGCTGTAGTGGCAACCTGCTCTAACTCTGCTCCTTGGCCTTCTACATCTGTAAACAATTGATAGGCCTTGTCTTATATAGGTTGAATTTTCTGAGTTACCTCCATAACTCTTCTCTAGATAGTATTTATCTATTGTTGGGCAGTGCATTTCTCTTGGGAGTGCTTCATTCTTTCCATAGCTAATAGGGTCTGCAACTGGGCCTATATCTTTTCGGCTTGATACTTCGCCTATTGTAGCTACGAATATAGTGCCTTCAATTCAGGGTTCTTCGTGAGTTGTTCATAGGTCTCAGCACTGCGATCAGTGAGTTTCTTACATTCCAGGGTAAGAGCCTTTATCTTTTCAACTTCCTTCCTCGTGGTTGTTTCTCTTTGGTCTCTTACATCTATTGGGGTCTCGGGTACTACACGTAGTTCCAAATCTGTGATGCATTGCTATAGCTGCTGAATCACTTCTTCAATTTGTGCTACTTGTTGTGGAACTCGATGTTAGGCCTTTACTTCTATGTCTGTCACAGAGAGAAGTTCTCTGTTGAACTTTTCCTTTAATTCGAGTTGCTCTGCGAGAAACTGTTCCTTTTCTTGTTGTAGCTATTCTTTTTCTTCGTCAAAATTCGCTTGGACAACAAGCTTTTCCCATTCTGTAGCAATACATTTCTCTACAAGTACTCATTTTAATTGTGTCAAATCCTGGGTGGCTTGTGTTGTTTCTTCCTGTGCTCATCGAAGGAAATATTCGAATGTATCGGCTAAGCGGTGGATTTGAGTTGGTTCATCTTCTAATTCTGGTTCTCCCGACGTAGTGGAGACTGCGCGGCTAGAATGTAGGGCCTGTTGTACCCCTCAGAGTTCAGTCTCAATTTGATCATATATCTCCTCTTTCTTTTCTTCTTGTTTCTCTACTATTTCCAGCGAAGCATCTTGCAGGGATGCTATGGGGAAGTTGAAGTCATCAGAGGTGAGGAATGTCTGCATCTTGGTCATGGTGGCCTTTGCTTTCTTTCATGAGGAAGGTTTTAGAGGCGAACCTTTCCTCTTCTTCAAGCGATAAACCTCGTCTCCTTACTTATGTTCAACTTCTTTTCCATCTAACTCTTCACTATCACCTCCTTGATATGGTGATATGGAAGAAGTCTTCATGGATACACTGTCTAATTCATGGACCTCTTCAATATTCTTTGTCTTACTAGGTTCAGGTGTATCCTGCGTAGATTATGGGCTATCGATGTCGAATATCTCCATAGGGTCTTCTACAATAAGGAGCTCCACCAACCATTCCTTGGTGATATCTTCCATGTCCTCCTTCGTCATCTTGTATTAGGAATGAAGTTGTTTCTTGTGTTCATCAGCGTGCACTGTGATGTAAGTAAAATGGCGATCTGCGTTGAACTTCATCAAAGGCCTGAACTGGTGTAGAGTGTTTGGAGTCATGTGAGGCTCAGACTGTATGGCTACCTTCAACTGATTGTAGTAGGTATGAAAAACAACATTTGACTACCATTGTTTATTGATATTGCTTGAATACCATAGTGTACTGAACTTCGGGGATAGGGGTTCAAAAGCCTCGATGTCCGGGAAGGTCACACCTTCTGATAGCTCCCAGGAAATAAAAGCTATAAGTATCAAGAGCCAGCTAAAATTAAATTTGTAGCCTTGATCATGTGCTTCCCTACAGTCGAGTTCCAACTAGTTCACCAGGTACTTCACCCAATTCATATGAAGGCCTTCCATGCACTTCCCTACGAGGTCAACTACAAAACCGATGACTTGGGTGGGTCGGTTCTTTCAGAATAACTTCCCTGCAATCAATTGACAGGTGAGGCACACTGCACCACTCTAGATAGAAGCTACCTTGTAGCCTCGCATTCCCTTCTCAACATCGCCATAAGTGTCCTTGATCCACTGTGCTAGATTGCGATCCATGGATTTTCCAGGGTAAAAATCTTGTGGATCAGATCCTTGCATACTAAACCCCGTGATCTAATTGATCAACGTCAGGTCAACTGTTATATGGTGATTTAGCCACAAATAACTTCCATGGTAACAAGACAACAACAACTTGACACATGCATTTACCTCCTGGTGTCGTCTGACATGGGGAATCTTCATGACATTGAGAAGAGTGGACTGTGCAAGGTTCATGGTCCATGACTAGGGGATTATCTATGAATTCTTCCCCTTAGTCGGATTCAGGTACTTATGTGGGGTGAGAATGTTGTAAAATTTGTGATCTACGAGGTTGAAGTCGATAAAATTCAGGCTGCAATATTATATTGGTCTGCTCGAACTGCATGTATCCCCTTCGGAAGGTACATAGTGACCAAGGTGTATTCAAAATCTCTGGGCATGCTGTCTTGATTTACTGCACCGCTCAGGGGTGGAATATAGGTGGGTAATATGGTGAGGATCAATTTATCATTCGCTAGATCATCCCTTTTCTTGGTTCTTTTTTCATCTGATGGTCAGGATGGTCCAGCTCCGTGAGCAGTGGATGGAGAGGCTGGCAGTCCTCTCATCGATGATACTTGTATACCTATAGACATTGACATGACTCTTTTAGTCATGAGGTCGATCAAAAATTCTTCAACAACTTTCTCTACAATGCTCAATTCGTCTGACATACACACTCAGGGTTAACAATCTTGGGTTCGTGTGGTAACTTAGACATAGTAATGAGATAGAGAGAAAGAGCGCGATGATCACTATATAAAATCAACTTAACCTATTGGCTCAAATTCTTAGTTGGAAAAAGTGTTCTCGGTGCATGTCTCGATGGGATAAATAGGTAACTCAACAATGGGTTGCTTGCAACAGGTATGAAGCCTTCATTAACTTTGTTATGTCTATTATGGCACGGTCCCAACGATTAGATGGGGAGTTGTCTGTCCATAAATGTCTTTCTGCCCATTCATAGCATTGGTCTAATGGTTATAATGTCCCCAACAACTATATTTCTTTGTCATGGCGAAGTGCCACGCGTTTCTTTTCTGATATCCCGATGAAGCTCCAATTGTGCAAATTTTCCTTCTGTGAGGTTTCCTCTGGAACCTTCTACAACTTGTCAATCTTAGCTTTCTTTTTAATTATATTTCTAGCCTTCTTCCCAGTGAGCTTCGTCTTGATATGCCTTTTTTCGTTCTGATCCTTAACTTCTTTTGGCATAGTTACTTCACGTTGTTGATATTCTTTCCTAATATTCAAGGTGTTGTAATAGATATTGAAAATTTCTAAACTTACTTAAGCACTTTCACCCAAATTTGACAACAGTAGGCCCGTTTCTTCTTTTTCTTTTTGTAGCTGTTGGTCGAGCCAGTGCTTGAAAGGATCTACAAGCTTCTTGGCAAGATTGAAAATGACAGCATCTGAGGGAATGACATCGGTGCTCTCGCGTCCCTCCTCCAGCCCTTCCACGACCGTCATTGGGAGGACTACAACCCGAATATCCAAACTGGCAGATTGAGATTCAGCTAGGGCTTCTTCTAGTCGACTGGCGTTTGCAGGTGTCGCGACATAGCTGACCACAACACCATGCAAAGTTTTGCAAGGTCAAGGAAGGGGATGCTGTGACCCAACGTTAGGAATGGAACTGCTACGACATGTGGTTTTTCAAAACCTTTCATTCTAATAAAATGATATGGATAACTAACAAAATAGTGAAGTGGGTCACTGTTTCAGGCTTTGCATTGACACATCAATTATAGAACTCGGGGAGAAATCATCATGAATTACTTTGCAAGGACAAAACGTTTAGAAGGCCTCAATTATCAATTCTATAAGTGATTCTTAGCAATGGATGTTTGAAGAAAGGGGATCATCATGCTGCTCTCGTATATCTCTCATAACATTCTACTAACCTAATCCTTTATGTTGTACATCCATTGGATGGACTGATTGACGAGAAAAAACCCACGAAATTTGACAGGAGCTGCAATTTCAAAGTTTTATTTGAGGTAAAGATATTGCGAGACTATGTCCAGATGGTCGAACTGAAAAGAAAAATTGAACCGCCAAGTTAAAAGCCTGTAGATGATGTTGCCCTTGTTGGTAGTGGAATATGAAGGCAGTGTTTTTGCGGTATTTGTGCTTGCAATGTAGGTCTCTTAAATTATCGAGCTATGGCTGTTGCTATGTTACATGAGTATTGGAATATTTCCAGTAATTACGTAGTATTTGTATTGTTGTGGTTAAGTAATATTGTTGGTGTTATAATCTTTATTTGATATCGGAGCCATGATGGGTTAGTTTCTATTGCCTGCAAAGAAATAATACTGGTGATTTGCATAGTGTGATGGCATTGCTTCCATGAAGAAAATAATTGTTGTTCAAATAAGAGGGAACCCAGAGCAGAGGAAAATGAAGTGACAGTCCACTTGGAGTGATTGGTCCTACACATTGGTTAGAAGCCTTCTCAAGTCCATCTACATATTTATTTGATTAAATCAGTTTGCAAAGCTTAGAGACTGTGTACAGCCAGGATATCACTCTAATTAACATTCGATGTCATATTTTTGGAGGTTTCAAAGCAAAATCAAACGCAAGGATAACACAAAGATTTATCCCAGCTGAAAATACCCCACTTGTCAAAGATTAGTAACGACAGCGCATCCGATAGTCGCTGAGTCTGGAGAAGGCAAACCATTTCATATTTCCCGGAACACAAAGAGATTTATTTTAGATTTTTATTTTAAAAATATGGACTGATGTAACAGAGAAAACAGGGAGGCGGGGGGCGAGCTGGGGGAAAACCTCTTTCGAAAAGAGGCTCCTTTGTAAGACGAATTATTTTGTAAACCCGGAATGGAGTAATACAGACAACGTTTTTATTTGAGATTGTGAGATTCATCATGGTCGATTCTTTTAGTATGTTCTCCCTGTTGTCATTATCATATTGTTCATCTCTTCCTCATTTCAGCTGTGTTAAAATTTGTTTGGAATTCATTTTATATGCTCCTTACACGTAGTTGATATACATGTGTTGCATTTCTATGGTGATTGGTCAGAATTCGCTCAAGATAAGTGCTCTGCGTCTAGTTATCATCCTTCGTTTGTTTTCCTCTAAAGTTGTAGTGAAAATTCATCCTTGATAGATGCTTTCACTATGATGGCCTTTTCTTTTCTTTTTCTTCTAACGCATCATGATTATCAAATCGTTGAAAGATAGACTTACTTTTCCTCATTTTCCACAAGTTATACGATCACTGCTATTATCTCCTTTCTTCGGTTTTCACTTGACTCCATGCCCAATGGACTGTTTCCTTGGTCCAACCCCCAAACTTTAAAAATCCAAAACTATCATTTACCCATAAATCTTCCCACTATTTTACACTTGCATAAGATCATATTGTGATATTATCCAAGAGATCCCTCTCGGGTTGGGAGGGGCAGCTTCCAATCCAAAGTGGTTTGAGGTTGCCTCGGGATTGATTTGCATGCAACCCAAATTCAGTTCCGAGTGTCAACACAAGGGTAATCCTTCTTCTTTATCTAGAATAGGTACATCAATATTCAATGGTTCTTCTAGTGGTCTTGCAAGTTTGACATCCAGGTTTTTGGTGTTAAACAACTTTGATTTGTTCTTTTGTTCTTTAATTAAGAGTGTGATCCTTCTTGTCATGAACTCTTTTAAATCTTTCTTTTGTTGTTCTAAAACTTCTTCTTCTTCTTGCCTTCTGGCCTGATTTTTTTCAATCCAAGGTTTTCCTAGTAGCATGGTAAATGGGGCACTAGTCTTAATAAATTTAATAATCTCAAAATATTCCTCTGTTGAAGTTCCATTAGCATTCATAGGTATCCGGGTGAGATTTCCACATAGGTTTATCAAGTTTCATTTGAACAGTCCTATTCCTCCTAATGAAGGAATCATAGAAGGTCTCCCTGTAGCTTCCCAAGTTCTCTTTGTCATGATATTCACCTGTGTTTACTCATCTAGAAAACAGTCAATGTCGAAGTATCCTATTCTTGCTTCAAGGCAATTTTTTTCTTTGAATATCTCTAATAAGTTGACATGTCGGTGATCATTCAGGGTTTCTTTCATCTGTAGCAATACTTTCTCTGATTCTTTATGGGATTCTGTCATAATCTTAGTTTTTGGATATTCCTTAGGGTTTTCTTGTCTCATGTTCATTTCTTCAAGCTTGGCAATCATTCTAGGAGAATCCAATACTTCATGGTCCATAGCTTTGCAAAAATGACAACTGGGTCTTCTCCCAGTGCATTCCTTAGCGAGATGTCCCAATCTTCTGCAACTGTAGCAAAGGGTTAATCCTCTCTTTATTTTAAATGATCCCCAACCCTTCCTATAATACGCACTAGGATCATGGTAGCTAACCTACAAAAAATTCTTTCAAGGATCCTGCATACACTTATTAGTCGAAACATTCTTTCTATGCATAGGTATAACATATTTTTTACTATTCTTATCACATTGACTCATATCAAACCTTCTTTCATCTATTAGTTCCCTACCTTTCAAGCTAGGATAGAATCTATCAAGCATACCTAGATCCATGCTTTAGAAACAAAAATTTCCACTTATCTTACTTCTACAAAGCACAAAGCTTTCAGATCTAGAACTTTTCAATATTCCTACCTTTATCAGAGCACAAAGCTTTTAGATCTTATGTCTTTTAAGAAAAAAGTCTCACTTTTTCCTTTCTCAGAGCACAAAGATTTCAGATCTTACCTCTTTTCTACATATCAAACTTCTTTTCTTTAGCACATAGCTTGTCCAATTAAGTAGAGTACTACACACTAGAGAAACATATCTATGCATAGAGATTTCACAATTTTAGGTCGGATCTTTGCACAAAGCTTCTTCTTCCTCTATTCCCAACAATCACAGTTTCAGGTCCTGACAACGGAACCATTTTTTGGCACAGGGGAAGACCCAGGGTTCAATGCTACAACAACGCACCAACAAAACCCTAACTACCATCCCTTTCGGCAACACCTGCGAAGTAG
This sequence comes from Picea glauca, assembly GCA_000966675.3. Taxonomy (NCBI): domain Eukaryota; kingdom Viridiplantae; phylum Streptophyta; class Pinopsida; order Pinales; family Pinaceae; genus Picea; species Picea glauca. The sequence goes on along the minus strand of JZKD02S1864917.1, from coordinate 95,133 downwards.
ATGAAGTCTCACCCGAGTTAGAGGTAGGGGTGGTTGTAGGACTCACATGTCTACAACCTTAGATGGGACACAGATCTATGATTATAATACTTAATAGAGCACTTATCACCGTTAGTTCATCATTATCTAACCAATATCTAATCCGCAGAGAAAATAGAGCATCACCCTGATCTAATGTATATAAGCACTTAGCAAAGGAATTAGATTAGATCTAGCAGATTAAAGCACTAAGCAAGTTCACAGATGTTATATTTAGCATCCAGATTCATCATAAGCACAAATCATAGATAGATCTATCTATCTATATATATCAAAGTACTTAGAAAATAACACATAAACACCTCAGAACATTGCACATAGTAGAATAACACAGTATTTACATGGTTCACCCCCACCTTGGTGTTACATCCACCAACTCTTATTCTTTATTAGCTTCAATCAGTCATCTACATGCACAGAGCCAAAAACCCTTACTCCGCATAAGACAGGAGATCTGCGTAGCTCGCTAGATCCTCCTTCCTTGCGTTACAACACAAATCCTTCACAGTCTCTTACAATGACTTGCACTTAGCTCTGCAAGTCTTACACAGTATGAACAAAACCTTACACTTCTTGATCACATAGATCCAATTCTTATCACTTAGCCAACTTTCAAAACACTTGCGCACTACTTCTTACATTGCCTAGACTTCTATTTATACATACAAAATAGACCTAAACATGGGTAAACCCATGGACTGACATCCCATTCCTGTTACATATTCTCAAATCCCAAAAAGGACCCAAAAAGAGGCCGAGATCCTGCGATCCTTGCTTCATCTTGTGCTCCATCTTCGACAGGCTGTCAAAGTCCCAAAATAGGTCAAACTTGACCAAGGATCTCCCAAAACTTGGTCAAGGGCCAACATGATGATTCTAGTTTCATGAAGATCTCCAACGCCTCAACCTGCGAAGCGAAATTTTGTTGCACTCTAATGTGTTGTAAGAGGGCAGTAATGAACCATTTCTTATTCTTCTCATTTGGAATCTGAAAAATCAAACGACCTGTCAAGGTCTTAAACCTCCGATCAAACTCCCAAACAGGTTCAACTACTCTTTGCTTGATTTCTTTCAGTTTTGTAATGCACTGTGACTCCGACTTGGGTTTCTTGAATTCTGCTCTCAACACAGTCTTGATATTGTTTAACGGTTTAGGTTGTGCAACTCCTTTAACAAACTTCATGTACCAGCTCAGTGCACAGTCTTTCAAGGTAGTACTAAACTGGGCTCTCTTAACTGCTTCATCCTTGAATTACTTAATACTCCATACAACTTTGCATAAAACCCAGTGTTGATCAAGATCTTCAGATCCATCTCCTGTAAAGATAGGTAGCCTCATTTCATCTACCATATATCTTCCTAGGTTTCTTGACTGAGTATGTACTGAACTGTTGGTAACAGTGCTCTGAGTCCTCTGATAACTCTGGCTACTATGATTACTTAACGTTGCTAAAACAACAAAAGGAGTAATAGTACTTACTTCGATAATTAGCGCAGTTCCTGAATTTTCTGATTCTTCTCGACACAATTCTTCAGTATTCTCTTCCCCTGTCCCAGCAGACCCTGAATGTTCCTCGTCTAATAACTCTTCTTCTTCTCCACTGTAGAAATGTTGGCCCTTGACCAATTTTTGGGAGATCCTTGGTTAGGTTGACCTATTTTGGGACTTCGACAATCTGTCGAAGACAGAGTGCAAGATGAAGCAAAAATCACGGGATCTCGACCCCTTTTTGGGACCCTTTTGGGATTTGGGAATATGTAATGCGAATGGGATGTCAGCCCATGGGTTTACCCATGTTTAGGCCTATTTTGTGTGTATAAATATATGTATAGACAATTTAAGGAGAGGCATATATGTGATGTTAGTTGTACAAGTTGGCTAAGTTCCAAGAGTTGGATCTGTGTGATCAAGAAGTGTAATGATTTGTGCATACTATGTGAGACTTGCAGAGCTAAGTGCAAGTCATTGTAAAGATATTGTTAAGGCTTTGTGCTGTAATGCAAGGAAGGAGAATCTAGCGAGTTGCACAAATCTCCCGTCCTCTGCGAAGTAAGGGATTTTGTCTTTGTGCATGTAGATGACTGATTGAAGCTAATAAATAAGAAGAGTTGGTGGACGTATCCCCAGGGTGGGGGTGAACCACATAAATAATGTGTTATTCTTCTCTGTGTGATGTTCTAATGTGTTTATGTGTTAATTTCTAAGTGCTTTGATATAGTTAGATAGATTTGTTCATGCTTTGTGCTTATGATGAATCTGGTTTCTAGATATGACATCTGTGAACTTGATTAGTTCTTGAATATACGAAATATGATCTATTTATTATGATAAGTGCTTATATATATTAGATCTAGGTGAATGATGTGATGCTTTGTTTTGTCTGTGAAGTATATATTGGTTAGATATTGATGAAAATTTGTTGTTGAGTGCTCTATTAAGTATTATAATAACAGATATGTGTCCCAGCTAAGGTTGCAGACACTTGATTCCTGCAACCACCCTCGCCTCTACCTTGGGTGAGACTTCATCTACTTCGCAGGTGTTGCCGAAAGGGACAATAGTTAGGGTTTTGTTGGTGCACTGTTGTAGCGTTGAACCCTGGGTCTGCCCCTATGCCAACAAATGGTTATGTTGTTGGAACCTGAACCTATGATTGCTAGGAACTGAGAAAGAATAAGATTTGTGCAAATATTTGACCAGAAATTGTGAAAGATCTATGCGTAGATTTGTCACTCTATTGCACAATACTCTACTTATTTGTGAAGCTTGGTTCCAAGAAAAGAAGTCTGATCTAAAGAAAAGAGGTAAGATCCTAAAGATTTGTGCTCCGAGAAAGATAAAATTGAGAATTCTTGATTAAAAGGGGTAAGATCTGAAATCTCTATGCTCTGATAAAGGTAAGAATAGTGAAGAAGTTCTAGATCTGAAAGCTTTGTGCTCTATAGAAGTAAGATTAGTGGAAGTTTTTTCAAAAGTATGAATCTAGGTATGTTTGATAGATTCTATCCTATCCTGAAAACTAGGGTATTAATAGATGAAAGAAGATTTGATATCAGTAGATCTGATAAGAATAGTGAAATATATGTTATACTTATGCCTAGAAGGGATATTTGGACTAATAAGTGTATGCAGGGTCCTAGAAAGAATTTTTTGCAGGTTAGCTACCATGATCATAGTGTGAAGTACATGAAAGGCTGGGGATCATTTAGATGAAAGAGAGGAGTAAACCTCTGTTACAGTTACAGAAAACTGAGACATATGGTTAAGGAATGCCTTGGGAGAAGACCTAGTTGTCTTTGTTGCAAAGCTATGGACCATGAAGTTTTGGATTGCCCTAGAATTATTGCTAGGATTGAAGGAATGAACATGAGACAAGAAAACCCTAATGCATATTCAGAAACTAAGATTATGATAGAATCCTAAGAAGAATCAGAGAAAATATTATTACAGATGAAAGAAACCCTAAATGGCCATCGACATGTCAGATTATCAAAGATCTTCAAAGAAAAAGAATGCCTTGAAGCAAGAATAGGAGACTTCGACATTGACTGTGCTCTATATGAGGAAACACAGGTGAATATCATTACAAAGAGAACTTTGGAAGCTATAGGGAAGCCTGCTATGATTCCTTCATTAGAAGGAATAGGACTATTCAAAGGAAAGTTGATAAACCTATGTGGAAAGCTCACTTGGATACCTATGAATGTCAATAGAACTTCGACAGAAGAAGATTTTGAGATCATTAAATTTATTGAGGAAAGTGACCCATTTACCATGTTACTATCCTAACCTTGGATTAAAAGACATTAAAACAGAAGGAAAGAAGAAGAAGTATTTTTAGAACAGAAGAAGAAAGAGTTAAAAGATTCCATGACTAGAAGGATCACACACTTGATTGCAGAACAAGAGAACAGATCGAAGCTATTTAACACCAGAGACCCTGATGTCGAAGTTGCAAGAACCCTAGAAGAGAAACATAAGATTGAAGTACTTATTCCAGATAAATAAGAAGTATCACCCTCGAATCTTATGAAAGAATTTTGACAGCACGAAGTAACTATGTTAAAAGAAGATAAGAATCAGAATGGAAAAAGGCATACTGAGACAAAGCTAACTGGGAAGAAGGCTAGAAAGCTAAGTAAGAAGACAGATAAGATTGAAAAGTTGTAGAAGGTTCTAGATAGAACCTCATAGAAAGAAAATTTGCAGAATTGGAGCTTCGTCGGGATATCAGAACAACGACACATGGCACTTCGCCATGTCGAAGAAATATAGTCGTTGGGAATGTTATAACCATTAGATCAGTGCCTCGAACAGATAGAAAGTCATTTATGGATAGCCAACTCGCCATCCGACCATTGGGACTGCACCATAATGGACATAATAGAGTTAATGAAGCCTTCATACCCATTGCAAGCAACCCATTTCTGAGTTACCTATTTATCCCGTCATGCCATGCACTGAGTGTTAGCGACCAAAAAATGCACTGATATTTTTTGCAAGAATGATGCCTAATATTGTAGGGAACCTTTGACTAGATTCCCTAGATCCAAATCCAAATCTTATTGCACCATTGGAAATCTTATGATCTGTAGTTAAAAATCAACTATTTGAACGTGCAAAACAGACATTCCACGGCTGAGAAAATTGATTTTTCCCAAAGCAGGTTATTTCTGTAAAATCTCCATTTTCGGTGGTTTAGGCGAACATGACGACTGTTCATTAACCACCTAAAGCTGCACTTTCGGTAGTTAATTCACCCAGAAGCTTTCCCAGATAACCACCGAAAGCCTGTGTGTCCAGATTGGATGAGTTTTTACACAGATCAAGGATTTTTGAGATGAAAAGATTTGAGATCTTTTCGAATGAATGTCTAATGAATTATAAAGTCTATCCCAACAGTTATTTTTGACAAATTGGGGAGAAAGGAGATATTTCAAAAGATTTATGGATATCTTTAATTAAGACAGAAAAGCAGACCACCTTGTCACATCAGCAAATTCAACTTGGTCTCTATTTTAAAGTTATCATTTAGCCTTGGAAGGCTGTTCTACACTACACCAACCATCAACAGAGAAAAATCTGGGATTTACCTCATTTTGAGGAAGCATCCCACTTATTTTGCAACTGAATTTTGAGTTACTATTTTTAGTATATTTGATCCTTGTTTTCAGGATCTTAGAACTACTTTGTAATGCTATAAATCTTAGGATAGAAGATGAACCAGGGGTTTGATTTTGGGTTCTAGATGTTGCTACTGTAAGAGAGACCTATTCTTATTATATGAAAAATTGCAGGCTTCCTTCAGTTGTGTTATCAGACTTTTCTTTTCTGTTCTCTGATATCTTATGAGTGAATGTTCTTTATTGATGCTTATTCAATCTGCATGTGACTGTCATCTCACTAATTGAT
>JZKD02S1864917.1:70060-89358 GCA_000966675.3 Picea glauca | reverse complement strand
AAAAAAAAAAAAAAACATTGTTGAAAAGGGACGAGCAAAGTCAGTTGTTCCTCCAAAAGTGGTTGTGCTGGGGTGCATGGCAGAAGCTGAACTCAAGAAAAGTGCATATCAAAATGCATATAATAAAGCAGCAGAGACTTCCATAGGGATTTGAGATGAGAAGTCATCAGGTGCAATGCAGGTAGATGAAGACACATTTATTAATCATATTAGTGCTCTGTCAAGGATGAAGCCTATGCGAAAGAGACAATTTCCCTGGACTGACAGTTTAGAAATATCTTTGATTATTAGCTATACAAGATACAAAGCATCCTTGGGGGCTCTATTTCATCATGTTGATTGGGTTGCAATACCTGGTTTGCCAGCGCCTCCGGAGACTTGCCGAAGAAGAATTGCTTCTTTCAAGCATTAACTAGCAGGTAGGAAAGCTTTGATGAATCTTTTTACATTGCTTGTCACACGGTATGCAAAGCACCTGTAAAAACTAAAAAGAGAGAAATCTCTAGACAATGATAATGTATGAATCTCAAAAGGTCTTGTAAAATCATTGGCAGAAAGTCTTGTTCATAGTTAGAATGCCTTTGCTAATCCTGGTCAGTTGTATGCCTTGTGGGATGATTTTGAAGAACCAAGTATTGCAGTTGCAGTTGATGAGGTTATGAGATGCAAATCCATGGCTAAGTTAAGTATAGTGAGAAGTTCTGGGGGTTCTTCCTCATATGTGACAAAATGGTCTGAATTTGTTCCATCGGAGAAATTAACTTCCAATGTTCCCATAGATAACAGTGCTGGTCCTGCTTATTGTATCCAACATGAGCATTCTTCTGCAGTGGGTACGCATAATGTATCTTCCTTTGCATCTGCATGTGTTGCACTTGAGGTTAATGTGGGCTCTATAGGTTGCATGATGTCTTCCTACTCTACTGATGAGCATCCAACAGGTCGAGTGAATATCAGAGGAGGCAAAACAAGGGCAAATCGTCGCCGAAAACCAAAGAAGGTGCAAAAATTGTTTCACAATGAGGATCTCAGTACTGAAAAACTAGTTCATGAGTCTGTTGGAATAATTGAGGAGATTGGAAGTGAAGTGAAACATCTAGCTCCTGGTGACCGCGTAGCTTTAGAGCCTGGAATTTTTTAAACAACAGAAAAAGTGGATGTCAAACCTTTGATCACCCATCGGTTTGGTTTCTCTCAGAAGGAAGTGGAAGAAGCTTTTGAGACTAGCGCTGGTGGGAGAAATGCAATCAAAGTCATGATTATACCTGGCAAGTATGCTTGGCGTTGGAAAATCGACACCTGGACACTTGTATCCTGCAGTTGAGGTTTTGTTTGGCATTGAAACATGAAAATCTAGGGCGGTTATAACATCAAACGCTTGGCAGCCTACGAGCTTTTGACAGCTCATGATTAATGATATAAACGACTGATTTTGCTCTGGGTTTTGCTATCGGTGCGCTCCTTACGCCTACTTCCACAGGGATTGAAACTTGGATCTTTGATTCATAAAAAAGCATGGAAGCCCATCTTATAGGGTTTGAGAACGAGCCTTTTTACGATCTTCTGCATCCTAACACTGCCTCTCTCTCCTCATCGTCACCGCAGCTGCAGAATAATAACAGTATTTGCAGCAGTGAATTGGTTAAGCAGATGGATGATCTGGGGTTTCAGAAAGATATTGTACTTCCATCTTATAATTCTCAGTCTCAAAACTCTTCCACGATTCACAGTTCTAGCGAGTATCGAGAAGTTGCACAATACCTTTTTGCATAACTACTCAAATTTCTTGTCCGACATGCCGATTGATGTGAAAAAGCTAAAAAAATTGCTTGAAACTGGCGAATACAATGACGTTGATATTTACATTGAGGGGCATGGTCTGGTTTTTCAAACATACAAACTTGTTTTGAGTGTCTGGAGTGCTCCTTCTGCCAAGATGTTTACAAATGGAATGAGTGAAAGTAATGCCTTAGGAATCTTCTTGAGAGATGTTTCCTCCGAAGCATTTTTTGCTATGGTGCACTTCATGTACAGTGGAAAGTTGGACATGGACGAAAAACAGGACTTGGGTTCCTTGTTGCTCCCCCTTGTTCTACTAGCTGATCAGTTCGAAATTCACCTACTTCAACAAGAATGCTGTGAATGCTTATTTGAGTGCATCTCAAAGGGTTGGTGTGGTACTTACTCGAAGCAGCTTCTTCATCAGCCATTGTTTGCATAATACAAAACTGAGTTCGAGATTGATTCAGTAGGTCCAATCCTGCAGGTGGTCGCCTCAATACCTGCATCCAGGCCGCTTGAAGAAGCATGTGAAGAAACGTTTTCCAAATATTTTGATTACTGTACTACTGCCAGTGCATAATTCAATATGTTAGAGAGGGCGTCATTTATGAAAATACTTCAGGCGTCTGTGAATACAGTAAGGGTGACTTGTCTTCCTTTGACAGTCTAGAATGTGGAGAGATAGGTAAATGTAGTAAACATTTTGAGTTGTGATTATTATGGCTTTTGCAGCACCCCCATTTGGTAGTGATCTCTGAGGACAGGGTTCTGTATGCTATTCTAACTTGGGGAACACAAGGAGATGGCCTTCATGGTTGGAAAGAAGCAAGTCGGCAACTAGAGGAATGCAGTCCTGACACACTCTTTGCAGAAAGGATAGAACCTTTGAATGAATTACTTGCTCTTGTTCGTTTTCCTCTAATGTCGTTTCCTTTACTTCAAAAGCTGGAGCAGAGCAACCTAAACAAGAAAAATCCAGTATTTCAACAACTGATAATGGAGGTGCTTCAGTACCTCGGGATAGATGCAAGCAATGCAACAAATGAACAGAAGCACCTTTCGAAGTCATTTGACATAAATAATCAAAGCCGGCTAAGTAATTGTATTAGTTATCAACCAAGACCATCGAGCTTTAAGCAACTCTTTTACATATGTGATGGTGATCGAGACTTCTATGGAGGAGAAAGTCATGACTGTATCAGGTTAGTTCAAAAGTGAGCCAGAAGTTCAAAGCATTTGCAAAGGTGAGCAACCATTCCAGCAAGCAGTAAAGATTGAAATGCCCACATCGTCATCGACAATGGGGCTCGACCCAAACATTGATCCAGAAAGGGTGAAACGAATTTTAGCCAATAGATAATCTGCACAAAGATCCCGAGGAAGGAGAGTTGCAAGCTGAAACCCATCAGGAGGAGATTACAAGTTTAGTCAGAGAGAAAGGAGCTTCATCTAAGAAGCCATGTAGTCATTTACAAACATACAGGTAATCAGAATTTTGATATTTTGATTTTTGAAATACTTCTGTTTTTCGGTGGTTTAGGTGAGCCCTCCAGTGCTCATTAACCACCGAAAAGAGGTGCTTTCAGTGGATAAGGTGCTTAAATCCAAATATTGTTAACCACAGAAAGTTGTTTTAACCAGAATATTCAAAATTTAGCCCAGATTTGAGATATTCAAGTTGGAATGATGTGAAATCTTCTGGACTAGGTTGATTATGAATTATCAAACCAAGTATAAACACTATTCTTGAAGAAGAAAGTCAAAAAGAAGTTTTTTGACTATTTTTGGTCATTTTTAAAGGGCAAAATATTAGGAATCAGAAGACACATCACCCAACTCGAACTTCATCTTCAGGATATCATGATCAAAGAACATCTGCGAGCCTTGGAAGGCTATCTGCACATATCAGAAGATCTAAAAACACTTTGTATCTAAAACTGCTGCTATATTGATACACGATCCAAAAAAGGTTTACAGAGACATGGTTGCAACCAACAACGCCATCCGTTGGTGGCTTCACAGCCTGAGTTTTTATTAGTATTGTAGACTTATCTGTGGCTTCTTTATGATTGTTCACACAATTCAGTGGGTCTTTGGTTTACTATAGTCCTTGATCCTGCTTCTATACCTTATGAAAATGCTAGTGGTGGTGTAGCTTGGTTTCCTCATTATGTTTCTGGAAGGCTGAAATATGCAATTGGTGAAAATCCTCATTTCTCTCCTAATAATGGAAGATAGTCATGGTGGATGTGCCTGTTGACCTCATACTGAGAATTGGAAGTGTTGTAAGCAGAGAGAGGAGCTTCGTCTAGCAAACCTTGAGGTCTTTGTACTCTTGTAGGTAATCGAGATTCATTAAGTTTTGATTTTTGGGTAAGTTTTTGTCTTTAGTGGTTTAGGCGAGCCTGTGTGTGCTCATTAACCACCGAAAAGGATGAATGACTCCATGGCCCAATATTAAAGGCACAAGGTCTACTAGGTTCTTGGTGACCTCACAGGGAGGTATCCATCCCAATTGGAGCCAGATGTTAGCGACCAAAAAATGCACTGGAATGTTTTGCAAGAATGATGCCTAATATTGTAGGGAACATTTGACTAGCTTCCCTAGATCCAAATCCAAATCTTATTGCACCATTGGAAATCTTATGATCTTTAGTTAAAAATCGACTATTTGAACATGCAAAACGAACATTCCACGGTTGAGAAAAATGATTTTTCCCAAAGCAGGTTATTTCTGTAAAATCTCCATTTTCGGTGGTTTAGGCGAACAGGACGACTGTTCATTAACCACCGAAAGTTGCGCTTTCGGTAGTTAATTCACCCAGAAGCTTTCCCAGATAACCACCGAAAGCCTGTGTGTCTAGATTGGATGAGTTTTTACACAGATCAAGGATTTTTGAGATGAAAAGATTTGAGATCTTTTCGAATGAATGTCTAATGAATTATAAAGTCTATCCCAACAGTTATTTTTGACAAATTGGGGAGAAAGGAGATATTTCAAAAGATTTATGGATATCTTTAATTAAGACAGAAAAGCAGACCACCTTGTCACATCAGCAAATTCAACTTGGTCTCTATTTTAAAGTTATCATTTAGCCTTGGAAGGCTGTTCTACACTACACCAACCATCAACAGAGAAAAATCTGGGATTTACCTCATTTTGAGGAAGCATCCCACTTATTTTGCAACTGAATTTTGAGTTACTATTTTTAGTATATTTGATCCTTGTTTTCAGGATCTTAGAAATACTTTGTAATGCTATAAATCTTAGGATAGAAGATGAACCAAGGGTTCGATTTTGGGTTCTAGATGCTGCTACTGTAAGAGAGACCTATTCTTATTATATGAAAAATTGCAGGCTTCCTTCAATTGTGTTATCAGACTTTTCTTTTCTGTTCTCTGATATCTTATGAGTGAATGTTCTTTATTTATGCTTATTCAATATGCATGTGACTGTCATCTCACTAATTGATTGATTAAGTTGAGAATCATAAGTTATTTTCTTAGTTATTAAACCCATTGTGCTTGTTTTATATGAGTATAGTCTGGTTCAATAGCTATCTTCTTTACCTTTTAATCAAACTTTGTATGACTGCATTACTAGAAGGCCTTGTGAGATTTTATATTTCCAGACAGTCTTGAACACACAGTCCAGTCCCTAGATATTCATCTTGATCCAAAAACCACTTCAATTATTAAGAAAATATTTCCCAAAAAGAGTTAGTTACCAGGCATCTCCGACTTACAGCCTAGGAGAGTTTCCTGGAGTGATAACACTGAGAACACTTTTTCCAACTGAGAATTTGAGCCCGCAGACTAAGTTGCTTCTATATAGTGATCATCGCACCCTTACTTTCTATCCTATTACTATTTCTGAGTTAGCCCCTGAACCCGAGATTGTTAACCCTGAGTGTGTATTTTGGATGAGTTGAGAGTTGTAGAGAAAGTTGTCGAAGAAGTTTTGATTGGCCTCATGACTGAAAGAGTCATGTTGATGTCTATTGGTATACAAGCATCGTCAACAAGAGGACTTCTAGCCTCTCCATCCATTGCTCGTGGAGCCGAACAATCCCAACCATCCAATGAAAAGCAAACCAAGAATAGAGATGATCTAGTGAATGCTAAATTGATCCTGACCATCTTACTTGCCTATATTCCACCTCTGAGAGGTGTAGTAAATTGAGACAACGTACCTAGATATTTTGAGTATGCCTTGGTCACTACGTACCTCCAAAAGGGGATACACACAGACCAAGATAAAATTGTAGCGTTGAAGTTTAGCGACTTCAACCTCGGAGATCACAAAGTTTACAACATGCTCACCCGACATAAGTACTTGACTAGAACTAAAGGAAAGAATTCAAAGATCATCCCTCAACAATGGACCCATGACCTTGCACAGTCCACCCTGCTAAACGTCATGAAGATTTCCCATTTCAGAAGACACCAGGAGGTGAATTCCTATGTCAAGCTACTATTTTCTTGTTACCATGGCAGAAATTTGTGGTTGAACCATTGTATAATAGTTGAACTGGCGTTGATCCATTGGATCATGGGGTTGAGTATGCAAGGACCCAATCTTCAAGAGTTTTACCCAGGAAAATCCATGGACCGCGCTCTAACCCAGAAGATCAAGGAAACATATGGCGATGTCGAGAAAGGAATGCGAGGATACAAGGTAGCTTCTATCGAGAGTGGCATAGTGCGCCTCACCTATCAATTGATTGTAGGGAAGTTAGTCAGAAAGAATCGACCCACCCAAGTCACTGGTGTTTTAGTCGACCTCACAGGGAAGTGTGCAGAAGGACTTCAGATGAACTGGGCAAAGTACCTAGTTAGCCAATCATAATTCAACTGCAGAGAAGCCCAAGATCAAGGGTACAAATTTCATTTCAACTGGCTATTGATCCTAATTACTTTTATTGCCTGGGATATGCCATAAGGTGCAACCTTCCTGGACATCAAGCCTTTCGAACCATTGGCCGTGAATTTCAGTACACTATGGTACTCAAGAGATATGAATAAACAGTGGCAGTATAATGTTTTTTTTCATACCTATTACAACCAGCTGAAGACAACCATCTAGTCCGAGCCTTGCATCGGTCTGAACACTCTACACCGATTCAAGCCCTTGATGAATTTCAACGCATACCGACATTTTATTTATATCACAACGCGCGCTGACGAACACAAGCAACAAATCCAATCCTACTATAAGCCAACATAGGAGGACTTGGAGGAGATCACCAAGGATTGGTCGGTGAACCTCCTCATTCCAACAGACCCTACGGAGATATCTGACATCATCAACCCAAAGAAAGTGTATGATATACCCGGGCCAAGCAAGACAAAGAAGATCGAAGAGGTCCATGATTTAGACAGTGCATTCGTGAATATTTCTTCCATCTCACCAGAGAAAGGTGGTAATGGTGTAGAGTTGAATGACACAAAGGTCAAACAAAAGTAGGGTGACGAGGCTGATCCCCTGAAGAAGAGGAAAGTTTCTCCTCCAAAACCTTCTTCCCAGAAGAAATCGAAGGCCACTATGACAAAGATGCAGATCGTTCTCACCTCTGATGACTTCGACTTTCTCATAGCAGCCTTGAATGATGCTTCACTGGAAATAGCAGAGAAAAAAGAAGAAAAGCAAGAGGAGTTGTATGATCGAATCAAGATTGAACTCTGAGGGGTACAACAACCCCTACAATCTGGCCACGTAGTCTCCACTGCATCGGGAGAGCCAAAAGTGGGAGATGAGCCATCTCAACTCCACCTCTTAGCTGATACAGTTAAAGCTTGTCTTCGATGATCACAGGAAGAAACAATGCAAGCCACCCATGCTTTGAAACAAGTACAAGGGGTACTAGTAGAGCAATGTAGTGTTGTAGAACAACAAAATATTTCTCTCCAAGCAAATTTTGATGAATAAAAAGCATAGTTATAGCAAGGAAAGGAACATTTGCTAGCGGAGCAACTTGAAGTAAAGGAAATGGTGAATAGAGCACTTCACTCTGTGACAATTGTAGAAGTAAAGGCTGAAGAGAAAGTTCCACGACAAGTAGCACAACTTGAAGAAGTGATCCAACAGTTACAACAACGCATAATAGATTTGGAGCTATGCCCAGTACTCGAGACCCCTCAAGATGTTAGAGACCAAAAGGAAGCAACCGCCAAGAGCATAGTTGAATGACTCAAAGCTCTTACCCTGGAATGTAAGAAACTCACTGATCACAGTGCCCTAACATATGAGCGACTCGCTGAGAGTCCAAAATTAAGAACACTAGAGTCACAACTACAAGAGGTTAAGTACCAAGCCGAAAATATAGAGGCGCAGCTGAAGTCCCTATCAGTTGTGGAAAGAATGAAGTGTTCCCAAGAGAAACACACTGCACAACAACAAATCCATACTATCCATAGTATATTTATGGATATCACTTAGAAACTCCAACCTGTGCAAGATAAGGCCTATCAGTTGTTTACAGAGGTAGAAGGCCAAGGGGCAGAGCCAGAGCAGGTTTTCACTACAACATAACAACATCTAGAGGGAACTATTAATGATGCAAACATCCATGAGTTCGATGAAAAGGAGACCGTAGCGCAACAACAGGTCGAAGTAGCTCAAGGTAAGGAGAGGAATCTATATGATGTTAGTTGTACAATTTGGCTAAGTGCCAAGAGTTTAATCTGTGTGATCAAGAAGTGTAAGGCTTTGTGCATACTGTGTGAGACTTGCAGAGCTAAGTGCAAGTCATTGTAAAGAGACTGTGAAGGCTTTGTGTTGTAATGCAAGGAAGGAGGATCTAGCGAGCTGCGCAACTCTCCTGTCCTCTACAGAGTAAGGTTTTTTGGCTCTATGCATGTAGATGACTGATTGAATATAATAAATAAGAATATTTTGTGGACGTATCTCTAGGGTGGGGGTGAACCACGTAAATATTGTGTTATTATGCTCTATGCGATGTTCTAATGTGTTTATGTGTTAAATTCTAAGTTCTTTTATATAGTTAGATAGATCTATTCATGCTTTGTGCTTATGATGAATCTGGATGCTAGATATGACATCTGTGAACTTTCTTAGTGCTTGAATCTACAAAATCTGATCTATTTCTTATGTTAAGTGCTTATATATATTAGATTTGGGTGAATGTTGCGATGCACTGTTTTTTCTACGAAGTAGATATTTGTTAGATAGTGATGAAGATTTGCTATTGAGTGCTCTATTAAGTATTATAATCACAGATCTATGTCCCAGCTAAGGTTGTAGACACCTGATTCCTGCAACCACCCTTGCCTCTACCTCGGGTGAGACTTCATCTGCTTCACAGGTGTTGCCAAAAGGGCCATTAGTTAGGGTTTTTTTGGTGCGTTGTTGTAGCATTGAACCCAAGGTCTGCCCCTGTGCCAACAAGAAACCTTCGTCCTGTGCCAATGGTTTGTGGATTTTCTCAAATAGGTCTACTAGAGACACCTCTATGAAGGTTCTCCCACTGCACATATGTCCAACCTCTATGTCGTTGTCACTATCTGAGTTGTTGAACATTAGCTTTTCAATCCGACCAATTACTATATATTCAATATGTTCTTCTCATGCAATAGTATCTTGATCTTTAACTTCAAAAAGTGTAAAAATGTTCCTTTCTATCCCTTAAAGAAATACCTCTTTGCTTGGCTCTATGACTCTACTATGTCAATAGAAAAATCAGTAATGTACCCTGCAATGGTGCTATCAAATTAGTTATCTACTGCTCTTGACATAGCATTATAAAATCTCTTGACCTTCTTGATCAATGCCGACATCCAAACCAAAGGTGGTCTAGATCTGATTTCAAAATGGGCATCTTCTAATCTAGCTAACCACTCATATATCTCCTCATGAATTCCTCCAAAGAAAATCTCATGTATATTAGTAAAGATATACCTTCCCAACCAATCCTATGTACTAAGATTAGGGTTCTTGTTTTGAGCTTCAATGAATTCCTTTTCTTGTTCTTCTATCCACTTCTGAATCTCTGTCTTTGATGGAAACCACCTTGAAATTCCCTCAAGAAGATCCTAATCCCAGCAATGGAACCATTTGTTGGCATAGGGGCAGACCCAGGGTTCAACTCTAACAATGCACCAACAAACCATAACTACTAGCCCTTTCGGCAACACCTGCAGAGTAGATGCAGTCTCACCCAAAGTAGCAATAGGGGGTTGTAGGACACAGGTGTCTACAACCAGAGGAAATGTGAGTGAATCCGAAAGAACAATACACAGATCTAGTTATTCTTTACCTCTCTTAAGCCTACTGCACAAATTATATCTCATATCTAAGGCAATGATGCAATAACATTATAATAGAAAGAATAGAACACAACGTCAATCATACAGAACAACAAAATATACGTAGTCCACCCTCTCCCTAGGTCTACGTCCATAGAAATTTGTTTCTTGATATATTAACTCGAAACACACAGTTCTATCTATGCACTTAGCTACATATCTATTTTTCTCTCTCTTCTTTTCCCTCCTTGCACACCCAGATGCAGGGTTGATATCCACACCCAGCTGAAGATATTACAACAGATCAATGTTCTCATGCTCAACACTTCTTTCTCACAATAATGATCACACTCTTAACCCACAACGTTGAACTCCAAAAGAACCCATCCCAAGTCCTCTAGACCTTTATTTATACATTACAATGACTCTCAAACAACCTTGGACCGAAGTCCAAGTGTAAAAACCCTAAATTCCAAAACTCTAGGTCCACTTGACCTACATTTTCAAGGGCTTCACCAGCCTGTCTTTCTTTCTTTCCTGTGAATTTCTCCAAAGCATCCATCGATATCTTTTCCTGCTTGTTGAGTTGTCCACGATCCATATTCCTTGTTGATATGTGTCCCTTGGTATTCTCATTCAATGACTCATTTTCCCTTACTTTTCTCCTTCTTTTCTGCTTCTTTGACCACTTTGACCCATTCTCAGTCACTGTGCCTTCCACGCAGTTTGTTCTTTGACTTTTCTCTTCCTTTTTCTTCGGTTTCTTCCTTAACCCATAACCAAGGGCCAACAAGCCCGTCCCCAAACTGGATAACCATATTTTCTAATATAAAAAGAGGTCTTGTGGAGTCATTTAGAAATATGAACAAGAGAATAAGAAAACTCTGGCAAAATCCTTTCCCTCTCATTGCCCAAGTTTTGCATCTTGCTCTGAGTTTTAGCCTCAACTTTCCCCTCCAGCCATTCTCCCTATGCAACCCTTCCTTCTTCTCTTGATGATATGTTGGTTGTGAGAATTCCATGTGGGATTGATGCACTTGGAGTCATGATAGAGGATCCTGGACTTGGTTCATAGAGCGGTGTTCGCAAGCAAAGGTTGCAACCTTTCATCTTGAATTTGAATAAAAGGGATTATCTTTGTCCAAAAATACTATATGTACATGTTCTTGTTAATTTGAGCATTTATATCTATATTTAGGATTTTAAGTGATTACTAGAGATTGTACATGTTGCATTATATTATTAACCACTTGCAGGTCATCTTTGGGAGGATATTTGTGATCTAAGAGGCATCAACGAGAAGAAGAGGTTTACATCAACCGTAAGGATTCAAGGTGCACTCATTAACCTTCTCTTCTCTCTTTCTCTTATCACTTAGTCTACATTGTTTTGGGTTAGATTAGAGATAAGTCAGTCTTTTAAGGGAGTTATCACTCTGCCTATTCCTTAGACCCAGTTTAGGGGGAATTTCCCCATAGAAGAATTGATGACTCCACTGGGGAGTCTCTTTAGGGTCTTTGTGGGTGATTTTGTTTGATTTGATTTTCAGTCTCTTTTTGAGTTTTCTAAGTCAGTTTGGGTCTCTGGTCACCTTCCAGATGCCCAACAACCTCACTTACCCAGTAGTCTGTCCAAACTTTTTCTTTTTTGAAAAAACTTGAAGAGGTGTGTGCTCCATTTCCTTTGTATATAACACATACATACACGTTCTGCATAGTATACAACCCATGCACATATGCAGGTTTCTCGTGAACAACATGCATCTCTATGTTTTGGAATTGTTTAAAAAAAAGACTTTTTCTTTCCTGGAAAGAAGCTCTTTGCTTCTCAGGCCTACCTGAACTCTTCAAGGTCTCTATTAATTATGTTTGGTTGGGTTAAAGACTTAGTTTATTTTTCAATTTGTAAAGAACCTTTGTTGTTTCTTTATTTATTTAGTTTGTTTTCAAGGTTTAGGGTGAACTTATAAGCGTTAGATCCTCCTATGGATTCCAGTGAATCCCTTCTTTTGAGCAGTGTCTTAGAGTCTATGTTAGTCTTGGGTTTGTTTACTTTTTCCCTTGTTTGTGCTTTGAAAAACAAAAAAATATCATTTACTTGTTATTTTCTTTTCTAAGCATTCAAAAATCAAAAAAATGTTGTTGTATTTTGTTATGCATTTTTGTTTGGTATTTGTAGCATATGTTATTTATTACAAAAGAAAAGAGTTCCATTTCCAAAGTTCCTTCTACACTATTTCCTTGAAAGTTTAGTAGTTTTTTTTTGTATTGTGAAACGAAAAGTGCATTCTAGGAATTTTTTTTTCGTTTTAGGATCTTGGACTATATTTTGAAAAGTTTGCACTTACAAAGTTTAAAAGCCATTATTTTAGTTGTAGAACGTAGTTTTATTTCTGCACGAATGTTCTAAAATATTTTATTTCTTCTTTTTTGTCTCTTGAAAAAAACCATAAGACATTTAAAATGAGCGATTAACACTAAAATCAATTACATTTTTTAGCTTGTAGGGTTCACCAAGTAGTCTAGGCTTTAGGGCCTTGAAATAGGTGTGGAGAGGAAACTCTTCGAGGCTACTGAAACAAACATAAGAGTTTGTGATAGGGAGTGTGAAATTCCAGTTTCGTAAGAGTCAGCCGGGGGCCCCCTCTAACATAGGGGATAAACACAAGCTTGCGTGAGGAAAGGTAGAGAAGATAACCTGTCCAAATCTGACCAAGCATAGTGGGGATTATATATTGAGTGTCATTCGTGGGATTTTCGTTGATCGCATTTGACTATGGAGATTTTTGGACCTTGAATCTATTTGAGATCCTTAGTTTTCTTCCAGACCATTTTCCTTCGGTACCCTTGAAAGGCTTCAGAATTTGTTATCCAACTCATTACAATCAACCCGACTATCTGCTGGACCAACCTGGTGACTGACTGAATGATGGAAACTTAGTTGTCTATTTTTAGGGACGTACACATGTGACTGCGGGTTATACCACGGTACCTAAGGAAAAAGTCGAGTCACACTTTGTAGAGTATACTTGAAGGGGGTTTCCATGTTCGAGTTACACTTTCAATGACAAGTTTCTCTAGTGTTGATTGGCGTAACTTTTCTTCCTGCCAGTTAGTTGATTTCTTGATTTTACTTTAGGAAATTTTAGTGTGTGTTCTGTGTTTCACACTAGCTTAACCTTAGAGTGTGATTTGATCATTTCACAAGGTGGAATATCATCAACTCTGCCATTTTCCTAGGCTTCAAGGCCTGCCGCGGGTTACTTTGGAGCCACCTTTGCCACAACTAAGGTGAACGCTAGATAAGGAGGGTTTGTTTGAAGGGATTGAGCCTTCAAACGTTGTGCCCTAGACTGCTCCTAGGGAAGATACACTTGCACTGGAGGAGTCCATCATTTCTGATCTCTAAGTTGAAGGATTTAGGCCTACAAAACCTCTAATCACTAATTTATCAACGTCACTTCTTATTCAAATAGTCCCTCCTTAGGTGAATTCACCTAAATGTCATTTTGTTAGATGAGCGATGATGGAAGAGACTAGTTCTACCTCTTCTGGGAGTCTTCATACTCCCATATCGGCTGTCGTGGGAGGGGGTTTTGTGCTTTCTCCCCCAACTCCACCTATCAAGACTACGGTTGTCCAGACACCCACAACTTTGGGCAGTGGCACAGTCTGCTCAATGACTATGACCATTTTCCCCTTAATTTAGAATGTGTTTGGTGCTCCCTTTTTGTATGGGATGTCGGATTTCGACTCTAGTTCCACCTTAACCTACTCTACTCTATAGGCTATTGGTATAGGGGAAGGGATTTCTAGTGCTGCCTTACAAGGATATTTCACGGGAACCACTACCCTATTTAACGCTATCCCTTATGGTGGGGGTCATTTCCCTCCATCCCCTTTTCTCAAAGGTTCTTTCCATCAACCATTCGAGATTAACACCAACTCTATTTTTTTCAGTGGAGGGAATCATGGGCCTCAGTCCTATATGACTCCAATAGGATCTATGCCTTTTTATTTGTTCGGTGTGTTTGGAAATAACACTTTATCATCGTATGCTTTCTCGTCAGGGGGCAAACCCATCTTTTGTCAACCAAATACTTTGTAAGGATTTGTTCCTTCATAGGGAGCGATGACAATAGTTCACTCCTCACAAGGTCTTGGAAATCTCTAGAAGGGATCATTTCCTTCACAAGGGATGTTTATCAGGGTAAACCCTTCACACACTTAGTGGAACCATGGGAAGGGTTCAATACTATGCGATGAGGGTCGGCTGGGGGCATCCCTAACCAATATCCTTGGAATACCATGCAGGGATAAATCCCTACACAAGGTATGTCATCCAACTACGGGAATACATTGGTGATGAAGAATCAAGTGAAAATTTCTTTTACAGGCCAGGGCCACCATGGTTTCTACCAAAACCCTGGCCAACAAGAAAAAAATTCCTCACAACCTGATGCCATTCAAAATCCAGGCCCCTCTTTTCCTTTGAATCGACCACAACCTAGACTACCTTTCCTGGAAAATCTTCATTTTCCATACTTGTCGAGGCTATTGAACAATCCGATTTGTCATGACCCACGTTACCCCCTCCCCCATGTCGACTACGTTTCCCTCGGACATCCCTAATTTTGAAGGAAAGAATGATGAAGATCCAATTGATCATGTTATGAAATTTGATTTATGGTGCTCATCCAATTTGTTTAAGGATGACTCTATTCAGTTGCATTTATTTCAAGTCACTCTTATAGGGAGTGTCGCGAAATTGTATATGTATCTCGATAGCTCAAAGTTTTCTTACTTTAACGACCTCAAAATGGTTTTCTTAAACCATTTCAAGTTACCAGTGAGATATGATGCTGGTGCCGAGTTGTTGGCCAACTTCGAGCAAACAAAACTTGTCCATATCTTGGATCACATCCGAGAATGGCATCGACGAAAGAGCATGATCAAAGTGAAGTTTCCTTCTGCATTTTTTCTCAAGTGGTTCCTAAAGTCTTTGGTGCCTTGTGTATCCAACGACATCACAACATATAGAGTTTTTTTCTAAAGAAGAGGCTATTATGAGAGACCAAGAACTAGATTTGATTAACTCTCAATCCAGTATGTTGTACGATATTCTTCCATACGCACCACAATCGACTTTCAATGAGAACAAACATAATTATGGGAATCACACTGATGGCATAGTAGTCTCAGCACAAAGTAATGCCATAGATCAGTTGACTAACTAGTTACAATAGTTATCGATTCAACAAACTATGGCTAGCCAAACTCCTAGTTCGACTGCCCCCGAAAACCAAATGTCGAATGTACACAATGTGCAATCGACGAATCCCAAGGGTAACCAACAATCTAAGGGAAAGAAGAAATCTAAAAACAATAAGGGTAAGAGGGATAAGAAGGCTGCGAATAATACTGGAAAGGGTAAAAATGAAACGAGGAAGGTGAAGTTTTTGTGTAAGCTTTACATGGACGATCACTTGACTCACCATTTCACTCGTCTCAAGGAAGCCAAAAATCTATTAGCACAAAAATAGCCTTTTGTGTTAACCAATGCTTTCCCACAATGGCTCATGCTTCCTCATCCACGGATGCTCCTGGGGGAAATCAGGGAGCCCCCATGCCTAATTTTAATAATGAAACCACAATCATTTATATGATGAAATCAGATGCTCATCTGCAGACCAGGGCTCACAATTACAGAATGTCAAAATATGCTCACAAGGGAAAAGAAGCTTCCAACCCACCACCTCCTCTTCACATTGAGAATATTTTGGGAGAAACTATGACTCACATCCCTAAGGGTGCGTTTAAGAAGGATTCTCACAAATTGAACACAAGGGCTACTCAGAATTACTCCATCGTGGAGGATTTGGCACAAACGCCTTATGTAATGTCTACTATGGAAGTTCTTCAGAGTTTCCCCTGATAGAGGAAATCATTGTTGTCTTCCTTTGGAGGTTCCAAGACTACTAACTCGAGAATGATTGTTTTTTACCCTACATATTATAAACCTCATATGCCTCACCACATTTCTTTTCAGATAGTAGTGGTGTATGCCAAGAAATTGTTGACACACAACATTTTCCGTACGGCGGTAGACGGGGGTTCCTCGACTTAAGTGATGTCATTGGCATGTTAGAAGTCCATTGGAAAACCTGAGTTTTATTTGTCACCGACATTGATTACCATGTTTGATGGCCTATATTTTATACCACATGGAATAATTCCCTCCTTCCCCGTGAAGTTGGAGGGAAAAACCATGTGTGTCGACCTAGAAGTAGTCAATGCACCTCTCAACTACAATATTTTGTTAGGGTAGAGTTGGACCTACACTATAACAATGATTGTATCCACCATTTTTTGGGTCTTATGTTTTCCTCATCAAGGTCAGATCATATTTTTTGATCAATTATCCTTCTCTTGTCGTGACCCTTCATCAGGGGCATCCATGGTCCTGATGATTGAAAAATTGCAGCCAGTTAACTTCAACTTAGGTGATGGATTTTTTCCATATCTAGTGGGGACTTTTGATTATCCACCAACTTTGAAATATGTCAAGTTTATTTTAGCTATCCCCGATCAGCCAAAGGCTGCGATTTTTCAATTTGCTTATTTTTCAAGTCACTTATTTTTGAACGAGTTACTTTAACGACCCATGGAATTTACCTTCCCCGTCAGATTTGATGGAAGGGGTAGGGAAACCTGGAATGGCTATGCCCTTATTCACTACTTAGGTTTTGTATAGTATTGTTGAGAAAGCCTCGACTAACCCTGTTACGGCTCCCCCGTAGGAGATAGATCCCATTCTCGAGCCTATTTGGGCTCAAGACTCTCTTTCCACTCACAATCCTTTGGACTTAGTATTTCCCTCTAACAAGGTGACTTTGGAGGCAATGACTAGGTTGGATAGACCTTGGGATGATCTTCACCATAGATCTTATTTTTTTCCAGAGATGAGGAGAGTAGAGGCAAGAGATTTCACTATGACCCTGAATAGAGATGCAACTTGTCATGTTAACCCTTTGTCCACACATAGAATATATGCCAAGGGAAACTTGGAAAGTATAGCTGAAATGATTCCTATCGACATCTCTAGAACCCCTGGCATCATCGAAAATGTTTTCGTCAGAGTGGATTGTTCCTCCAAGTAAATTCAAATCTATACTGAATTATTTAAGGAGTTTGGTGACATTTTTTCTTGATCTTATGAGGAGATGCCAGGAATTGACCCACGTATATTCAAACATGAGATTACAAATTACTCTGATGTTAAGCCTGTCCTGTAGAAGCTTTTCCCAACAATCCTCATAAGGCAGGGACCATGAAGGTTGAGGTAGACAAACTCATTAAGGATGGTTTCATCTATCCAATGCATTTGAAAGAATGGGTGTCGAACCATGTTCCTATCAATAAAAAACAAGGTAAAATCTGTGTGTGTATGGAATTTCATGATCTAAATAAATCTTGCTCGAAAGATAATTTTCTAGCCCCGTTCATTGATCAGATTGTCGATGAATGTGTGGGTTGTGAGGTATTTTATTTTATGGACAGTTTTTCTGGGCACAACCAGATCCAGACCAAACCTGAGGATCAACATAAAACAATGTTTATATGTCCTTGGTGTACATTCCCATACCAGAAAATGCCTTTTGGCCTTAAGAATGTTGGAGTCACTTTTCAACGTGCCATGTCGTTTGACTTCCACGGCCTCAAACATATAGTTGAGGTGTATCTTGATGGTATGCCATCACGTTCTCATAAGATATCTTATCATCCTTCCCACTTACGAGTTATGTTTTAGAGGTGTCGCTATTACCAGATTTGCCTTAATCCAAATAAGTGTATTTTTTGTGTAACATCGGGTCACTTTTAATTTTTTATCTTGTCAACTAATGGTCGATCCTATGTGTAAATTTGTTGAACCTACACAAAATAGATCTAGCTAGAAAATACTACACACATTTGGAGAGAGAAATTAAGAAAGAATAAGCAAGATAGAAAGAATGGAAGAATTCTCATTAATCGTATTCCACACTCAAAAGAGTGAATAATTTACAATAGATATAAGATACATGAGTAAATAATGAGCCATAGTGGTGATCTAGAGTGATCTAGACACACACCAATAGTTACAAGAGTAAACTACCACCTAGTCTAGTCTCTCAGGCAGTTACAGGAGTGAACTGCCACCTAGCTGAGTTAACTAGTCAACTAGTCATCAGTTAACTGACTGAACAAAGAGTAGTGAGTTGGTGATGATCCCAATGTTGCATGGTGACAAAACCAATGCAACATCTAAACTCAACTCAACTAATCAAACTGAAGTGTCAACTGAAAGAGAATATTCTCCAGGTGGAATATTCTCCCCTAAAATATAGGAGACTAGATAATGACTAATTATCACTAATAAACAAGGAATAACCTTAGGAAAAATAAATCCTAGGTGTGCGTGAAGTAATTCCAACACCCCCCTTGAACATCACTATGGTGAAAATAAAGAATGGGTCCCGACTACGAGGCCATGTTAGGTACCTAAATACACAAGATACACTGAAATGAATGAGGAAAGAGGGAAAACCTCATGGGAACAAAACCCCCCCTCAAATTACAATGCATAAAATAAAAATGATAAGGATCAAAAGGCAGTTGCTAAGCAACCATGTCCTTCACTCCAAGAAGACCTCACAACTGTGCAAGTTTGTGCTCTTTGAAGATTTTTTTGAAGATGTAGATGTCTGCACGGATCTAATGAAGTATATGCGTCATTGATATTTCCACACATATCCACGTTATCTTCTTGCAATGAATAATATCCAAATAAATTTTGGATGAAATTTTGAAAACCGTGCAGCCGTTTCCAGAAAAATGCTGAAATTTTGTTGATTTTACAACGATCATAACTTCACTTTCCGGACTCCGTTTCGGACAAATTTTTTTTTGAAATTGGATATTTTCCTGATATGAATTCAAATATCCAATTTGTTTCTGAAAATATTTGACATAAAATATCATAATGGTTTCTGATGTGTGTGGCTCCCTTTTTGACTCCTGAGATTCATGCATGGTGCATGCAAAAGTTGTTAGAAAAACAGGACCGTGGAGCAATAAAAAATAAAACAAATGCAGAAAAAAAACACAGAAGACACACAATACAAGAAAGACACAGATTTACGTGGTTCACCCAGTGTGGGCTACGTCCACCAGAGAAATTGCCAGGTCCTTCCTTTATTATTATCCAGCAAA
>JZKD02S1864917.1:39585-65741 GCA_000966675.3 Picea glauca | reverse complement strand
ATATATCTTCCACATGAATTTCAGAAAACAAATCTGAAATGGAGTAGACATCATCTTCAATTATTGGAATACAAATTTCTGCAAATACTTTTGTAGAAGACTCTTCATAATAAGAAGCCTGATCCTCTGATGGCTTCTCTTCTGGCTCTATTTGTTCAACCTCCTGCATGAAATATTCATAATATTCTTTATTCCCAAATATAACCTCCAATCTGGTCCATAATTCATTTGGAGTTAATCCTTGTGATTCTTCATATAGTTGATGGAAAAGTTAGGGAGAAACAAACATGCTGATACTTCCTATGACCATATCTTGTCTATTGAGAAAGTCATTTTTCTCATCGAAAGAATCAGGCTCTACTTCCACTGCCATAGTAATTTGGTACAAGCCTCTGCATCTAAGATGAGGCATAATTTTTGGCTTCTATGCCAAATAGTTATGAGGCGTGAGAAGTATTTCCGACGAATAATCCATCTTTTTGTTGTCTTCAATATTTTGTACCTGCAAAAAATGATTTGGTGTATCTTTTTCTTAGCAGTCCGTCAACTCTGATACCATGTAAATGTGTTGAACCTGCATATAATAGATCTAGCTATAAAATAATACACACATTTGCAGAGAGAAATTAAGACAGAAGAAGCAAGATAGAAATAATGGAATAATTCTCATTAACCGTATTCCACACTCAAAAGAGTGAATAATTTACAATATATATAGGATACATGAGTAACTAATGAGCCATAGTGGTGATATAGAGTGATGTAGACACACACCAGCAGTTACAAGAGTAAACTGCCACCTAGTCTAGTCTCTCAGGCAGTTACGGGAGTGAAATGCCACCTAGCTGAGTTAACTAGTCTTCAGTTAACTAACTGAAAAAAGAGTAGTGATTTGGTGATAATCCCAATGTTGCATGGTGAAAAAACCAATGCAACATCTAAACTCAACTCAACTAGTGAAACTGAAGTGTCAACTAAAAGAGAATATTCTCCCCTAAAATATAGGAGACTGGATAATGACTAATTATGACTAATAAACAAGGAATAACCTTAGGAAAAATAAATCCTAGGTGTGTGTGAAGTAACTCCAACACTATGAAGTTTGAGGCAATAGTTCAATTTCCTCCCTTGCGCACAATCCCCTAGCTTCAAAGTTTATAGGGTAAAGTTAACTTTCTTCGGTGTTTTATTGCCAACTATATTGAGATTACTAAATGGTTTATGCATCTCTTGAAGAAAGGGGTCCCATTCTATTGGAATGAAGCAGCTCAATGCTCTTTCAAAGTGTTGAAATGTTCTCTGAAGTATTCCCCTATGCTCAGTCCTCCGGATTATGGCAAGGATTTATTGTTGTATTTGGCTCCCTCAGAGTCTGCTATTGGCATGGTCTTGGTCCAATAGGATGACGTGCTCGAAGAGAATGTTATCTACTATATTAGTCGAGGGCTCGTAAGACCGGAACTCAACTACACCCATGTTGAGAAACTCACTTTGGCAGCTATCCATGTTGTCCAATGTTTCTGTCATTACATATTACTTTGCAGGACCATTGTCATAGATGTGGTGAACCCTTTTCAATATGTGTTAAAATGATGGGTCATCGGTGAGAAAATCAATCCATGGATAGTCATCCTACAATAATTTGACTTGGATTTTGTTTCAGCAAAATCTAAAAATTCCTTGGTCTTTGTGGAATTAATTTTGGAACTTCCAGTTGAAAGTGGTAACGATTTGTTGTTGGATTACTGAGAGGGGGGGTGAATCATATTTTTAATCCTTTTAACCACAATATGCAAGTATTATTTATCTTTATGATCAATATACCATTATCATCCAATAAGTGTATAGTAAATAAACCATGAACAAATGAACAATCATACACATACACAGTACACCAGTATTTTTTACGTGGAAACCCAATGTGGGAGAAAACCACTGAATGTTTTTTTTTTTTTTTTCTTTAAAAATTACATTCATTGGAATCACCAACTTCCTTTGTTTTCCATCTGCAACTAGAAGGAGGCTCCAACCCCCTATTTTCAGGCTACAACCTGAGGGAAGCTCCAACTCCCCAATTCTCTTACTACAACTAGAAAGACGCTACAAACCCCTATGTTCTCCGAATACAACCACCTATACATTCCCTATCCAACCACCTTGAAAGTGCCAAATGTAGAAACTGAATATTTCACTGTCACAACTTGTTCTGTCAAATTTATCAATGTATACTAATCAACCCATATGATCTGATCACATATAACTAAAACACTATACCACAAGTCTATACCTCAAACTATGTGCTAGAACCTCACTATTATACAACCTCTATTTGTACTAATAACTTTAGCAACATACCTCAACCAAAATTCCTCAAACATGAACCGATACTAAACTTCAGTAGATTTGCCTCAGATCAACTCTACAACAAGACCTAAAATTCCAAGAGGGCATCCAATAGATTAAAAAGGAAATCCCTCAACTAGATTCATAGATTCAACACTACACATATGAAAACCATACCTTTTTCTTCTTGTAGCATTTTGTTGTTGTGGTTTTGCTACCGTGATTCTCCTGCCACGATTTTTCTTCCGCACTTTTTCTATCTTGGTTTTTCTACCACGCGTTTTCTCCGCACTTTTTCTTCCACACTTTTCCTGCAGCGATTTTTCTGCCGCACTTTTTCTGTCACACTTTTCCTGCCACACTTTTTCTACTGCACTTTTACTGCTGTGATTTTCTACTGCACTTTTTTTGTCGTGATTTTTCTACCGCATTTTTTCTCTATCGATAATACCTTCCCAAATAACCTTTCAAAAAATAGATGTTCAATGATATTCAATAGGTTCTAATGGGAGAGCCTTTATATCTTATTTATACTTCCATGTAGCTTCCTCAAGGTGTTACCTTCTAACCAACTTAACCCACTTTCCTTCTTTTAGGGCTAACCCACTTCTAACCACTTGTCCACTTCTAACTCACTTTTCTACAAATAGTAAATTCTCCACTTCTAGTTGCAACTAAATTATTTTTAATTATTTTCTTATTGCAACAACTTAACCCATAACTAACTCCTAGTTTCACCCACTTAACAAGTCAACTTCTTCTAGGAGCTTCTAGAATTAATTTGACTTCTTTGACCTTCTAGATAACTCATGAGGGTTCTCCAACTTCACCAGGACATAACTCTCTAACCATGAGGAGTTATGTGATGTTGCACATATCACTGGAAATGGCATGATATGTACTATCCATCTAGAATAGTCTTACCTATAAATATATTAAAATTCATACCATTATACATCAATCAAAGTGAAGTCCCTTAATCATACTATTGAGGCTATCAGAATTTTCTATCGAACTTGCTTCAAGGGTTGACATCAATGAAAATCAACCCAATTAATCAGCATTTTCCTGAAGAGTCACTAATCAATGGGGATATTTTCCTTATTGCATCTTCAAACCCTTAATATGGATATATACTTGTGTATCTTCAGACTTTGAATTTCCCTTCCTCTACTTCTCACGATGAGCGTCGACGAATATGCCATCAAGAGAGAAACTATATTATCATTGATGATACTTTATATTGTTGAGGAGTTGATTGCATTATCCTTAGTTGTCTCACTCACAAAGAGGAAAATCTTGTGTTGAATGACTATCACACTGGAGCATATGGATGTCACTTGTCTGGGTTGGCAACAACCCAAAACATTCTTTGCGTTGGATACTTCTGGCCTTAGTTGATCAAATATTATGTAGAGACGTTCAAAAAGTGTCACCTGTGCCATATCTTCTCTCGGAAGATGCAGGCACACCCTGCTCCCATGTTTCCAGTTATTTTTGGTGGTCCCTTCACTAAGTGGGGGATTAATTTCATTACATGCCACCCGGATTTGGCTAGGGAGCATCGTTTCATCATCATGGTGGTATATTATTTACTAATATGGTCGAGGCCATGCCGACATTTAGCAATCACAAAGAAACAACTACACTTTTCATTTTTAACCAGATTGTAGCCAGGTTCGGTATTCCGAAGGATATTGTCACAGACCATGGTAATCACTTCTAGAAAAAGATGATGACAGAGCTAACATCAAAACTGGGGTTTAAGTAAGAACATCTGTCACCCTACTATCTAAAGGAGATTGGTCAAGTGGAGGTTGTTAATAAGTCTCTCAAGACTATGCTCCAACAGACGATCAATTCGGCCAAGTCGAATTTTCATTTGATGTTGTACTCGACACTTTGGGATTATCAAACCTCAATCAATACTACTACTGGTTGTTCTCCTTTCCAACTCATTTACGAGTTGGAGGCAGTCTTTCCCATAGAGTGCCAAATTCCATCTCTTAAGTCGGCAGTGGAATTACTGCCCGATACTACTCCACTTGAAGGGCGCCTACTATATCTCGAGCAACTCGATGAGCAGTGTCGAGAGGAAGCCTTGGCTAATGAGGCTCACAAGCAATGTGTCAGGTGTCAGTATGATTGGTCCATTAGGCCTAGATTTTTGTTCGAAGGTGATATTTTCTTAGTCTATGAACAAGATAAATATCCCTTGGGGGTAGGAAAATTCAAACCCATGTGTTTCAAACCGTTCACTATTAAGAAATTTTTAGAATAGGGTACCTATCAACTGGTTGATTTCAAAGGTAATGCTTTTTCGGAGCCTGGAAATGGGATATAACTTAAGAAGTATTACGCTTAGGTTGGTCACCTAGGTGTGACTTCTTGTATATAATGTATAACTTTATTTATACATTTTTGTGTATTTTTTTCCTGTGGACATGTAGTTTATTGTGTTTATTTTCACTATGGCAGATGCCAAGTGAATCAGAGGTATATGTTGGTTTCGCAGATGGTTCTAGTTGACACACTTGAAGGATTTCTTCCACATCTTGTGTGATCTTCACGCTCTTTGGTTAGTTGATATCTTATGGAGGTATTTGTCTGGGCAAAGCATCCAATAATTTTTCTAAGTATAGTGTCATAATAGAATTACTGTGTGATTCCTTATCACATGGTATTTCTCACCTATATGTTTATCTAGATGCTTAATTGGTCATGTCTCAGTTAAATGGAGTGTACCGTGTCTATGATCCCACCCTTCACCGACAATTCCTTAGGGTATGTCTCTTAAAATGATATTTTGATTATATTACTTATATTCATGTTCCTAGGAGATCTAATCAACTAACTGGTACATTGGATAATCATGTGTTAGATTGGCATATTTCTCACACATAAAAGTAAAAGCACACACATACATGCACATGTAAATACATTTGTACAAAAAAAATTATCCATAAGGAAAAAGGATGTATATATATAATAATATGTTCAAAAAATAATGTCATAAGTACAAAAGTGGGCCATAAAGCCTCAAATAGAGATGATATACATCGTTGGGATCAAGCCCTCACTACATAAGAGAGTACAAAAAAGAGTTCCCTCGACACATATGTGGTACAGTGATAGCGACGGCCTAGGCCTGTTGGCCCTAGTGTAATGAACTACGATGTTTGAAATATTCCTGAACAACTGAACCCAAGTCTTGGGTACCCCTACAGCATGCAATTGCAAGATCGAGGGTAGGTCCTCAATTTGTTCCATCAACATTGGACGAGTGAGAGCTGTCAGGTTCCTCTCCACATGTTTCAATACTCTCTCATCCTCTCTGAATAGTAGCCCTCACGTGGTTCTTGGTCCTCCTCCTGTTGTTGGTTAATAATCCTCTCGAGGACAATGCCTGGTCCTAACAAAGTCGGCTTGTCATATTGGTCCCACGTCTATATATAATAGATGACTGAGTTAGTAATTTGACACTACCATAAAAAATTATAATATTTAAAAAAATAAAAATGAAATAAATTTAAAATATGAAGTAATTTGTACTTATCTCTCCACGCTCCTCACCAGGGGGCATAGGCATATCATGATCACTCAGGGAATTGATCCTTGCATAGGGGTAATCTTCGATCGAAGGAATTTGACAGGCCCACTAGTCAAAGAACTTGTCTTTGGATGCCTCCTTCACTCTCCCTACACATTATCGAGGCAATAAAGTTGCCCACCTGCATAACATTGGAAAGGAGGAAATATGGCCTCATACTATCTTTCACGGGCTAAGGATTGGTACTCTCTTAAAACCTAAAGTGCACAACATGTTCCCAAACCCAAAGTTATTGTTTATTATTTTTTGTCAGTTGGTCAATTGATTTTTCATACATGTAAGAATCATGGTGGTCCAGTAAAATATGGTGGCCTATAGACACTAAGTTTCACAATGCATCTATGCATGCGAATCCTAATGAAGTGTTGCATATCCTTTGATTTGCCCAATCATAAAAAGTACTATCCATAGGTTGAGGCTAGTGATATTATGAATTGGAACCACATATCCTACTTCCTCAGTGATAGCCTCACAATACATGCCAATGTAATCCTCTATGTTGTGCGGTCCAGGAGGAAAATTCCTCAAGTTAAACAGTTCCCCCCTCTTGGAGAGGCCGATCAAAAAATATATATCCTCGATAGTCAAAGTCAATGATTGGCCCTCTAGCATGAAGGCCTCTGCATCCAGGTGCCAATACTCTATCAAATGATTTAGTAACCTAGGTTGTGCCCTCATGAATGGACACTGAAAGAACTTTCACATACTACAATGTTTTAGCATGGAAATATCCCTTGGATCCTCCTCGACGAAGATATCTAACTCCTCATGTTCTCTCACTCTCCAGTGAGCATACATCCTGTTGCATAAAAGGTTTTTGAGGTTAGTCCCTTTTTCATATTTTTTTTAAATCTTTAAATATATGTACGTGGGATGTATTTAAGACAATCATGTATATATGCACGCTAAGTTTTACTTTTCTCGTATATATATGAGTGTTGAGAATGGACAACCCAAGTACATGTAGACCTGACTTTGCTCCCAGGTTGCACACCCTCTAAACAATTAAATAAACAAGAAAGGATGAATTGAAATGATGACAGAGGTCATTTGTACTTACTTGGTTCAGGTTTGAAGACTTTTCATCCATCATAGCTTCTTGAATCTGCGTTTTAAGGAAGATCGACTTTTGAATTTTTGGTTTTTTCCAAATTGCAATGGTTAAAATGAGTTGTCTACCCCTATTTATAGACTTTTTTGGCTCTTTTTGCCCCAATTTGGTTCTCTTTTTCCCTGTTCTTGGCTTGGTGGGTGCTTGAGCTTCTTTTTGGGGATCTTTGGGTCATTCTTATGAACTTTTTCTTTTCCTTTGGTGTTTTTATGAGATGAGTTACACCCACATCATCCCATGGTGAGTTTTTTTTTTGACACTTGCATGTAGGTTAGGTTCTCATCACCTTGCATCTTGCATTTTGTTGACTTTTCCCTTTTTTACATAGGATCGATCTGACTGAAGTGCGACACATAACCTTCTATGTTTCTTTAGAGGTGTCGTAATTAGGTGGTAGAGCCTTCCTCTACATAGATTCCCTAGGTAGATCCTTTGTTGCAATTTTGCATCCATGCTATGAGTTTTTAATAGGGCTGGGAGTCCTTTTAGTCCCGCCATGACTGTGTGTTGAAGCCTCATTCTTCTTCACTTTTTTCTAGCCTATACCCAAGGGACTCCCTAAGAGAATGGTTTGTTTTCTTTCAAGATCACTTAAAATATGAAAGAAACATCTAATGAGAATTTATTTATTATTTTCAGTCTTGGTCATATTACTTAAGAAAATAAACCCCCCTGGAGTCTTTTTTAATCCCTTTTTAGACTCTCTAAAATTGAAAATATTGTCGAGCGATCTTGTTTCCCTTCATGCTCGTCAAACTAAAATTTGAAGGCACATCTGTCCGACGATAGTTTACCCCTTTTTTCATAGATGTATATGAAAACGAAACCCCCTCAGAGTCCATAGTTAAGCTCTTTTCAAACTCCCTAAATATGAAAATATCGTCGAGTGACCTTGTTCCTTTCACACTCGTTAATTGGTCCAGAAGTAATATCTATTTGGCATAAGTTTAACCCTTTTTCTGGATAATAGATTACCCAAGAAAATGGTATGCCTCAGGAGACATGTCTCACCAGGAGAGTTCTCCTAAGTTATGATTTATAATTTTTGGGCTAAGGGGACTAAATTTCAAAAAAGGTTGTGAGTCCATAGTTAAGCTCTTTTCAGACTCCTTAAAATTGAAAAGATAGCAAAGTGATATTGTCTTTGTCACACTCATTAAAATGGTTTTGAAGAGACATCCTTTTGGTATAATTTTAATCCTTTTTCACACCGACTGGACTAATTACGAAAAAGGAATACTCTAGAGTCTTCTTTTAGTGTTTTTTAGACTCTCTAAATGTGAAAAAACACTAAGATTACCTTCTCCGTGCTAGTAAAACTTCACATGGAAGGAGTCTTGTTGTGTCATGTTGTAATCACATCACATGTCTCATCCTTGCGTATTTAGCCTAATGTCGGCTTCATGTTACTATTATTGAACCTGTAGAGCATTCCTTAGGTGCAAGACTTCTAGCACTTTTTTCCCTTGTGATCTGACACCTTGACCCATGGAGGAATTTTCCCGAGTGTCCTTATCCTGCACATGTCTCCTTTCACTGAGCATCAATATGTTCCATGCGCTTGAAACTAATTTTCTTGCCTATGACACTCTTTCCTCCTTTATAACATAGCATTCTTTTATTCTTTTTCAAGATCATTAAAAATTTGAAAAAGAAAAAAAATCAAATATTCCAAAAAAAGGGGACGAGATATACATTTGTTTTTATCGGCAGCAAGATAGTCACCCTTGGAAAAAGCACATCGTTTCATTTTTTTTGCAAGCATTGGGATCTAGTATGACCTTAGGAAGTTGTTCTCATTACAGAGAGTTGTGTCCTACTCCATTTGTTTACTCTTCCAAACATATGGAGAGTTTTTTGTGCCACTTGTATCACAAACTTATGTCAATAATATGCTACCTAAGTCTCATCATTTTTTCATGTTTTTTTCCAAGGGATGTCTTATCCAACCTGAGTCGGCCTTTCTGCAGTTGATCTCTTGAATTTCATGAGTCAGCCATCCCAATCATTCAGTCAAGTTCATATTCAGAATCAATGAAGTTATCTTCCTGATGATCGTGGTCCTCTAGTGTTTTCCCGATGGCATGTCGAAGACCTCAGAGTAGTGAGTCTTACACTCCTATTTTACTCATACTTGAGTTTTGAATATATTGAAGTTGTTTCTCGAGCTATGAAGTTCTCATCTCTAGACACAGGCGTGGATTCTTCTTGAACATGCATATATTATTTTTCAAATGTAGATATGTTGTGTATTTTTCGCGGCTACACTTTATATAGACATTCATATTTGTCTTTTATTCATGATTATTTTATATGACATGGATCTGCAATGTACTTGATTGGAATCCATGCTTAAGTTCATCCCAAGAATGGGTATTCTCTCCTCAGAGAGATTATATTTATTTTGTAGATGACACACTCATGAACACTCGTATCGGGCTCACTCAACTCCATACCTCCCCACTGTGTAAATATATCGTAATGTATTTCAACCATTGATTGTTATTCTGACCTCACACATTAGGGGGAATCTGTTATAGTTCAAAATTCCACATCTATGCACTCAAGTCAGTGGCCCATCCATTTGCATATTTTTCCAAACATCGTGCTGAGGTTTCCTTCTAAAAAACATTTTTTTGATAGTGTACATGCATGGTTGCACTAATAGCCTGTGTACACACACGTGTTGCATGCTAGTTATCCAACATACATACGATTGATGCATGCTAAGTATCCTACATTTACCTCCAAAAGTTGCAAAAATATAAAATTGCACGTATTTTGGCAGAGTTTATGAGCTATGGAGGGATTCGTAACAATTTTACCCCTTGTAGCCCATCCCCAAACCGAATAAACATATTTTTCTCATAGAAAAAGAGGTCTTGGGGAGTCATTTAGACATATGAACAAGAGACTAAGAAAACTCTACCAAAATCCTTTCCCTCTCATTGCCCAAGTTTTAGCCTTGGGCATCTTGCTCTAAGTTTTAGCCTTGACTTTCCCCTCTAGATATTATCTCTATGCAACCCTTCCTTCTTTCCTTGATGGTATGTAGGTTGTGAGAATTCCATGTGGGATTGATGCACTTGGAGCCACGATAGAGGAGCCCGGACTTGGCTCATAGAGAGGTGTTTGCAAGCAAAGGTTGTAACCTTTCATCATGAATTTGAATAAAAGAGATTATCTTTGTCCCAAAATCCTATATATACATGTTCTTGTTAATTTGAGCATTTATATCTATATTTAGGATTTTAAGTGATTACTAGAGATTGTACATGTTGTTGCATTGTATTCTTAACCCCTTGCATGCCAAATTTGGGAGGAGATCTATGATATAAGTGGAAACAATGAGAAGAAGAGGTATACATCAATTGTAAGAATTCAAGGTGCACTCATTAAGCCTCTCTTCTCTCTTTATCTTATCACTTAGTCTAGATTGTTTTGGGATAGATTAGAGATAAGTCAGACATTTAAGGGAGTTATAACTTTACCTTTTCCTTAGACCTAGTTTAGGGGGAATTTCCCCATATCATCACATCCTATTCCTACTTCATCGGTGGGGAATACGGTCCCTATTATCGATAATTCTTAGAAGGAAACTGAGAATTTTGGTGTCGAGATGTATTCCTCCTTGATGGGTAATTTTGATTTCATGTTACCAATTCAACATATTAATTCCATTTCTAATGAGTCTTCATCGTCGATGAGGTCCATTCCTTTCTGTACTTCATATTTCAATGACCCTTCAACCTTACCTTCCTCTAATATGTCATACAAAGGTCTGCCAGACATTGGGATGGAAATGCCATTGTCAACAACAAAATTTGCACATCAAGTTGTTCAAGAAGCTACTACTGACCCAGATCCTTCCTCCTCATGGAAGGACGAGGTGGATGTCATTTGAGAGCCCATATGGGTCGCCCACTCATCTTGTTTGCATGATTTCCTTGACGATTATTTACCCTCAGAGGAAGTCATATTAGAGGCCATGTTTGGTATTGATAGGCCTTGGGACGATATGCATCATAGATCTTATCTTCTCATTTGCACATCAAGTTGTTCAAGAAGCTACTACTGACCCAGATCCTTCCTCCTCATGGAAGGACGAGGTGGATGTCATTTGAGATCCCATATGGGTCGCCCACTCATCTTGTTTGCATGATTTCCTTGACGATTATTTACCCTCAGAGGAAGTCATATTAGAGGCCATGTTTGGTATTGATAGGCCTTGGGACAATATGCATCATAGATCTTATCTTCTCCCAAAGGTTGTTAGGATTGAACAATATGAGTACTATTGGAAGGTCCAGTGCTATTTGAGAGGAAGGACGTTACATCTTTTAGGACACAAGAATTTGTTTTCTTTTTTCCCCCACGTGGAAAAAATCCACTTACCCACATGTATGTTTCTTTATCATAACACTTTATGTATGATGCACTTCTGATTACATTTTGATTTGGATATATGTTGTGTAAAGTTCAAAAATTGCAACAAAGGCTCTCACTTATTTATTCCTCTCACCACCATTTGCACACATTTACTCACCTAGTTGGACAACATAGGGGACCCACATAATCCCCATCGTTCCAGATGCTTGCTAAACCTCCCTCCTATCTCCGGGGGAGTTCCTAGTCTTTCCAACTCATCAACACCACCCTCTCACACTCCCATGAGTGCCACTGTCTTAGGATCACCTTTGTTTGGTTCCACCTTACTTGGTTCCAGTTCCCAAGGTCCACTGTCCACTCACTCTCCTCTACATGAAAGTGGGAGACCAACTTCCTCTCAAGGGGGAAGTACCAACCCATCTAGCCCCCCTCAAGGGTCAAGTTCATAGAATACTCACACCATGGTTGGAACTAATCCTCCAACCACACTCTTGATGCCATATTTGGCCTCTCTTAACATACCAGATCTAAGCAAACTCACAAATGATCCTATATTGCATGACCCCACATGGCCTGCAATGCCCACCAAAATACCTTCAGACATCCCCAAGTTTGAAGGAAAGGCAGGAGATGACCCTCCCAACCATGTCATGACTTTCCACTTATGGTGTTCTTCCAACAACATTATGGATGATTCCATCAGACTACAATTATTTCAATGCACACTCATTGTCCCATTAGCCAAATGGTATGTAGAAGAAAAATTAGGGTCCCATGCGACTTTTGAGTCCTTGGCCAAAGCATTTTTGACCTTCTTCCAATTACCAATCCGCCATGAAAATGGTCTTGAACTACTCTCTAATATCAAACAAACCTCATCCACACATATCCCTGATCACATTCAAGAGTGGCGTAGATGACGTACTTTGTGAAAAGAAAAAACCACCAAACAACAGTGTCTTGACTAGTTTCTCAGATCACTTGTCTCTCTCCTTGGTAAGGATGTAGCTTCCACCTTCTCTCAATCAGAAGAAGAAGCCATCAGTAAGGATCAACAATATGACCTCATCTATTCACAATCAGGGTACTTATACAATGTACTTCCTGATCTCCCAAAACCTGTGCCATTTGGCCAAGACAAACCTGAGATGTCTCACTCAGCAGACAGACTAATTGGTAATACCAGGCACCATGGTCCACAACCCCAACAACCACCAATGTATGGCACACCTCAATATCCACCGGCATATGGGGGCACCTCTTATTACCCCCCACCCCCTTATCAACAACCATAAGCTGTTGCTATGCCTCCACCCATCAGTGGGCCATAGTCGGCACCCCCCATACACCCACCTATCCAAACAAGTTCTGGTACTCCATCTACCTCATCTTATACACTAAGTACTAGCGAAAGATCCACACCTTCCTATGTACCTTATGGATCGTTAAATCCACAAAATCTGTACTTTCCATTCCCTAGTCCTCCAAAACCCATGGATCCCCCACATTCTCATGCTGGAGTGAATTTTTTTCAACCCTCTCCCATTCAACAATATAAAAATTTCGAACATTTGAATATGCAAAATCCGACCCACCTGTCGAATAGTGCCAAAAAGAAAGGAAGAAACTAGAACAACAACAACCCAGGTCAAGGCAGGAATCAGCCCCAACAAAACCAACCTACTGGGGGCAACCAGGATCAAGGGAATCAGAACCCCCAGGGGGGCAATAACAATAGGCATCAAGGAAGAAATAACAATACTATTATAACCACCTTCCCTTGTGCCCTTTGCAGTGAGTTCGGTCATTATACTCATCATTTCCCCCAAATCGYTGATTTYAAATGGMTKAAAGACTYAGGCAGTCTACCACATCCTCCAGCAYYGCCTGYCCCTCARCAGGCYCCACAACAATACRTRCAACAACCCCCCCCAGYYGTGCTGCAAAACCCCATTCCACACCAAGGTGTGATGAACACCCAACAAGAGATGCAACCTACCCCACCATAGTTGGGACAGTATCTCAATCCAAACAATCCCACAGATCGTACTATCCTCCTCACCAGTGAGGAAGAAATTCTTCTGCAAACACGCAGTCGTCAATACCATGCACCCGCTGAGTCTCCCCCCATTCCCCCAGAAATAATCCCAGCACCAACGGGACCACCATTGGTGATTCCTCACCCTAACACAGAACCACCTCTTCACATCCCTCACATCCCATTGCACATGAATGTCTACAACCCACAGGCTAGGGCGGCTCATAATTATAGTTTGGTTGATGATTTATCACAATCCCCAACTGCCATATCAGTCTTAGAAGTCCTTCAAACTTGTCCCACTCAGTGGAAATCATTACTTTCTTCCTTGGGGGAAGTCGACCCCATGGATACTTGACTCATCACATTTGATATCGACAGCGGAGAACCTCAACTCCCCGCTCTAATCGCTTTT
Source organism: Picea glauca (assembly GCA_000966675.3). NCBI lineage: Eukaryota > Viridiplantae > Streptophyta > Pinopsida > Pinales > Pinaceae > Picea > Picea glauca. Next base: position 51,835 of record JZKD02S1864917.1, on the reverse strand, counting down.
CAATTCCCAGTCAAAATTCAGAACATTACAGTTCATCGGTGCATCATTAATGAAGGAGCATTCACATGCATCATGTCCAAGTCTGTATGGCAGAAACTTGGTTCCCCCAAACTCATACCATCTGCCATTACCTTAATAGCTTATGATGGATGACCATCGTCTCCCGAAGGGCTCTTCCAAAATGTCCCTGTAGAACTCGGGGGCAGACTATCCTCATCGACATTGAAGTTATCAACACCCCACTCAATTACAATATCTTGTTCGACTATAGCTACATGTACGCTATGAAGGCAGTTGCCTCATCTATCTTTTGCACCATGATGTTCCCACACAATGAGAAGATCATCACAATTGACCAAGTGTCACATTACGAGCCTAACCCTTCTGCCAACATCGATAACATTGTCCCCCTCGTCCATACTCATCCTGAAACGTACCAACTCATTGAAATCGGTCTCGGGATTTTCAAAGACCCGTCATTGTTAGGAACTTTCCATGACGTGCCACCACTCCTTCATCCTTCCAATCAAGTATGCATTGTATCATCCAAAGGAACTGACATAGAGGATACTCTTCCTCCTAGGGAGGTTTCTATCATATCTAACGTCCCACTAGTCGCAGAGCTCCCCCCTCATGAGCCTTCTACAAACTCGTCGACTCCACCAGGTCATGATTCCACCTCTCCCCAAGGCCATATCCCAGTTTGTGAGACAGTTCCCCAAGCCATCACACAAATCCCCTTCTTCTACCCCCCACCTGGCGTAGAATCTTTCCAAGTAGCCGCAACACTTACCCTCCCTAATATGGTGTTGGTAATTCCAGTTTGATATTTACATCCACTCGAGATGGTCCCTTAGCCATTCCTTCCCCCCCAAATGGAAGGAATCCCAATGACAATTCCCATACTCACTCCCACCATACCCTCTACACCCCCACTCACTAACCTCCCTGCCACAGCTGGGGGTAGGTGAAAGAAGAAGGAGCCTACATCTCCACTTCCCCCATGTATGCAACCTCCTTGGATGCTCTATGAGAAATATGGACACCAAACCAACAACTGCCCATCTCTACCCGAGTTACAGAACCTAATTCCACTCAACCCAACACCCTCAACGCTCACCACTATAGCAAGTACTGCCGCTACCACCCCTCACTCAAGTAGCAAAGGGATGCGAACCAAATTTGCTTGTGCTATATGTTCAGAATATGGCCACTATACACACCATTACCCAACACTACCGTGCTTCTGACATACATTAGCTGCAGTGTGCCAAAGCTTCCAAAACGAACCCATCCCAGCTACATCATCCCGCCCAAAAATCACTGACATCCATTACATCACAACTTCAGTCAATGAACGCATGAGATTCCCTTTCTCTCTATGTGAATCCTTATATCATTTTACATATCAGTTTCCTATGATCATTAAATACAGGCAATACCAGATGGCCCTGATTCAAACCTCTGCACCCCCCATAGAATCAGTGGTTGACCTTACCTCACCATTTGAGATTATTCATATCATTTCTCCTGAACAAGAGGCACTCCCTATGCCTCCATGGTTCTTGGATGACTTATCCGAGGATTCACCCCCAAATCCCCCCAATTATCCCATTTATCTCCCTACGGAAACTTTACATCCAACTACCACTGGCACTCCTCAGTACTTCGATATTTGGTTTGTGTCAAGTGAACCATCACAATCTCATTGCATCGTTCCCCCTGCTTCTTCATCACCAGAAGACAACCACACGGTGACAGTCACCGATATCGCTCTTTTAGACCCCTTTTATTCCTGCCAATTTCATTGTGATGAGGACATACTCGAGGAACTAACCACTCCTGACTACCCATGGGATGCGCTACACCATAGAGCACTCTTCTTTTCATAGGAAGCCTTCACACCTCCTAACCAACACCCCATATACACAGTCGAAACCAAGGATTTTATCCCATCAGGAGATATCGACTGGTTCAACAACCCCATCCCGACCCCTGATGCTTTTGAAGAAGGAAACAAGGCCAACATTTCCCCAACCATCAAAATCAATATTTCCATCAAAACTGGAGCCGTCGAGGAAATCACCATTGGCGTTGCTTGCACTCCTCAAGAAATCCCCGCCTATAAAGCCCTCTTCCAAGAATATCGAGATATTTTTGCCTGGTCATACACAGAAATGCCTGGCCTTGATCCTTCTATCGTCGAACATCGCATCGACACTTGGCCTGAAATTACACTCGTTCGTCAAAAATAGCGACCGCTACACCCATCCAAAGAAGCGACCATCAAAGCTAAGATTGACAAATTATGCGTGGCTGGGTTCATCTACCCCATCACCTATACCTCATGGGTTTCCAACCCTGTACCCGTTAACAAAAAATATGGCACTATCCGCGTCTGCATGGAATTTCATGATCTCAATCATGCCTGTCCCAAAGACAACTTTCAAGCACCCTTCATCGATCAAATTATCGATGACTATGCAGGACACGAGGATCTATCCTTCATGGATGGTTTCTCTGGTTATAATCAAATCCAAATCCACCCTTCGATCAATACAAAACCGCATTGACTACCCCTTGGGGTACCTTTTCATATCGTGTCATGCCTTTTGGCTTAAAGAATGCTGGCGCAACTTTCCAACGAGCTATGACATACATTTTTCACAACTTGGCTCATATCATCCTTGCATACTTGGAAAACCTCACAGCTCGATCCAAGAAATGCACCCAACATCTTGATGATTTACGAATCATCTTCTAACGGTGTCGTCAGTACAACATATGCTTGAACCTGCTCAAGTGCATATTCTATATCACTGCTGGGCACCTCCTCAGCTTCATCATTTCCCAAAGAAGTATCACCGTAGACCCCCTCAAAGTCCAAGCCATCACCAAAATTCCACCCCCCCGGAATTTACGTCAACTCCAAAGCCTGCAAGGAAAAGATAACTTTTTACAGTGATTTGTCCCAGACTATGCCACTCGAGCACATGGTTTCCTTCGCTTACTATGCCATAACATCCCATTTTATTGGAATGAACATGCCCAAAAATAATTCAATGATATTAAAGAGGTTCTCTCCAATGCCCCTTTAATTAGTGCACCCAACTACAATTGCGACTATATCCTCTACATCTCAGCCTCAGTGGTCTCTGTAGCAGGAGTTCTCGTTCAAATCGAGGATGTTGATCGTGAACATGTCATTTACTACGTTAGTAAAAACCTCTCAGGGCCACCCCTGAAGTATAAACACAAAGAGAAACTCACCCTTCCAATCATCCTCGTAGTCCAGAAACTGCGTCATTACATTCTTCTTCACACGACTAAGGTCGTAGCCGATTCTAACCCTATGCAATACTTGCTCAGTCGTCGGTAAATTAATGGAAAATTTGCCCGATGGATCATTATCCTTCAGGAGTATGATCTTGAATTTTCAACACCCAAGAGCAAGAAATCCCTCGTCCTTTCCGAACTTGTCACAAAATTTCCCTCTAATACTAGCAGTACCCCCGTCAACACCGACTTCCCTGATGAACATCTCTTCTACATCACTTTAGATGAACCTTGGTACGACAACCTCCTCATCTAGATCCGAACCCAAAAATTCATTAGCCACCTCTCACCAGATGATCGTCATTGTATTTGCTACTAGGCCCCTTGCTATCTCCTCATCGAATATATCTTATACCGGTGAGGGGTCGACACCATACTTCGTCGATGCTTGACTATTGACGAGGCCGATAGAGTCTTAAACGAATGCCATAGCGTCACATGTGGGGGGCCATCTTTCGGGAATGTCCACTGCTCAGAAAATCATCTGAGCAGGTTATTTTTGGCCTACATTGTTCCACGATTGCATTCACACCATAAAGAGATGCAAGTAATGTTATCTTTACACCAACAAAGCACAAGCACCGCCTGCTCTTCTTCACCCAGTCATTACTGTCGACCCTTCTGTAAATGGGGCATCGACTTCATGACTTGTAATCCCCCATCCAGCAATGGACACAAATAAATTGTTGTCGTAGTTGATTACTTCACAAAATGGGTCGAAGCTATGCCCACCTTCAACAACAACACTGACACTATATCACGTTTTTTCTTTAATCACGTCATATCCCTCTTTGGAGTACCACTCCAACTCGTTTCTGATCACAGGAAACACTTCGAGAATGAGATTTTCTTCGAACTCTCGTCTCGGTTGGGATTCTCTCACGAATTTGCCTCACCCTATTACTCTCAGTCTAATGGACAAGTCGAAGCAGTTAACAAGGTCCTCAAGACCATGTTACAGTGCACAGTTAATAGACATAAGACCAATTGGCATTATATGTTATTTTCCATGCTATGGGCTTACTGAACAACCATGAAAACAACCACTGATTTCACACCATTTCATCTAGTCCATGGGGTTGAGGCCACTCTTCCCATCGAGTGCGAAATTCCCACCTTACGCACCACAATTGAGATATTACCCGACACTGCTCCAATGGAGCAGTGCTTACTGAAATTAGAGTCCCTGGATGAAGATCATCGCTCTTCACTATAGAACAATAAGGAAGCTAAAAAATGGTCAAAGGCCACCTTTGATCACCATGTCAACCTTCGCTCATTTCATGAAGGCGACCTCGTCCTTGCTTACGATATCGCTCACAATACCTTTGGTCATGGAAAATTTGAATCACTATGGCATGGCCCCTACATAATCCAACATTACCTCACCAAAGGCCCATACATCCTCGCCTCTCCTGAAGGAATTTCCCTCAAAGAACCCATCAATGGGTTATACTTAAAGAAATTTTACGCCTAAGCGTAGTCATTCTACTTTAGGTTATTTTCTTTTATAGTGTTTTTAATCTTTTTTCCATCCCTCACGTCTAAACTATCATTTTTTCTATTGAAAGATGCCTCCTTCACTGACCTACAACATCAGTTATGCCGATGACACCAACCGTTGGACACAAAATCTCACTTCGGCCGCTTGGGCCCTCTATACCCCCTCACATGAAATGCTCCACTCTAGAGGCATATGCTTAGGTTCAGAAACCAACAACCAAGCTGAATACACTGTCGCCATTGGCCTCCTCGCCAATGCCTAACATCATCGTATTCATCACCTTAGCGTCTTTCTCGACTCTCAACTAGTCATCCTCCAACTCAACAATGTGTACCACATCCACAATCCTTGCCTCTTTTGAAAATACCTGCAAGTTAGACTGCTATCTTGACATTTTGATTTCATTACATTTACACATATTTCAAGACAATTAAATCAAATTATAGATAACTTAGCTAACATTGTGTTAGATTGGCATATATCACATCAAGATACCTCTACACATACATAAACATATCAAAACCTGTCACATCATATATAAATAAGACATCATCAACACATTAAAAAATACATGTAAACATCACATAGATCCCAAAATGTATACTCATATATATATAAATTGGTCACCAGTGTCATCAAAATGTTTACATACAAACCATCATATCCACAATCCACAGGTTAGTGAAGCACCTCGATACAAAATGGGCTCACCAGCCTATATACAAAAATAAAAAAATACATAGAGTGACACTCAAGGTGCCTCTAGAGCACCACCTTCGGCCCCTCCCTCAAGAGGTGGTCCCCCACCCGCTACTAGTCCCTCTGGACCAGGAAGTAACTGTCCAGTCATCGCAGCACCTTCTACTGTTGCTCGCCACACCACGGTCCACCACAGTCCACCACGTCAGCGGAAATCCCACACACTTCTCCAGGATTCCCTCATCCTGGATGCATGAACTCATGCCCTCAGGCACGCCCTGTAGCACCGCATCCAAGCGATGACGAATATCCTCAAAATCTCCCCTGGCCTTTGCCACAAGAGCATGCGATGGCCCGACACCAGGGTCATCAAAATGATGTCTCTTGGCTACCCTCTCCTCACTAGCTGGTCTCACCTTGGTGTCCTCACACTGACATCTCTCTCCTCCCCATGACGGTCTCCCCGGCTCCTGGCGAGACGACGCTCTCATCAGCTCACCCTCTCTCCTGCCAGGTCCCACATCTGCACATACAAACAACCAACCGATAGTATCAGCATCTATGCAAAATACATATGTCATGCTATCTCAAAAAATCAACATATCAAACTCATAAACATACCTCAGTGATCAAACACCTCCCCTAGAGGTAACACCATGTTCGGATCACCGTGAAAGTCAACACCTGCATATGGATACCGCAGTATAACCTGCAACATCTGCAGCCACACCTGTGTCACCTAAGCTGTGAAAAAATGGCAACCCTCGCCACCACCATGGTGAACCAAAATCATCTACCATTGCCTCAGTTGTGGCTCTTGTGCACCAGGAGCACCTAATAAAATCCTAGGGTGCAACATAAGCACCCTCTCCAAAAACTAGGCCACCAAGATGGACCCAAAAGCAAAGTCCCCTATTTTGGTCGACCGACATCTGTCCAGCTACCCTACCATCTGGGCATGCAACATCAAACCCCAGGCAAAGTTCTCCCCAACCAATGGCCTCACCATAACCCTCAGTTGACCACCACTGGTCCGCTAAGTCGCAAGGGACCCATACACCCTCATAATCATCATTGCTACACAACAATTGGCCAGAGCATCCATCGCCCTGATGCTCACGATAGAGATCGACATGTAGTTCTCCCTCGAACAGTACCTCCAGTCCAAGGTTGGTAATGACACATCCACAGGTAACATTGGCTCCGCCGGTAGGGGCGTTCCCCGAAAAGGGAGCCCAGTTAAAAAGTATATGTCCTCCATCACAGTGAAGGAAATCTGCTCTCCCCACACCAGAAAACAATGCAGGTCCAGACTCCACATCTGGATCAGAAATTGCAGGAGATACTCCTACGCCTGTATCAACGGGCACTCGAAGAACCTCAGCAGCCCACAGGCTGCCAAAGTGGCACGAACCCCCGGCTCCTTAAGAGCCATGGAATCCCTCAGCTATGACTAGTCCTACTCTTGCCAATGAACCAACATCATGAAAATGATAAGCTGCAACCACATAATCTAGTCCTAGGTCAGCCATATTGACCACAAAAAGCATTAAAAGATAACTTTTTCACCCGTCAGCCTTGCCTCCAAGGCGCGGCTATTTAAACCCACAGGCGTGCACATATGTGAATCTTTTCACCCCACAAGCACGCACATATGCGTGCCTTTCCATCCCATAGGCACGCATGCATGCGTGCCTACCCATCCTATAGGGGCGCTTCCATGCGCCCCTGTAACGAACACAGGCGCACATCACAGTGTGCCTATCCACTACACAGCTGCACACCCATGCGTAGCTGTGTAGAAAAAAGGCATGCATATCATGCACACCTTTAATTCCCCTACGGGCGCCCCATGCACGGCTATCTGGATAACAGGCATGCACCCGTGTGCGCATATTTCTGGATCTCCCGCGCACTGGGGGGCCCACACCCATAAATTCCCCTGTACAACCCTCCGTACAGGCCCTACCCATAAATTGAAAACCTACTTCTATGCAGGATGATAAGACCACTAACCTAAAGCTCGTTGGTCCTGAATCGACTGACTCCTCCTCCTGGAATCTCCAAATCTCCTTTGAATACCTCTCATCTAGTCACTCTGGCAGCACGTACAAATGAGGTGGCAATGTGGGCCTTACAACTATATATAGGCTTTCCCGCCAAACTTCCAAACGCCATTCCGAGAGCTCTGGATGTCCATTTTTTGATATGTCCTCAGCCACGGGATCAACATCCTGTCATATACATCAAGACAGTCCCCGGACCAGTTTCCATCCTTATCCTCCGGGGGGCCATTTTTTCATACCCCGTCCAGGTATGCATGGTCATGTTCAAAATTATCAAATGAATGCTTATATGTTCGATTCTCTTCAGATATTGTTCACAACAAGTATTTGGTTTTCATGTGTGTAGGTACTTGGTCATCATACCTCAATGCAACCCTTTCAGGTATATAATCAACACTGGCATGTAATCATTCCCTCTGAATCTCAATTGCATCTCCAGTCACACTCTCTGACATTTGCCTCTAGGATCCCCATCTCCGGCTCTGCAGTACCAACACCTCCATTGCATCTTAGGTACTATCACCTGGTAGCACTCTCCCCCAAATGAGTTGTCCCATTCATAGCACCCTTTTGCACTTTGACACTCATGTTATTTTTCAACCCTTTAGGGATGGGAGTCCCGATAGTCTTACATCATGTCGCGAATCAGACACATACTGCTTCTCCTCATTTTGCTAACTTTTCCAATGGACTCCTATATTATCTCTTCACAGGTTCTATTTTGACTACACCTCCACAGTATCATGAACCCTCCATTTCATCCACAATCAGTTTGCCCCTCTGCAAAATTCCTCCCCTTTCATCTACCTCATACAGAAACCCATCCATGGGACCCCCACCTTCCACCAATTCTCCAAGATGATGGTGCCCTAACCGACCCAACCATATTAAATTGGGGCACCCGTTTCTGTATTTGTACACTCATCCCAAATTATTCTTTATTTATTGTACAAATTCCTTTGTTTCCAACATTTACATACCTTTTTGGCGTCACCTTTGGTGCCTTTCTTCTCTTTTTGGCAAACGCAACCCATGTCGCCCTTGGTTGGGGCACTCCTTCTCATTTACCCCTATTGACATCGTCCATACACTCTGAGTATCCCACAGGCCACTTACCTCTACCCTCTGAGTTTGTTTACTTTGTCCCGCCTCTGGCACAACTTATCCCATGTCTTGTTGTCCCTCTGACACTTGACCTAGTTGAACAGTTGCAGCCACTTATACTTCGCATATACCCCCAACCAAGGGCATTCTTGAGTATCCATACATCTTGACTTCGACCATGTACCTCCTCAATTCCTAACCTCACCTAGTAGATTTCATGAAGCCCTTTTTGTTTTTGGAGTCGCATCCTCTTTTTGTCGACATCAACATAGTTTTCCAGAAGGGCAACAATATCTTGACTCTCATTACCTTTCCAATGAGAGGTCTCAGACGAAATAGGGTGAACCTCAATTGCTCCCTACTGTCATTGACCCCCATAGCATTCGACTTCAACACTTTCTCATGTTACGATGGGTCTTACTTTGCGACTATTGCAGTTATTTCCTATGTTTCCCGAAGACCTTTGAACTTGGCTGGGCTATCAATCCCTACAAAATCCATGACATTTCTTACAGATATTACTGCCTATTGTTCATAGTATGTTCCTCCGTAGAATTTTCTTCTGCCTTTATCATGATTGCCCCCGATGGCACTGTATTTGTCTACATCAACACACCATTCCTTTTTGAGTTCCATGACACAAGCATGGGGCATGCCCGCCTCGTTTGTACACAGTTTATTTTTACACACCTTATGGAAGGTTGGGTTCTACAAGTTCCTTTCTCCCTCCAATGGGTAACTCTTGACACTCTCACTATTGCTCTCTCACAAAGACACTCTCATTAGAAGAAACATTGATGAATTTCGGCTATATATATTCTCCTAACCTCATCCATTAGGGGGCATCTGTTGTCACTGAAATTTCGTCTACAAATGGTTACAAGAGTCCAGCATCGCCAAATAGTTATGAGGTCACCCATGGACCAAAATTACCAAAAAAGAATTTCCAAAGGGTCAAAAACTATGCAACCAATGATAAAATTAAAGTGCGCTATGACTACACAGGGCACGCACGCACATGCGCAAAATAGAAATGCCGGAAAAGTGCACATGCGCCTGATCCACGACTGTGGTCGCTAAAATCCGTGCACATGTGAGAATGACACATTTATGAGACTAGTCGGCCTCCCACCCACTTCTGGTTCATCTTCCAAGTTGATTTGAAACTCAAATATGGTCTGGATCTGACTTGATGGCTAGTCAAAGACCTAAAAATTCCCTAATTAGCCTCTTTTCACACTACAAGCTGGTTGCACAATACCTCAAAGAGGTGCTATAAAAAGACCATGGGTGCACTTCATTTTTCAAGGAATTTCATTAGCAAATCTATGATTCTATTATTCTCTTGAGGAATCCTCTATTCTCATCAAGAGTATACTAGCATAATTACATTGGGCAATCCATCTCACCTCTTGAGTGGATTTGTTTGAGATTCTTTCACCATTTTCATTCAAAGTTGTAAGAAGAGCTTATTTGTGGGGGTCCAAGAGCCCTCCCTTAGAGGAAGAAGGGACTCATAGTCCTCTTTATTCTTGGTGTTTTCTTTCACTGATATAATCCTTACCATTGGTGACATGAGTCTTATTGTTTCTTTTGTTCTTATGTCCCTGTGCTCATTAGTTTAGTTGTTATTTTATTTCTTAGTTTGATTCTTAGTTGTTCTTTTATATTTCTTTCTCTAACCTTTTTTCTTATAGTTGTCCTGCTTAGCAAACCCAACTAAGCTTGTAAGCCCCTCTATTTTTCTCACTAAGGTGATGAAAGAGGCGCAACACCTAGTTCCCTTAACTGAATGGGTGTCCAACCCCATTCCCATAGATAAAAAGAAAGGAATTGTCTGTGCATGTATGGATTTCAGGGACCTCAACAAAGCTTGTCCTAAATATAACTTCCCCACTCCTTTTATTGACCATATTCTCTATGATATTGTGGGGAGAGAAGTATTTTCATTTATGGACATATTTTCGTATTATAATCAAATTCAAATAAAACCCAAGGATCAACAAAAGATGACGTTTATTTTTCCATGGGGTACCTTTGCATACCGAAAAATTCCTTTCGGTCTTAAAAACACCAGAGTGACCTTCCAATGCACAATGACCTTTGCATTTAATGATATTAATCACATTGTTGAAGCCTACCTATATGATATTGCTTCTCACTCTTGCAAGAGGGTAGATCATTCGAGTCACCTTTGAATCGTATTTCAGAGATGTTGTTATTATTGCATTCAGTTGAACCCTCACAAGTTCATCTTTTGCATTAGGTCTATTCGACTTTTAGGATTTATAGTCTCTAAGCATGGGATCATGGTGGATCCTATGAAGGTTGAGGAAATACTTGGGTTTCCTCCCCTGTGCACTAATCGACAACTTCATGGTTTACAGGGGAAGGCTAACTTTCTATGTTGTTTCATAGTAAACTATGCCAATATAACTAAAGGTTTCATGTGTCTATTAAATAAGGAAACTCCGTTCATATGGGATGAGTGAACCTAGGAATCCTTCTATGCTCTTAAGAAAGACTTGGTATCGGTGCCTCTACTGAAGCCCCTAGAATACAATAAAGACTTATTGCATTATATCATCGCCTCTGAAGGGAAAATTGGTATGGTAATTGTTCAAGAGGATGATAAGCTCCATGAGAACGTTGTCTACTACCTTAATAGAAATATAGTTGGTCCTGAACTCAAATACTCTCATGTAGAGAAGCTAGCCTTTGTCATCGTTCATGCGGTTCAAGGATTATGACATTATATCTTACTATACAAAACTACTATGGTTGCGGATATCAATCCATTTCAATATGTCTTTACCAGGCGTATCATAGGGGGGAAATATCATAGGTGGATTGTTATTTTGTAATATTTTGATCTCAATTTTGCCTCGATGAAATCCAAGAAATAGCTAGTTTTTGCAAAACTGATGTCGGACTTCCCTAAATAGGATGAGGATATTTTTCATGATGTTTCATTTGCGGATGAAGATATATTCCTTATCTCATATTCAAACTCCTGGTATGGCGATATTTTAATTTACGTTCAAACCTCAAAGCCCAACATCTGTTGAGAGATGATCAATGACGTATACGTCACCATGCTAAGAATTACCTTATTATCGATGACACTTTGTATCATCTAGGGGTGGATAATATTGTGCATGGTTGTTTAACTCTTGAGGAAGATGAAGCCATTCTTAATGACTATGATAGTAGGGCGTGTGGTGGTCATTAATCTGGGCTTGCGACAAACCAAAATACATTCCTAATCGGTTATTTTTGGTTGTCAATTTTTAAAGATTGCATTGAAGCGGTCAAGAAGTGTCACCCTTGCCAGGTGTTCTCTAGGAAAATGTGCTTGCACCCAGCCCCCTTTCACTAAGTCATCAATGTCGGTCCCTTCATTAAGTGGGGGAGGATTTCATGGACTGTTGGAAATATGGCTACAACAGAGATGATGCAGATGATCAAGGTTGTCATTGATGGCAATCGATTGTTTATGGAGAACAGATGCTGAAACGTAGATGCTGAAACACAAATGCTG
>JZKD02S1864905.1:66634-83098 GCA_000966675.3 Picea glauca | reverse complement strand
GGGGGGGGGGGGTTGAATAAGTAATAGAGATTTTTTATCCTTTTAACCACAATATGCAAGTGTTATTTATCTTTATGATCAATATAACATTATCATCCAATAAGTGCAGAGTAAATAAACCATGAACACATGAACAATTATACACATACACAATACACCAATATTTTTATGTGGAAACCCAATGTGGGAGAAAAACACAAAATGATTTTTCTTATATGTCTTTAAGAATTACATTCATTAGAAGCACCAACTTCCTTTTTTCTCCAACTATAGCTGGAAGCAGGCTCCAACCCCTTATATTTTTCAGGCTACAACTTGAGGGAAGCTACAACTCCCCAATTATTTGGCTACAACTAGAATGAGGCTACAACCCCCTACGTTATCCGGCTACAACCGGAAGGTGGCTACAACCACTTGTCCTTGCCCCATATTTCCACCCTAAAGTATAAGTAAGATGATGAAACCACTGTCACACTGTCTCTATGAGATATACCACTGTAAACCTATACCAACCTGTACCTTTGATCTATAGCCAACCTATACCACTTCCCTGTAATCAACCTATACATGAACTGAGCCTATACCAACCAAAACCAATAGATACACAACCTATATGTTCTACAACATGTGTATGTATTCTCCCTATCTATACCGCAACCCACGTATGTACACAACCTATCTATACTACAACTTTCATATGCCTTTTGAAAACTAGGGTTTTCTCTCTTTGAAAAACTCTGACCCTCTTCAGTCTCTGTCACATCAAGCTGCAACCTATCACTGTGTCCAGACTATAACTATTCCCTGTGTATACATATTCATACATATTCTTTAACCAAATGCATCTATATCTCTCTAGTCATGTTCCATACAAGTGTGTATAATCATGAACACGTATAATAACCCTCACATGAACTAGACATCAAACCCTTTCTGATATACAACCTCTCAATACATCAACCACTTCAAAAATACAATCTCTTAAGCATGTACCACAAAAACCCTTAACCATATGACAAGAAATACAAGATGTGCCTCAACACTAACAAGATGTATCAATGATAAACATTGATTATACTAGCACTATATTTTTGTAGATTTGACTTATACATAAAGTCCCATGCAACCACTAATCTCTCTAGGGAAAATCCTCAAACCCACATAACCATTTATCATGTAGACAACAAAATCCAACTACTCATAGAAATAAGACATACCTTTTGAACCAATAGATAGATTTGATGTACCAGATCACTGTAGACCTTCATGGGAGCTTTCTTTCAGACTCTAGAGACTTGGAATATCCATATTCTCAAGTTTCTATGGATTTATCCTCATGTATGCACCCTATTATACTGCTAGCCCATGTACATACGTTCCTTGCTCCATTGCAGCTCGTGTACACCTCAAAAACTAGGGTTTTTTCAAGATTTTATGTAATTCCAAAAATTTCACTGTCAACCCTTCATGCTACCTCAAACTTGCACAAATTTAGATGTATCAATGAGTACCTGCAATAAAACTTACATAATAATAAATATTCAATGTTCTCAATAGGTGCTAATAGGAGAGCCTTGCTTTTTTTTTTATACTTTCATGTAGATTCCTCAAGGGGTTACCTTCTAACCAACTTAACCCAATTTCCTTCTTTTAGGGCTAACCCATTTCTAACCACTTCTCCACTTCTAACTCACTTTGCTACAAATAGTAAATTCTCCACTTCTTGTTGAAACTAATTTATTTTTAATTATTTTCTTATTGCAACAACTTAACCCATGATTAACTCCTAGTTTCACTCACTTAACTAGTCAACTTCTTCTAGGAGCTTCTAAAATAATTTGGACTTCTTTGACCTTCTAGATAACTCATGAGGGTTCTCCAACTTCACAAGGCCATAAATATATAACTGTGAGGAGTTATGTGGCGTTCCACATATCAACGGAAATGGAATGACATGTACTATCCATCTAGAATAGTATTACCTAAAAATATTAAAATTCATACCATTATACGCCAATCAAACTGAAGTTCCTCAACCATATTGTTGGGGCTACTATAATTTGCTACTAGACTTGCTTCAAGGGTTGACATCAATGAAAACCAACCCAATTAATCAACAAGTGAGATAATAACTCTGGAGTCCCCTTCAATAATTAAATGATTTAGATTTAGATTGGAGGCTAATTGGATCCCTTGTATGAGACCCCAGAGCTCTGCAGAATTGTTGGAKTCATATCCCATATGTCTAGCTAAKATGTATTTGATTTGACCTGTACAGTCCCGAAGGAATACTCCAAATCCCATAGGGCCGAGATTTCCCTTCGAAGCACCATCAAATTTCATTTTGAATAAATMTGGAAGGGGACAATGTCAAGAGGAGGGGCTATGGAAAGGGATCTAGGATGGGGRGTAGTACTGGGAGGAGTGTCATGTAATTTTAGCTTCAAAGTTTCAAGGGTATGATTTTCGCGAGGGTCACAAGAGAGGTATTCCTGGGTGAAATGTTGGGCACAGATGGTTTCCTATATATTTTCAAGAATCTTTGACCATATGTGAGAGGGGTTGAAGTTTGGAAGTGGAAGATAAGTCTGTTTCGTTATTTATAGATATGCCAAACAATGAATCTTGGTAGAAGCTACCAAATCCTATTTAAAATGGGGTTGTTGTAAGCCTCAGTTCCCCAGTTCTCAATAGTGTTTATTCTCTTGCTCTATTGGTTTTCCTCATAATCTGAGAGGCATGATCCTAGATCTTCCCACAAATGGAGCATTGATTGAATATGTGCTCCATTGACTCTTCCTATTGCTGACATAGATGAAAAATCGAGGTTCTAATGAATCTTCATTTTCTGAGGTTGTCCTAGGTAAAGATTTGATTTTGTACCATGAGCCAGAGGAAAGTAGCAAATTTTGGCCATAGTTTTGATCTCTAGATAATATTCTAGATGCACTATTTTGGTTGGATGTGGAAATTCTCTTTAAGGATGTAGGCCTCTTTGATTGTGAAAGTACCTAAGGGGGAATGCCCCAACGTAGAATATTCGGTCCATCCCTGATACGAATTTTTCGTTGGGTAGCGATTATACACCAAGGTTGTAAGTCACATTCTGTAGGAGTATTGAGGTTGTGAGGAAGCATTTTCTAGCTCTGCCAAGGGGGATGATGTGAAACATTTAACCATAGGTCCGCAACCTTGAGGGGATCCAAATGTTGCATATGGTTTTGTATGGGGTGCATACAATCCAAGGAGTGTAGCATAGGTAGATGTTTCCATGAGTCTGTCCAGAACATAACATTATTACCATTATGTGTTTCCCATAAAGCATGCATCTGAATGAGAGGTCGATTTCACCAGGCTACATTCCAAATATTAGAGCCTTGTATTTTATCATTGAATCGAATAAGTTGTGACTTGGTGGTATGTGGGGCATAATTTTTCTTCCATATCTTAGCCCATATTTCAGTTGGATACTTGATCCAATGCCACCAAATGTTTTCTCCCATTATGCTATTTAGCCATCCAGGATCCCTGAGGCCATGTCCTCCAATGGACTTTGGCTTACAAAATTTCTCCGAGCTAACAAGAGCCCATTTTTTTCCTGGATCATGACCATGCCAGAGGAAGTTACTTTGCAGATTTCATATGGTTTTAATAACAATTTGCGGGGTTTCCAGGGCTGGGAAGAGGTAGGTAGGAATATCTTATAGGAATGATTTGATGAGAACCAGTATGGCAATAAGATTTAGGGATATGAAAGTCTAGGTGTTCAAGTGATTAGAAAGGGAGAGGAGAAGGGCATCCCAAGAAATGTTCCATGCAACCAAATCAAATAAAGGAATGCCCAGGTAGTTGGATGGAAGGGAGCTCATAGGTATTCCGAGAAGGTGAGAGATGTGACGCTGGACTGCAGGGGGAGTGTTGAAAAAGAAAAGCTGGGATTTATCCAATTTGAAGGTTGTTCTAGAGGCTTCAGTAAAGTTCGAGAGGATGGAATTGAGCTTGGTGGATTCCTATCTAGTAGGAGTGTTAATTATCATGGTATCATCCACAAATTGGCTATGGAAAGAAGCAAACTGTAGGCCATGTAAAGGAATACCTTGAAGACAACCTTCCACTATAGAAGCTAGGATATAACGTCCCAATCCTTCGGCCATGATGAAAAAAAGAAAGGGGGATAGAGGGTCCCCTTGATGAATTCCTCGAGAGGGAGAAAAAGCTTAGGAGAGTACTCCATTAACCAAGATAGAGAAGAAAGTAGAGGAAGTGAGTTTCGTTATCCAAATGATCCAATCCCTGCTAAAACCAAAAGATGAAAGAAGCGAGTGCATGTATTTCCAACTGAGGCGATCAAAAGCCTTGGAAATATCGATCTTAATGAGCATACCTAGGGTACAAGTATACTTGAGCGAGTGGATCACTTCATGGAATAAGATAACACTATCCATGATTTGGTGTCCTTCAACATAACTTGATTGAATGAAAGGGAGAATGGGTTTGATTTGGAGAGAAATGACTTTGGTGATGATCTTGTAGATTACATTGCAAAGTGCAATGGGCTAGAATTGCTTCAGGTTAGTGGCTCATTCTTCCTTTGGAATTAGAGTGAGAAAAGTAGTGTTGAGGGTCAAGAGCACTTGCCCTGAAGTCCTGGATTCCTCCACTAGTTTCCATACCTCTTCTCTTATCATCGGCCAACAAAAGTGGAGTAAGTCTATTGTGAAGCCATATGGCCCTGGTGCCTTTCCAAGGGGCATTTCCTTGACATCTTGATCTACCTCTTCCAGCGTAATTGGCCTCATTAGGGTTTTATTTTTCTCCTACCCTAGTTAAATCAATGGGTGGTTTTGATAAAAGCTCTTTATAATAGTTTACCAGCTCAACTTATAATCCCTTGTGGTACAAAATTGGGTTTCCTTGTGCATCTTCAAGCTTCGTGATATGATTAATATATCGTTTGTGTACCATGGAGCCATGAAATAATTTTGTATTCCTTTCCCCTTCCTTGAGCCATTGCACTCTAGATTTCCATTTCCAGAGTATTTACTCCTACTTGTGTCATTCCTCTAGTTGTTGTTTAAGAAAATCCTCCTCCCTTCTCAGAGAATCCGAGTGACCCTGCAAAATGGATTCCTGTTGGATTTATTCTAGGCATTGCTCCAAATTCCTCTGTGCCTGAAAGATGTTTCCAAAAAAATTATTATTCCAATCTCAAAGATGCTACTTGAAGTTTTTCAATCTTTGTTGGAATCTATACATTCGTGAACCATGTGATATTTCTTCATTTTCCCACCAGGTTTGGGAGAGCTTTGGAAAATCAAGATGGGTTAGACAATTTTTTTTTAATCTGAATGGTTTGAATTTGGGCGTAGCTATTGTATCAATACACAACTATACTCACTAGTGGCCCGAACCTAATTTTGGGAGGATGCTTGCTTCAATCGAGGGTCCCTCAAGCATCAGGGTTTCAAAAATGAGAAAATGATCAAGTCTGCATGCAATTTGTTGGGATCCATATCGTTTATTGGACCAAGTAAAGGAGCCATTCCTGGATTCTATGTTAATTAGATTGAGATGATCAATGAGGTCTCAGAACTTACCACTATCCTGTTCCAGCTGCCTTGAGCCCCCTATTTTTTCTTTGAGAGTGAGGATGATATTAAAGTATCCTCCAAGAATCCAATACTTTTGTCCTATCAATCTACCCAGATAGGAGAGACTATTCAGGACTATATCTTTTTCTTGATTATTTTGTGGACCATAAGAATTTGTGAGCACACTCTTCTTGCTATAACCAATGGCCTGATAATGCACTAACAATGTGCTAGTTGTAGAGAAGGGTTGATCAACAATTACCGAGATGGGGTTATAGAGGATTTCCAATCCTCCCGCTACACCTTTTGAGTCATTGTAGATGAAATTGTAGTTCCCCCAACATCTTCTAAAGACTTCTTCTACTGCTTTTCCTGCACATTTTGTTTTCTAAAGAAAAATAATATTTAGATCATATGCCATTATGCTATTACGAAGAATCCTCATTTTGGATATTCCATTAAACCTATTACATTCCATGTGATGATCTTCATCATGAGGAGTTAGGCACGGGACAGAAGAATCCCTCAGTGAGATGCTGGATATGTACCAAGTTGATCATAAAGTGACCTACCTCTTTAATCAATTATTGCGTCAATTTTCATCCCTTTTGCTTACCCTATTTAGGCATTCGCGTAGGGTCCGGACTTGGATTTGAACTTATACCGAACCTAGAAGTGGGACCTGCTATGGATTATATGAAAAAATTGTGGACATTTTGGAGTTGATCTACCGGTATATATTGTAGTTCCTTTTTGTTGAAAGAATCCTCCAAATTTTCTAGATCTATGTCAGTGAGTTCACATTCATCCATATGCATTATAGTGTCCCCCCCTTCATCTGACTCTTTTTCTGGATCCAACTGAGATGGGGAACTGGACGTGATTATTTTCTCTAAGACAAGATCCATAGATTGTTTGGATTTTCCTTTATCAATGCGCAGGTCACTTGGTTTATAGGGATTTTCCACTTCCTCTGCATTTGGTAGATGATTTAGTGTGTCAAAAGAGTTTCCAGTGGGAATATTCTTACCTACCCCCAAGAGATGTCCAATCTCATGACATTTTCGATAGTGAAAGGGTATGTGTTCATAATCTATAGTTTGAATCCAGTCCTCATCATGATATTCTATGGTGACCGAGCCTGGAAAGGCCTTGGATATGTTCATATACACATAGATCTAGGCATATGATGTATATCACATCTGCTTTATTTCTTCTGATGATTTCACACATCGTCCCAATGTATTGCTGATACCCATTAGGATTTCTTTGAGCCAGAACTCCTAGAAAGGGAGTAGAGGCAGATCCAGACTGGTGCAAAGGACAAATTCTCTTTTTTCTGAGCAAAAGTGAATCACAGGGATGATTTTAGGGGCTAAATTTTGCTCATGGGCTAATTTTCAATGTTTTTTCCAAAAACGAGATTCGTTATTTTGAAAATGATTCGCCCAAATTCTATAGGATAAAATTATTTTACCTTAAAAATTGCCAAAATTTTATAAAAACAATATAAAATACTTAGAAATATGAATATTTTTACAAAAATATTGCCAAACGTTTATAGTTGACATATGAAGGATTATTAATATTCGCCAAGGTTTCTACATTTTAAAATAAATTTCCATCCTTAAAATCATCCCTAATTAAGCGATCTGTCCAAAATATAAGATATGACCCTGACGAATTGATAAATATGGGTCGTTTTCAAAGACCCGGTCCTTGTCTTCAAGATTGTATGATGCAGGAGCATCGCAAGTAGCAAGCACATGGAGGCAGAAGACAGTTGGGACAAGTGCCAACGCATTTCAACGCGTTGTAAAAGTGTTTTGAAATGTTTTGAAATCATTGTGCAGATATTAAATGAAATAATTAAGAGGAGACACACTTGTAGATTGTAATCAGACCTTAAGCGATCTGCTCTCATTTGAAGTAGGTAGAGTCATTTACGTATAATAAATGTAAGTAGGTAGCCTTGAATTCCAGATTAGACAGTTTTAGGAGTGGAGGGAAAACCGACTATAGACACCCACGTCTTGTATCATTCACAAGAATTATCAATTGTCAATTTTGAGCATAGAGAACAGAGAGGAGAAGAAGCAGAGAACTGTATTTGAAAACACCTATGTACAGAAGTCCTGATTTAATACATGAAGCTTTGATTCAGACTTATGGTGTTGTGATATTCTCTATGTATGGATGTTGAATGTTATGTTTAGTGTTGTTTTACTCTTTCTGTCATGCATTTGCTGTTTATGCTATGCATGTATTATTTTCTTGTTGAATGTCTAAAATCTGAAGAGAGGAAGAGTAAGGAATGAGTTTCAATTGTTTCTTTGTCTGAGCAAGAGTTTTTCCTACAAGGAGTGCAGCAAAATTGTCCGCAAGGTGTGCGTTGACAGAAGTCAGAGTTCGTCTATGAAAGATCAGGAGGGATAACATTGTTCTCATTCTCTCAGAAGTGCAAGTTAAGAACAAGAGCCATGCAAGGTGTGCGTAGGCCGAGTAGAGTCTCATAGCTTACAACCTGAGGAATTTTTTGAAAGACTATTGTTGCAAGGAGTGCACAGAGTTGAAGAGGTTCAAATACTAGAGCGTATTTGAAGAAGTGCTGCAAGGAGTGCGCGCAGGAGTTACCCACAGAGTACTTGAGGATTTTCAAGCAATCTCATGAGGGATAAAGTCTTTGAAGTTATCGAAGAAAAGGCTCAAGAGGGCTAGTTCCTTGAAGTGTTGGAAGGAGGCGTAGCAAAGTTGTTTTGCGGGTGGACAAGTTCCGTGAAGGAATACCTTGTTCATTTCGCAAGAGTTGACAAGGAGGTATTGGACGGTCGGAATTCTCCAAGGGGAATTCACGAAGTTTCGAGAGCCATCAGATCTTGCAGAGGAGCAGGGAAGTTACGACAAGTATTCTTCAAGTGCAAGCTCAGGAGAGGTTGGACCGTAGGATCCAAGTTGACAGGAGTCATTGGATCACTCGTGAATTCTCACTTCAGGGATTCGCGAGTTGAAGGACCGAAAAACTTGCACCAAGATTCACGAAATCGTGAAGTGCGAAGTCCCAACAGGGTGAGAAGTTTCATTGTGGGGCCAGCATTAATAACGAGTCAGAATTCACCATTTCGGAATTTCAGAGGATAGGAGCTCGAGATATCTGTTCTAAAATTCCTGAAATTGCGAGACGCAATATAAGTATGGGGAAAGGACATCATCAACCATTTCGGCAGAGTGACATTTCGGGTTTCGGTAGTTGGAGAGTCGAGAATTTTGTCCCGAAAGTCCTGAAGTCCCGAATTGTGATAAGGAGTATCGAGGAGTTTGGGATCTCGACACTTTGGGTGTCAGGATACAAAGGAGGCAGCGCTTGGGGAGTGAAGTTGCGAAGTGCTGAAGCTGGGCATGAGAGACACGTGACAGAACCACAAGGTGGGCCTATGTGATAGACAGGTAGACACGCATTGCCTAGTGGAAGGAGTCGACATTCTGTTGACTTCTCACGTCTCGGTAACTTGCGAGATAATAGCACGGGAGCTCGACATCGAAACTCATGAAGGGGCAAGTAGTGAGAGGCGCTAGCATTAAGCCCAGCCAGTGGTCACACGTGGAGGGTGATGACAAGGGAAGGAGCTATACCTGTATCAACATTTCGGGTATTGTGAATTTGGAAAGGAGGAGACGAGAGTTTTGACTTGTGAACTCGCGAGATTGCGAGTTGCGACAAGTGCCTTTGGAATTGGACCTTGGTTATAGCGTTGTGGTCACTTGAAGGAGGTGGAGCTCGTGCCTAGTGTTGTTCACACAGGGGAGCTTCCCGAAGGACCTGTGGACCGATAATTTGTGATTCCAACAGGGAATCGAAAGATCCGATCCGGCTCAAAGGAAAATAAAGAACGATCCTATAGAATACCTTGACTCAAAGGCCGATAGAGGGTTGGGGGTCTGCGTCAAAGTGGTATCAGAGCTCATAAAGATTTGTTTGCTTTCTGTAGCAAGGAAAAGAAAGATTTACCATGCCGCCGAGAAGAAGAGACATGAAAACACTCGATCTGCCAGAGGAGAGGGAAATGCCAGAAGAAAGGGGTAGGCAGGTGCCAAATCCATCCATGGAAAGAGAGATGCATAACATACGCACCAGACTCATGGAAATGGAAATAAAATAGAGGCGCACAGCCAGTGCTGGAGATGTCAGTGAATCTGAAAGTGAAGATGAATATGGACATGAAGGAGAAGAAGTTGTAGCAGAGGATGCAACGAATGAATGTCTGATTAGGGCGGTTGCAAGAGTGAGTGCCAGGGTGAAAATGGACATTCCAGTATATGAGGGAAACCTAGATGTTGAAGAGCTTCTAGACTGGATTAGAGCTCTGGACACGTATTTTGACTATGAASATGTCGAGGAAGACAAGAAGGTCAAACATGCTGTCAAAAGATTGAAAGGACATGCAACATTATGGTGGGATGAACTACAGGTTGATAGATGCTGCAAAGGCAAGTAGAAGATCAAGAGTTGGGATAGAATGATCGTGAAGATGAAGGCAAAATTCATACCCAGGGATTATCAAATCACTCTATTTCAGAGAATACATAATTTGAGACAGAAGTTGATGTCAGTGAAGGAGTACATTGAAGAGTTCTACAAGCTAAACATTAGGGCAGGTCATCGCGAAAGTGATGATGAAAAGGTTTCCAAATATGTGCATGGCCTGAGATACGACAATCAAGATGAGATGAGCATGATGACCATTCAGATGGTGGAAGATGCTTATTAGATGACTCTAAAGGCTGAAGAGAAGCTGAACCGAAATAAAAGTAAGATAGGTTGAGGCAGAAGTCATCCCAGAGGCAAAAAAGTTGTCCAAGATAGGAATCAGAAGCCTAAGGAAGAGTGGAAGAAACCTCAATATCAAACTGAGAGAGGTGGAAGCTCACAGAGAGGAAATTATGCTGATAACAACACTTTTCCTCACGTTAGAGGAAGAGGGAGAGGTAGAGGTGGAGTAATAAAATGCTTCACATGCGGAAAGAATGGACATAAATATTATGAATGTCTGGATAAGAAGAAATAAGGTGGTGAGACTCACATTGCCGAAGCACAAAGGAGGAATCTTGAGGATGATGAAGGTAGAAGATCACTGGTGATGAGGAAAGTTCTCTTAACACCATAAGAGAAGGCGGAGAATCAAGTGCAAAGGAACAGTCTTTTTCAGACTGCTTGCAAGACCAAGGANCACTCGTGAATTCTCACTTCAGGGATTCGCGAGTTGAAGGACCGAAAAACTTGCACCAAGATTCACGAAATCGTGAAGTGCGAAGTCCCAACAGGGAGAGAAATTTCGTTGTGGGGCCAGCATTAATAACGAGTCAGAATTCACCATTTCGGAATTTCGGAGGATAGGAGCTCGAGATATCTGTTCTGAAATTCCTGAAATTGCGAGACGCAATATAAGTATGGGGAAAGGACATCATCAACCATTTCGACAGAGTGACATTTCGGGTTTCGGTAGTTGGAGAGTCGAGAATTTTGTCCCGAAAGTTCCGAAGTCGCGAATTGTGATAAGGAGTATCGAGGAGTTTGGGATCTCGACACTTTGGGTGTCAGGATACAAAGGAGGCAGCGCTTAGGGAGTGAAGTTGCGAAGTGCTGAAGCTGGGCACGAGAGACACGTGACAGAACCACAAGGTGGGCCTATGTGATAGACAGGTAGACACGCATTGCCTAGTGGAAGTAGTCGACATTCTGTTGACTTCTCACGTCTCGGTAACTTGCGAGATAATAGCACGGGAGCTCGACATAGAAACTCATGAAGGGGCAAGTAGTGAGAGGCACTAGCATTAAGCCCAGCCAGTGGTCACACGTGGAGGGTGATGACAAGGGAAGGAGCTATACCTGTATCAACATTTCGGGTATTGTGAATTTGGAAAGGAGGAGACGAGAGTTTTGAATTTCGAACTCGCGAGATTGCGAGTTGCGACAAGTGCCTTTGGAATTGGACCTTGGTTATAGCGTTGTGGTCACTTGAAGGAGGTGGAGCTCGTGCCTAGTTTTGTTCACACAGGGGAGCTTCCCGAAGGACCTGTGGACCGATAATTTGTGATTCCAACAGGGAATCGAAAGATCCGATCCGGCTCAAAGGAAAATAAAGAACGATCCTATAGAAGACCTTGACTCAAAGGCCGATAGAGGGTTGGGGGTCTGCGTCAAAGTGGTATCAGAGCTCATAAATATTTCTTTGCTTTCTGTAGCAAGGAAAAGAAAGATTTACCATGCCGCAGAGAAGAAGAGACATGAAAACACCCGATCCGCCAGAGGAGAGGGAAATGCCAGAAGAAAGGGGTAGGCAGGTGCCAAATCCAGCCATGGAAAGAGAGATGCATAACATACGCACCAGACTCATGTAAATGGAAATAAAATAGAGGCGCACAGCCAGTGTTGGAGATGTCAGTGAATCTGAAAGTGAAGATGAAGCTGGACATGAAGGAGAAGAAGTTGTAGCAGAGGATGCAACGAATGAATGTCTGATTAGGGCGGTTGCAAGAGTGAGTGCCAGGGTGAAAATGGACATTCCAGTATATGAGGGAAACCTAGATGTTGAAGAGCTTCTAGACTGGATTAGAGCTCTGGACACGTATTTTGACTATGAASATGTCGAGGAAGACAAGAAGGTCAAACATGCTGTCAAAAGATTGAAAGGACATGCAACATTATGGTGGGATGAACTACAGGTTGATAGATGCTGCAAAGGCAAGTAGAAGATCAAGAGTTGGGATAGAATGATCGTGAAGATGAAGGCAAAATTCATACCCAGGGATTATCAAATCACTCTATTTCAGAGAATACATAATTTGAGACAGAAGTTGATGTCAGTGAAGGAGTACATTGAAGAGTTCTACAAGCTAAACATTAGGGCAGGTCATCGCGAAAGTGATGATGAAAAGGTTTCCAAATATGTGCATGGCCTGAGATACGACAATCAAGATGAGATGAGCATGATGACCATTCAGATGGTGGAAGATGCTTATTAGATGACTCTAAAGGCTGAAGAGAAGCTGAACCGAAATAAAAGTAAGATAGGTTGAGGCAGAAGTCATCCCAGAGGCAAAAAAGTTGTCCAAGATAGGAATCAGAAGCCTAAGGAAGAGTGGAAGAAACCTCAATATCAAACTGAGAGAGGTGGAAGCTCACAGAGAGGAAATTATGCTGATAACAACACTTTTCCTCACGTTAGAGGAAGAGGGAGAGGTAGAGGTGGAGTAATAAAATGCTTCACATGCGGAAAGAATGGACATAAATATTATGAATGTCTGGATAAGAAGAAATAAGGTGGTGAGACTCACATTGCCGAAGCACAAAGGAGGAATCTTGAGGATGATGAAGGTAGAAGATCACTGGTGATGAGGAAAGTTCTCTTAACACCATAAGAGAAGGCGGAGAATCAAGTGCAAAGGAACAGTCTTTTTCAGACTGCTTGCAAGACCAAGGANCTGCTGAGAACACAAAGAGGGTTTGACTTGATCTTTGTAGTGGTGGACCAATTTTCTAAGATGGCACATTTTATACCATGTCAGAAAACCAGTGACGCAACTCACATTGCGAATATGTTTTTCAAAGAAGTCATTCGACTTCACGGCTTACCAAAGAGCATAGTTTCATATCAAGACACCAAGTTCGTGGGACACTTCTGGAGAACCTTATGGAAAAAGATGGGAACAAACATGTCATTCAGTTCAACTTATCATCCTCAGATGGATGGACAGACAAAAGTTGTGAACAAAAGTTTGGGAGACTTGCTAAGAAGTTTGGTGACAGGACATCACAGTCAGTGGGGTAATATTTTACCATAGGCAGAATTTTCATATAATGATTCAATCAACAGAAGCACGGGGCAGAGTCCATTTCAAATAGTTTATGGCATGCAACAAAGAGGAGTTTCTGAATTGAGGGATTCAGAACAAAACACAACTAGAAGTGCTAGTGCAGAGGATTTCGCAGAAGCGATGAAGGAGCTTCATAGCCAAATTAAGGAGCGATTGCAAAACTTGAGCCAAGAGTATAAGCGAAGAGCAGACCAACACAGGAGAGAACTTCAGTTCAAAGTTTGTGATTTTATCCTTGCACACTTGAGGAAGGAAAGATTCCCAAGGGGGACATATAATAAATTGAAAATGAAGAAAATTGGGCCGTGCAAGATCACAAAGAAATTTGGGGCGAATNTTTTATTTGCCAGTTGCAGAGAAACCACAGATGGAAAGCATACTGGACAAAATAATTAGTAAGAGGACCAGGCGAAAGGAATATTTTGAATACTTGGTCAAGTGGAAGGGACATCCAGTTGAAGACACCAGCTGGGAAAATAAAGCCGAAATCCAGAAGCATGGACAGACTGTGCAAGATCTCATGGACAGGAGTCCATGAAAATTTTCAAGCGAGGGAGTATGATGCAGGAGCATCGCAATTAGCAAGCACGAGGAGGCGGAAGACAACTGGGACAAGTGTCAGGGCATTTCAACACGTTGTAAAAGTGTTTTGAAATGTTTTGAAATCAATGTGTGGATACTGAATGAAATAATTAAGAGGAGACACACTTGTAGATTGTAATCAGACCTTGAGCAATTTGCTCTCGTCTGAAGTAGGTAGAAGCATTTACATATAATAAATATAAGTAGGTAGCCTTGAATTCCAGATTAGACAGTTTTAGGAGCGGAGGGAAAACCGACTATAGGCACCCTCGTCTTGTATCATTTGCAAGAATTATCAATTATCAATTTTGAGCATAGAGCACAGAGAGGAGAAGAAGCAGAAAACTGTATTTGAAAACACCTATGTACAGAAGTCCCGATTTAATACATGAAGCTTTGATTTAGACTTATGGTGTTGTGATATTCTCTGTGTATGGATGTTGAATGTTATGCTTAGTGTTGTTTTACTCTTTCTGTCATGCCATTTGTTGTTTATGCTATGTATGTATGATTTTCTTGTTTAATGTCTGAAATTTGAAGAGAGGAAGAGTAAGGAATGAATTTAAATTGTTTCTCTGTCTGAGCAAGAGTTTTTCCTGCAAGGAGTGCAGTGAAATTGTCCACAAGGTGTGCGTTGATAGAAGTCAGAGTTCGTCTCTGAAAGCTCAGGAGGGATAACATTGTTCTCATTCTCGCAGAAGTGCAAGTTAAGAAAATGAGCCGTGTAAGGTGTGCGCAGGCTGAGTAGAGTCTCAGATCTTACAACCTAAGGAATTTGTTGAAAGACTATTGTTGCAAGGAGTGCACAGAGTTGAAGAGGTTCAAATACTAAAGAGTATTTGAAGAAGTTTCGCAAGGAGTGCATGCAGGAGTTACCCACAGAGTACTTGAGGATTTTCAGGCAAGCTCAAGAGGGATAGAGTCTTCGAAGTTATCGAATAAAAGGCTCAAGAGGGCTAGTGCCTTGAAGTGTTGGAAGGAGGCGTAGCAAAGTTGTTTTGTGGGTTGACAAGTTCTGTGAAGGAATACCTTGTTCATTTCGCAGGAGTTGACAAGGAGGTATTGGACGACCAAAATTCTTCGAGGGCAATTCACGAAGTTCGAAGAGCTGTCAGATCTTGCAGAGGAGAAGGGAAGTTACAACAAGTATTCTTCAAGTGCAAGATCAGGAGAGGTTGGACCGTAGGATCCAAGTTGACAGGAGTCATTGGATCACTCATAAATTCTCACTTCATGGATTCACGAGTTGAAGGACCAAAAACCTTGCACCAATATTTGCAAAATCGCGAAGTGCGAAGTCCCGACAGGGCGAGAAGTTTCGTTGTGGGGCTAGCATTAATAACGAGTCAGAATTTTCCATTTCAGAATTTCGGAGGATAGGAGCTCGAGATATTTGTTCCGGGATTCCTGAAATTGTGAGACGTGATATAAGTATGGGGAAAGGACATCATCAACCATTTCGGAAGATCGACATTTCAGGTTTCGACAGTTGGAGAGTTGAGACTTTTGTCCTGAAAGTCCCGAAGTCGCGAATTGCGATAAGGAGTATCGAGGAGTTCAGGATCTTGGCACTTCAGGTGTCGGGATAAAAAGGAGGCAGTGCTTGGGGAGTGAAGTCGTGAAGTGCTGAAGTTGGGCACAAGAGACACGTGACATAACCACAAGGTGGGCCCGTGTGATAGACAGGCGAACACGCGTCGCCTAGTGGAAGGAGTCGGCATTCTGTTGACTTCTCGCATCTCAGTAACTCGTGAGATAAGAGCATGGGAGATCGACGTCGAAACTCGCGAAGGGGTGAGTAGCGAGAGGCGCTAGCGTTAAGCCCAACCGGTGGTCACGCGCGGAGGGCGCTGACAAGGGAAGAAGCTATACCCGTATCGGCATTTCGGGTATCGTGAATTTGGAAAGGAGGAGACGAGAGTTTTGACTCGCGAACTCGCGAGATTGCGAGTTGCGACAAGCGTCTTTGGAATTGGGCCTTGGTTATAGCGCTGTGGTAGCTTGGAGGAGGTGGAGCTCGCGCCTAGTGCTGTTCACACAGTGGATCTTCCTGAAGGACCTGTGGACCTATAATTTGTGATTCCAGCAGGGAATCGAAAGAGTCGATACGACTCAAAGGAAAATAAAGAACGATCCTATAGAGGACCTTGACCCGAGGGCCGATAGAGGGTTGGGGGTCTGCATCATTGTAGAAAATGATCATGAAGAAGCCTTTCAAGTTGAGATGGAGTTCATAGTCCCCGTTTGGGTTCCACCAAGTTTTAATCTATCGTGTGAGGTCTCTTCCATGTTGATGTTTGGACTACATCGGGAAGACATTCTCTTAGAATAATAATTAATAATATAATTATTGATTATTAAATATCATATATAATAAGTAAATGATAATAATAAATAGTTATTGATTATTCAAGGGACA
>JZKD02S1864905.1:10842-27106 GCA_000966675.3 Picea glauca | reverse complement strand
TAGCAAGTGAAGGTTGTATATTTATATTTACAGATAAGGCATGGAATGTCACCAAAGGATCACTGGTGATAGAAAAATGAGAGAAGGTAGGTCCATTGTATTTATGTATTGTTACTACTGAATTTTATATCTCTTTAGCTTCTACAGGAGTGGATACAAAACTGTGGCATCATAGGCTTGGACACATGAGTGAGAAGTGGATGCATATACTTCACAAAATAAATTTGTTTCCAGATCTTAAACAAATTGATTTGAATTTCTATGAGCATTGTGTTTATGGAAAATAAAAGAGATTCACATTTATTAGAGTCAGAAAAGAAAAGAAGAGTGAAAGGTTATATCTTGTGCATACATATGTATGGGAACCAACTAAGGTA
The DNA here is from genome assembly GCA_000966675.3 of Picea glauca. Lineage (NCBI taxonomy): Eukaryota > Viridiplantae > Streptophyta > Pinopsida > Pinales > Pinaceae > Picea > Picea glauca. Next base: position 26,729 of record JZKD02S1864905.1, on the reverse strand, counting down.
TCATCTCTTGGTGGTTATCGTTATTATGTTACTTTTATTGATGATGCAACTAGAAAAACTTGGGTTTATTGCATTCAATGAAAATATGATGTTTTTGACACTTTTAAGAAATGAAAATATTTGGTTGAGAATGAGACATGAAAAAGGTTGAAGTGTCTCAGATCAGAAAATGGAGGTGAATATTGCAACAAGGAGTTTGATGATTATTGTTCATACCATGGGATTTGTAGAGAGAAAATAGTTCGAAGAACACCACAAGAAAATGGTGTGTAAAAAAGGATGAACATGACAATCATGGAGCGTGCAAGGAGTATGCGATTGCATGCTGGGTTGCCCTTATAGTTCTGGGAAGATGCTATAGATACTGTTGTTTACTTAATAAACATAGGACCTTCAATCTCTTTGTATGGTGGAATTCCAGAGGAGGCATGGACATGAAAAAAGGTAAACTACTCTTTTTTGAAGACTTTTGGTCATGAAGCATTTGTCCATATTGATAAAGAAATAGAACAAAGCTTGAGGTAAAATCCAAGAAGTGTACCTTTATTGGATACAATGTTAATGATTTTGGTTATCACTTATGGGATTATAAAAATTGAAAAATCATTAGGAGTATAGATGTCATATTCAATGAGAAGGTCATGTACAAAGATCATTTGCAGGGAAAGAAACATGAAAAGGAAAAATCAAAATACACAGTGCTTGATGAGATCACTGAAAAAGAAATTCCAAAGGTACTAGAAAACGAAAATGTACAACAACAGGAGCAACAAGTACCTCAAACTCCTGCAAGTGTTGTTAGAAGATATACTAGGTTAAGTAGACCCCTTGAACGATACTCTCCTTCATTGTATTATTTATTGTTAACTGCTTTTGGTGAACTAGAATGTTATGAAGAGGTAATGCATGTAGAAACTAAAATGAAGTGGGATCAAGGAATGAAAGAGGAAATGTATTCGTTAGTAAATAACCAGATTTGGGACTTGGTTCAGTTGCCTGCAGGAAAATGAGCATTGCAGAATAAATGGGTTTATAGGTTGAAGGAAGAAGATGGAGAAAAAAAGCGGTACAAGGCTAGACTTGTTGTAAAGGGGTTTGCAAAAAATAAAGGTATAGATTTTGATGAAATATTTTCTCCTTTTGTTAAGATGACTTCAATTAGGACTATTTTAAGTCTTGTGGCAGTATAATATTTTCATTTTGAACAGTTAGATGTAAAAACAATTTTTCTCCATGGGGATTTGGAGGAAGAGATTTATACGCAACAACCACAGGGGTATGAGGTCAAAGGAAAGGAAATTTTGGTATGCAGGTTGAAGAAGAGATTGTATGGCCTAAAGTAAGCTCCAAGGAAATGTCATTTTAAGTTTGACAAGTTTATGATAGAACAAGGTTATAGTAGATGTCATTTTGAACACTGTGTTTATTTTAAAAGGCTAGAAAATGGAAGCTATATTATCTTGCTATTGTATGTAGATGAAATGCTTGTTCTAGGTTCTAATATGCAGGATATAAATGTGCTCAAAAATAAATTAGCTAATTCATTTGCAATGAAGGATTTGGGTGCTGCAAAGAAAATCCTTGGTATGAGAATAATAAGAGACAAGAAAAATAACAAATTGACATTGTATCAGGGTGAGTACATAGAGAAGGTGTTGGAGAGGTTTAGAATGAAGAATGAAAAACTAGTTAGTACACCTTTGGCTAGCCGTTTCATATTAACCAAGGAAATGTGTCCCAAGACACAGAAGGAGAAATAATAGATGTCCAAGGTGCCTTATTCATCAACAATTGGAAGCTTAATGTATGCCATGGTGTACACAAGACCAAATATTGCACATGCAGTGGGAGTTGTGAGCATGTATATGAACAATCCATGTAAAGAACATTGGGAGGAGTTAAATGTGATTCTCAGGTATTTGAGAGGTACTTCTACTCATGCATTATGTTTTGGAGGGTTAAACATTGTTCTACAATAATATGTTGATTCAGATATGGTAGGTGATAAATATAGCAGGAGGAGCACCACATGGTATGTTTTTACTTTAGGTGGAACAGTAGTAAGTTGGATTTTAAAACTACAAAAGGTTGTTTCACTTTCAACTATGGAAGAAGAGTATGTTGCTGCTACAAAGGCTAGTAAAGAGATGATTTGGTTGTAGAGCTTTATGGAGGAATTGGGAAAGAAGCATGAGAATAACATGTTGTATTGTGACAATGAGAGTTCCATTCATCTTGCAACTAAATCAACCTTCCCTTATAATAATAATCATATACAACTGAGATACCATTTCATATGATCCTTCTTGGAAGATGGACAATTGAAGTTGGAAAATATACATACTAGCTAGAATCCTGCAGACATGTTAACAAAGGGACTAACCAGGGAGAAGCTGAGTTCCTACTCAGTTTCAGTTGGTCTTCAAGAATGAAGGTGAAGATGAGAAATTTTTCAGGTCCAAGGTGGATCATAATCCAGTAGGTACAACAATAATGGATTTGTTGTGATCAATCTCCAATTGGGAGATTTTTGGTTGTGGAGCCTGATTATCTTCTTGATTCAGAGGTTTGTTTTAACCGTGTTTGGACCCCATTCCCTAATAGGGGTGTGTGTGGGGTATTTACCCCCCAAAACTGTCACAAGGGGGATCTAGGGGGGTCGGTGACAATTTTTGTATTCCCCTCTAGCGGGGGATTCGGGGGCAACACCCTTGAAGCGAAATTTTGGGAAACAATTCCTTGTGAAATATTGTAATTTTGTAGTTGATATGGACCGTTCATTATAAGGTCACAGATATGATGGTAGAAGTTATGTTAGCTTTTTTTTTCCTATAAGGAAACCCTCTTTTATGAGGGATTTTTTTTGCAGTTGTGCATTATTGCGAATATTGTATTTTGAGAGAGGAGACCGTGAGAGAAAGAAGAGGAAGTTATAGTGGGTGTGTTGTAGTTTGTATCCTTTCATTTTGCTAGATAATAAAATGAAGGACCTGGAAATTTCTTTGGTGGACGTAGCCCACACTGGGTGAACCACATATATCTATGTCTCTATTGTATTGTGTATCTTCTGTGTTTTATTTCCACATTTTTTATTTTATTTTATTGCTTCGCGATCCTGGTTTCTAACATTATGTTGGAAAATTGGTTGTCATTGATGTCAACCCTAGAAGAAGTCTAGAAGCCTCTAGAAGTGATGTTTGTATTTTAATAAGTCTCCAAAGTGGTCCCCTTATGATGTAGCTTTAAGAATGGCCATCATGGGAAGATGCATTGAAAAATTCTACAAGAATCTCTGGAAATATGGTTAAAAGGTTAAGTAGTTAAGAACCCTTGAAGGTGTAGTCATGAAGCCCAATGTTTTTTGAAGAAAAAGAACACGAAGGACATTGCAAATGAATACAAAACCCTCATAGATGCATATTCCTCATCATTCCATTTCCAATTGTAGGTGGTATACCATGTGGTTCCTCATGGTTGAGAAGTTATGCCCTCTTAAAGATGAAACCAAGAAGTATGGTCAAGAAGCTCCATATCTAAGGATAAGAAATTACAAGTTGGCCCAAAAATTAATTAAAGGAGAAAAGATGTTGCAAACAAAAAGTTACAGGTCGGCCCTAAATTCAAGTAAAGGAGGTACTTGAAAAAGTATAAATACACATCGAGGGAATGCCATTTGATTAAGCATGGAAGCGAATATGTGATCTCTTAGTGAAATTGAAGTAGCGAAGTAGTGCAGAGGAGGAAAGACTAGGAGATGCAGATGGGAGAAGGGTTTCTCAAAACCATATTTGAGCAAACCCTCATGTGTTAGGTATAGGGAATCCCACGAGGAACCCGCAAGTTGCACAACACTCATCAAGCGAGGCATGACTAGTTTCCCATTTTTGTCCAATGAGGCCGAAGGAAAGGTTGATGAAGATGCTATCTTCTTGATGCTGATGTTGAGGAAGATTTGTTGGTCTGTGATCTTATGCATAAGGTTCTTACATGATAAAAGGTATGGTTTTCTATATGTCTTGAGGTTTGCATATTGATGTTATGGTATATTCTTTGAGGCATATCTTGGAGAGTCTTTGGCACATGGATAGAGACATATTTTGGTGATTTTGGGCATATGATTTGAGGTATATCTTGAATATCATGGCATGTGGTTTGTTGTATATCATGGATGTATGGAACTTGCTTGAGGCATATGTTTGGTACTTGGTTTTAGGTACATGTTGGATGTTTTGGTACATATGCTTGAGGAATATCTTTGGCACATGTTTTGAGGCATATCTTGGTGATTTTGGGCATATGTTTTGAGATATGTTCTTATGATCTTGGCATATTATTTTGATGACGATGATTATGTATTAGTATCAGTGACAGTAAGAGTGACAATTTGAGTCTCCATTTATATTACAGGGAGGAAGGAAGGGGAAATGAAATGGGGTTGGAGCCTCCTTCTAGTTGGATATGGAGAATACAGGGAGTTATATCTTCCTTCATGTTGGAGATTGTAAATCAGGAGGTTGGAACCTCCTTCCAATTGGAGCTAAAAATATAGGGAGTCATAGCTTCCTTCAAGTTGGAGCCTATAAATCAGGGGGTTGGTGATTCCTTTCAGTTGGTACTAGAGAGTTTTGGAAGCTGGTGCTTCCTATGAAGTTGGTTTTCTACCATTTGGGTTTCCACATAAAATTATTGTGTATTATGTATTTATGGTTATATGTTTATGGTTTCTTGAATGAAATCATAAGTGATAAATTGTTGATATATTAAATGATTACAAAGTGTGATTAAAAGTGGTAAAAAGTTCTCAATACTGATTCACTCCCCTCTCAGTATTGGTGAATATTCTAAGAATTGGTATTAGAGCAGGTCGTTTAGAATCGATCTAACCACTAGAAGGTAGATCATGGATTGCACGGATAATGGAATGCCAATGTTTGATGGCCATAATTATGCCTTTTGTAATAGAAGGATGATTTTTTTTTTGCAGGAACATGGATTTGATGCCTGACAATAAATAGTATATGGATACAAGGAACCTTCCACTCCGCCAACATATAAATATGGAAATAAACTTTCTGAAAACAATTTTAAGGCTACAAATGTTATTATAGGTGGATTGGTTGGACTACGGTTTCTATTAGACCAAAAAACATAGGCATTAGTCTCCACCACAATCTTCAGAGTTAGGATCCATGAGAGGGGGTTAACTACAAAGACGTGACAAGTAGGGAGGTTAGGATAGGACATTAACATTTGTACATTTTGTTGTCATTTTTTTTACATCTCTTTCCCCCTTATATGTGAATTGATGTGTTATATATGCTCATGCAATGTAGATACATGTCTAAATTAGTATTGTGTATTTCTTTCTTATTTATTAAGGAAACTAGTAACCTAAGATTGAATATAATTTCACTTCTTTAGAAAATACAACATTGGTTTGATTGTTAATTGTAATTGATTTGGGACTTGAAGAAAAACTATCAGAAAAGAAAGAGAATTCACATAGATGGTGATCATTAGAAGATAGATTAAACATTGGTGGATGTTGGGCACATGATAGTTTTGAGGGAAAAGAACGATGTGGGAGGTAGATGCACATGCAAGAGAAGAAACATGTGTAAGGAAGACACACATGCCGAAAAAATGGTACTAAAGGAAACCATCAAGCAGGAAGGGTAGAAGAAAGAGATAACACAACAAAAAGTGGACTAGATGGAGACCCAGATAAACACAATCTTTCAAGCCATCTCAGATGACACAGTATCAGAGGAAGCATCTTTAGAGGAGAAGATAATAAATATAGCACATACTCTGCAACAATATAAGGGAAGATCAAGGAACTAGAGGAGTATGCATTACCTATGACTCCCCCAAAAGTATGACTACAAAGAGATAAAGACATGAAAACAACTACAAAAAACATCACACAGAACATACATAGAGTGGCATAACCACTAGAAAAGAGAAACCAAATATGGACCCAACTACTAGAGGATGGGAGCCTACAAGAGATGCAAGGAAAGGAAGATAAATTGCATGCAATAATGGCAGATGTCAAGAAACGAGAAAGGACAATGTAATTGCCAGAGAAGATCAAGACAACCCCAGAAATGAAGAACCTTCAGGAAAAGTAAAAAGCGGTGTAGGAACAAAAGATTGCATGACAGGCTTAGTTGGAGCCCCTACAAGAAAAGGCAAAACAATTGGTCATGGAAATTGATGCAGTGAAAGCATGCCTCGAACATATAGGCTTGAAGGGGGGTGATATCTTATGAATTCCAGTCACTGCACATGTGGTTGAAGCCATGTCAACAAAGAGAATCCAGGCTCATGAGCATTGCCAACAGATAGTAGATATGTACGAAGCACTGACACAAGCAGTGGTAGACATTGGATTAGGCAGTGACTGGGGATGAGTCACGATGTTAATGTTGGGTTCTTGTTGTGTGCAAGAAATGTTTGAGGAAAAATCACGACGTGGGAGGCATATTCGCATGTAGAAGAAATAACATGTGTAAGGCAGACACACATGCAGGAAAATCAACACATGTAAAAAAAACATGCATGCAGAATAGGAAGGCATGCGAGGCACACATGCAAGAAGACCTAGCCATGATAGGGTTAGGGTTTTGGTAAGAGAATGTAATGGCTGGTAAGATGAAAATATGTATAAGTAGGTACCTAGGAGGTCTAGGTCGGGGTTGGTTGTATTCAGGTGGGTTTTTGGAGGTTCATTGTTGTTCTTTTGGGTTGGTCAGTGTCACTATGATGTAAAAAAACACATAATGAATGTAAATACAATCGATCTGTAAGTTGTTGAGTTTAGGAGAGGTAATAAGAGAGATATTGAGGGTTAGATCATAGGCCAAGGAGCCTGGTGTGATCTAGTTCACATCATTGTAGATCTCGACCGATTGGGATGGAGTGTTGTAATGCGCGAGGTGTTGTAGTTTTGAAACCATAATAATAAAAGAGAAGAGAAACCAAATCTTTGTGAACGTAGCCTAGGAGGGGTGAAACAAGGTATATCATGTGTTATGTGATTGAATGTTATGTATATCTTTTGTTGTTAATAATTAGACGTTAAACAAATGCATGAATGACTAGATAGATATGCTACTTTACATGCATGAGAAAGAATGACAGGGTATTCCATATAAGTTGAATGTTAAAGTAATAAATTAAGAATACAAAGTTTAATCATATATCCTCACTCATTTCCTAGGCTGCAAGCAGCTGAGCGTTGCAACCACCTATAAGAAATATCTCGAGTGAGACTGCGCAGTGCACCTTGTGCGTTGTGTTTCCTTCTGGTTTACCAGGAGGGCCGATAGTTTTAGGGGTTTTTTTTTGGAAACCAAGTGGACCTAAACCTCGATCAATGCAAGAAAGGTAGCAGGAGTAAGGAGTAAACTATAAGAAAAAAATGGTTTCATTTCCAGTTGGAACAAAAGGGGATTGAGTGAATGAGATTTGTTGAAGAATCGTGAAAATATGGTGACACAACGTTAAAAGAATGAGAATATAAAAGGGGACGTTCAGACCATGGAACCCAATGAAGGCATATATTGAGAGATGGTTGAAAACAAAGGAGCTAGAATTTACGCAAAAAGATAACAGAAACCCGAAGTTAACACCGCGCAAATATTTGGACAAGTACATATTCAACGACTTGCATGAAGTGTTTTTTTGTGATTTCCTGCATGTGTTGCAGGAGTGGATATTGAGGTTGAAAGACAACGACCCTAAAAATCATATCAAACAACTAGAATGGAATCTTGTGGAGATCGTTTAGTTACAACAAGTTGACAATAAATTTACGAGCAATAGATTTTTGGTTAGACAACATTGTTGTAGGATTTATCACATAATTTGCAGTAGATACTGCAAAGTATTACATCGCAACCAGGAAAGAGTTCCTAAAGGTACCTTGAGGTAGGTATATTAGATCCCTGTATACTTCCATTAAGATGTTACTATATAGAAAAGGTGTAATGAAAATGGCCTCAAACAACTAAATTTCCTTGTGTGCATGGGGAAAGGGGGGAAGGAATGACAAGAGACAAAGAAATGGAGGGAGAAATGGATAAAGGAAAGAAGGTGGAGGCCTTGGATCCAATCATGACGGAGGAAGACCATATCAATCAAATCATGGAAACAACTGGAATAAGGTGCAGTGGATTACCCTACCAATATAAGATGAACAACAAGAAGAGAGCCATAGCTATGAGGGAAGGCTTGGAAAGTGATGAAGAAGAGGTAGAGGATCTCCAAGATATGCAGAAGATTGAGGAAATCCTATGTGAAACATATGGAATGAAGACAAGAGGTCCAAGAGAAGAAAATGGAGGTAAAAATCCTATCCATATCAGTTTCAGTGTGGAACCCATAAACCCATGTGTGACTAATACACCAAAAAGAACACCACCATTTAGACAACTAGATTTTAGTGGAAGAAACAAAACATGAAGTACATCTACAAAGGGAGCAAAAAATGGGGGAGCCAGTTCAGGAAGCATTAGTCGAGGATCTACACCACATAGAGGTAGTATTTCAACATTCAGGATGGAAGGACATGATCCCACCATTAGGTTACCATAATTCAAGGGAGAGGCATCAGAGGACCCTGAGAAGCACTTGTTCATCTATGAAAAGATATGGGAATCAAAGAAGATCACATATGAGGATACCAAAATTGTGCAATTGGCCATCACACTAAGATACCACGCACTGGATTGGTACATGAGTTTAGTTGCAAACAATCCAGGAGGAACAACCATAATGATTGTGGATATCAATAAGCTGTTGATAAATGAATTCCATAAGCCTAGCTTCGAGGATCGGTACATGAACGAGATGATAGAGATCAAGAGAAAGCTAGGAGAATCTATCTGGGAGATAGAACAAAAATTCAAATGATTGAAGGGAAAGATGAAGTATGTCATGAAAGATATGAATCATATGCATCTATTTGTGAATTCACTACTACCACACTTGAAATACCTTTTGATACAACACAAGTTTCAAACCCAGGCAGAGGCTCTGTAGGAAACCTTGCAACTAGAAGAGAACCAATATCAGAAGATAGATCCAACAATAGAGGAGCTCAAGGAAGACCTGAAGAATCTAACATTTCAATTAAACTAGAAGAAGAGTAATGACAAAAGATAAGTTGTTTGGTGTACCACATGTAGGATAGAAGGACACCACAAGAACAAATGCCCAAAATTTGCACAATACATGGAAACATGAATGCCAAACCCTTTTTTGACAGGAGGACTATGGTGTGATATTTGTAAGACACAGGGGAATGATCCATATAACTGTCCAATGATGAAAAAATACCAGACATTTCCTAAGAGTTCATATTGCAACTTCTGCAAGTCAGTAGGCCATGATGACAAAGATTGTAGGACAATGGAGCTGATGAGGGAAATAACATCAGACACCTATAGGGTGCAGGCAGAGATGATGACAGGGAAATATGCACCACATTTTAACCAATTACCATCCACATATAACATTGCACCACAAAAATATAACACTATGCAACCACAGTACAATACCGCGCAACCACAATATAATCATGTGTAGGATAACTAGGTGCTACAATACAATGCACCGCGAGGATATTGAGATGGATACAAAGGTGGAGGATGAGGTATATGAGACTTGGGAAGAGGCATAGGAATGATGGTATGCCATAACTGTCAACAACTGGGACACTATGCAAGAGAATGTCCACTTCCACCTGCGACATGTATGTACTATCGCGCATCCGACCATGACACAAAAGACTGTTTGACACTATTGGGGAAGATCTAGGAAAAGAGAAATCGGAACAATTAGAATGTTAAATGGATTTCTGTAGAAGCGAGGGATGATGGAAGAAATATAAACATAGTTATGTGCAGAGGATATAAGACATGAGATGACACAGTAAGACAATATCCAACACAAGAGCAATGGGTGAAGAAAAGCACTGAACCACATAAGCAGTTTGATGTGCAAAATGAAAAGGGGATATTCAAGCAATCCAGACAAGAATTATTGAAGCCAAACATTGCATCTACATCAACTGCATAGAACACTCAGGATTTACCAACGTATGAGATTCCTTCATCACTGGATCACACTAATGAAGCACAACCCCTAAAACACGTAAGTACTATAAAGGATTTTTTGCAATCCTATGTTAAACTACTAAATGATCCATCATCTATTAAAGTGTTACAAAATATGTTAGAAAGATGTAGCACATATGTAGAGGGAAATATAGAACACAAAATAATTAATCATTTTCATACGAGGAGGAGGACAAGCAAAGAATTCAGATTGGACACCAACATTGGAGATTTTAACATGGGGGATATCATACTAGATTTAGGTTCCAAAGTACCCAAGAAAACAAGGCAATGTATGGGAGATCCCACATTAGGATATTCACCTATTCAACTGAAACTAACAAATCAACACAAGGTTCTACCAATTGGGAGGCTAAAGGGTGTGACAACAGATCTGGATGGAGTGCGCACTAAAGTCGATTTCAAAGTGATGGAAATAGTGGATGGAACAACACCTTATCCGACATTTATTGGCTTGGATTGGGAATTTGATAATCAGGCCGTAAAAAATTGGAAGACGAGGAAGATGACATTCAAGTCAGGAGAGTATAGATTCATTGCGCCATTAGATCCATCAAAAGGAGAAAGGTTTGTAGAACCCACTTTTTTAGACCTGGAGGAAATTAACTAGTTATACAGGACACCACACGAGAAGAAGATTTTGTGAATCCAATTGCATATGGGGTACTCAGTTGGATAAGTATCACGTCATGCACGTCAGACTCAGATACATGGTTGGAGAATTGGCAACAAATATTATATGAATTCTCCACAAGAAGGTGCACAAGAATAGACCACATGGTAAGATGGGTAGGTACGGAGATAAGAAAACTTCCCATATTTCATGGGGTTAATGAATTAGAAGGATTCCTAACAATATACAAGGATGAAGTGCTAGAAAATAAGAGGCTCTTAGATATGGATATAGAACTCAAGGAAACACCTGGAATATGGTGGGGTGCGCACAAAGAGACAATCAAGGACTAGTACCAGTGTAAGCAATTGTTGCGCATCAAATTTGGTGCATAACAAGGAAGCAATCAATTGTAGAGATATGATGGACATGGGACACCAACCGAACACTTGGAGAATTGCTAAACACTATGGATAATGACACCACCAAAAGAATGGTCTCATCACTTTATTCACACATTGGAAGGGATTCCAACAAATTGGTATGTAGATCAGGAATTATGCATAGGCATTGCAGAATGGACATAATTACAACATAATTTTATAGCCACCTTGTGATATGAACATGAGAACCCCAAAATAGATTCAACTCTCAAAAAAATCAAAGGGGAAATATTCATTCAAGAACAAGAGGTTGAACTTATAACAGAGTATCAACAACATAACAGACAGACAATGAAAGAACTACTGTCATGCTACTAAGTGTAGGAAGAAGCACCATATGAAGATGACCCACACAACATTCAAATTATAGAAATTGAAGGAGAAAGGGAGGTGGAAGGTCCATCTCTCGAATCATAAGTATTTATTGTTCCAATGAAGGTGAATAAAGTAAATATTGGGACAAATGATAATCCCAAAATGGCCAGCGTTGGAGAATACTGGGATGAACATACAATAGAAAGAATAACAGAGGTGTTGCGCGAGTACAATGACTTGTTCCCAACAACCTTTACAGAGATGAAATTCATAGAAGGAGAGCTAGGAGAGATGAATATACCTCTCAAACCCAAGGCTATATCAATGAGACAATGACGATATTGACTGAAACCAATATATAAGCAAAAAGTAAAAGCAAAAATTGACAGAATGTTGGAGGCTAGAATCATAGAACTAGTGGAGGAATATGAATGGGTAAGCCTTATGGTAGTTTAGGAAAAGAAGCAGGGAGGGATAAGGATCTGTGTAGATCTCAGGAAATTTAATGATGCTTTCCTACATGACCCTTTTCCTACCCCTTTCATAGATGAGGTATTAGAGAATGTAGGAGGCCAGGAAACATACTCATTCACAAATGGATTCTCAGGTTACCATCATATCAAGGTAGCCCCAGAAGACAAGTACACAACCAATTTTTCCATAGAATGGGGATCCTACCAATACACATTCATGCCTTTTGAACTAAATAATGCACCAACAATATTCTCAAGAGTAGTCATAGCTGCATTCAAAGAATTCATCCATCAATTTTTAGAAGTATATTTGGATCATTGGACAGTCTATAGTCTATTGAAAGATCATGTAGAGGTATTAAGGATGAAATGTAGGAAATGTTAGATATCATTAAATATCACGAAGTGCATCTTTGGGACACCTTTTGGGATACTATTGGGCCATATAGTGTGCAAACAAGGCTTTCTAGTAGATCCTACCAAGATTGCAGTGATTGCCAATTTACCACCACCAAAATCAGTACGTCATTTCAGATCAACATTAGGACACACATACTACTATAGGAAATTAATAAAAGGGTATGCACATATCACTGTGCCGATGGATAAAATGTTGAGGAAATATAGTAAATTTTAGTGGAATGAGGACTGTCAGCAAGGATTGGACACTCTAAAATATAAAATGGTAACAACACCAATACTAGTATTCCCAGATTGGGAAAATACATTTCATGTGCATGTAGATGCATCAACCATAACACTTGGATCTATTCTAGTGTAGTCAAGAGAAGGAGAGTTAGACCATCCGATAGTATTTGGAAGAAAAAAAATTTCAGAGTTAGAGAAGAACTACAATACTACAAAAAGAGAAGGCTTAACAATGGTATATGCACTGTATAAGTTCATACACTATCTACTTGGGAAACACTTTAAAATGTTCACAGATAATTATGCCCTCAAATAACTAGTCAATAAGCTAGTGTTGCGGGGGGGGAGAATTTGTATATGGTTACTGTTGTTTCAATAATTTGACTTTGAAGTGATAGTCAAACTAGGGAAGTTAAATGCAGGACCTAATCACCTGTCAAGGATCACCAATGGAGAAGAACCTATGAATTTAGAGGACAACTTCTCTGATGCATAGTTACTTTCAGTCCAAGAATCTGATGAATATTTTGATGACATTATTCAATACTTGAGTATAGGGACCGCGCCACAAGAATTCAACACTGCACAAAAGAAAAATCTGGTAGTCAGAGTTGTAGACTATCAATTGATTGCAGTACACTTATACAAGATGGGTGTAGACAACATCTTGAGAAGATGTGTATTGGAACATGAAAGGCCTAGTATTTTAGCAGAGGACCATGAGGGAATAGATGGAGGACATTATGCAGGAAAATCTACTGTGTAGAAGGTATTGCATGCATGACTATTGATCCAAAAAAATATTTTAACAACAATGGTTGAGTTTGAAAAACATGTGTTTATTAACCATTTAGGAAACTGATGAAAGAGGAAGAATTTAAATAAACATGGAAGCCATAATAACATATAAAGATATGTTAGTAAGAATAATTAAACAACAAACCATAATAAGAGAAGTTGATAACAGAGTTCAACAATCTCGCCTACGTCTCCGGGCCTTTGTCTCAATGGGTGAGGCTTTCTTATTTTTGTTCAAATATTAAAAAATGCATCATAAAAGTGCCAAAATGATTACAAACTAATCTTTTTGTGTTCTACCATATCTCAATAACCCAACAAAACTGACGACACTAAAAAAGGAATGAATGAAGCTTCCATAAATGGCTCCCAAAGGTGCTCTCCTCAATGGATTCCTTGCATGAAAATGGCTTTGGCTCAACAATTATTCAACATTTCCATGTTATGAGCCTCCTTCCATGGCTTCAAGAAACTCTAGTTTATATAGTCTTGAATTTGGCAACAAACTCCCAACCTCCCCCCATGATATGGCCTCAAAAAGGGCCTAAGATCCTCCAAAAAGGACCAAAATCTCTCAAAACTACTGAGAAAATCACTTAAAAATAATAAAATAAAGTTTAAAAACCCACTTTTGGGGAAATGTGGCATGCCATCCCCCGATACTCGAGCTCCTGGTCACATTCAAACTGTCCAAGTGTTCAAGGGATAGCATTGGTTTGCTGACCCCCTTAACTGTCGTCCCCTTGGTCATGTGGTTGCCACCTAAACCTCCGTGTGCTCTAAAGTTGTTATAGCCTCATCATTTTATCCCTCTGGTTACACCCTTGGTTGTTGGGATAGCCCGGACGACCGGGGATAAATCCTAAACCTTTGCGCTATGGTATAAGGTCTGGGTCATACGCTATAAACACGGGTCCCGGGGCTAACCACCAATCATACCCGCATGCCAACAGTTAAGAGCCAGGTCACTAGGTAGCGGTCGTATGGTTGTTTACACCGAGGACTAGGGCTAGCCCCAGCCCTTACTCTGATCCTTGGGCTCCTGGTCACATGCACATTGTCCAAGTGTCCAAGGGCTAGCGCTAACTTGTTGTCCCCCTTAACTATCGCCCCCCTGGTCATGTGGCTTGGCCCATGTGGCTACCACCTAAACCTCCACATGCTCTAAAGCTATTATAGCCTCATCATTTTATTCCTCTAGTTACACCCTTGGTTGGAGGGCTAGCCCTGCCGACCGAGGCTAACCCCTAAACCTCTGTGCTATGGTATAAGTTTCGGGTCATATGTTGTATACATGGGTCCGGGGCTAACTTCCAGTCATACCCGCACGCCAAAAATTAAGAGCCGGGTCACTAGGCAACGATCGTATGGTTGTTTGTGTCGAGGGTTGAGGCTATCCCCATCCCTTACTTCACCCAATTCACATGTCATTCAAACTTAAATAATATTGGCAAAGTATAGGGTTAAGAAACATTGCGTAGGTGGGCTGGTAGCCCGGCCTATGTGAAGACTTGACCACCCATGGAGGTCATAGGTTCGACCCCTCAGACTCTCAAACAATTTTTTCCAAATAATAAATGACCAATGAATAGGTGCCACGTGGAACCACACCATTCACCCAAATGAATTCCATGTTTCATACACCTTCCAACCTAGTCAACATGCCACTTATACCTTCCATGTCATCCCATGGCAACTATACTTGACACGTCAACCTGTGCCATGTGTCACCCTTGTAGTGGTGCCACATGTCATGATCTAACTCATCCACATCTTCACCTGCCCACATCAATGCCAATGCACCCTGCTATGCCAATTGTATGGTTGTATGACCTGTACAGTCAGCTGCCACCTCAACATTGTATGGACTGTATAGTCAACATTGTTTTTGCCTGTTTGACGAAACAAACATATCACAATATCTTTTGCATATGACATCCATTTGAGCATGTTAAAGTTGTGTTGGGTTCATATCGACGAGGTCTATGCACACATCCATGTTGAATCCATTCTGAAAACTTTGATTTTTAGGCCTTCCTGGACCCATTTTGGTCCCAGGATCCAATTTTGGATCACACCTCCCCACTAAATACCTTTTGGTCCTCCAAAAGGATACTAACCAGTCATCAAGTGTGGGATAGTCCACCCCACTTGTTCTATGTCTTTAAACTCTGTCCCATGCACCTGTCTCATCAAGATCAACTGTAAAACAAACATGATAACATACAATATATTGTTATCCATTTGTACTCTGTCACATCTTACTGAAGCCACTATCATCCATGTTGAAAACATTACTAATGATAACATCATAAATATGACTGCAAATGAGATAACATGTTTGTAATATTTGCATGACATTAGCTTATCTTGAAGCAAAGTGTGATTGATCTTCCATTCTACAATCATCTCCTATTCTTGCTTAAGATCAATTACTTGATTTGAAACAATT
>JZKD02S1864883.1:66950-77671 GCA_000966675.3 Picea glauca | reverse complement strand
AAGTTCTTAAGTGCATCCCACATCTCTTTGGTTTTCTTCTTCTCGGCCAAGTGTGGGATAAGGTGATCCGTCACCCCATCCAGAATAATCCTCTAAGCTTTGGCATCCTTGACCTCATGCAAATCCAAAGCAATATGATATGTTGTGGGAACTACAACAACAGAACTGACATAGTTCCAAATCTTGTTCTCCTTGAGAATTGCTGACATATGGACCTTCCACTGCAAATAGTTGGAAATGCCATCCAACCGATCCTCAAATATAATGAATGCAGCCATATTCCATGTCACAGCTCAAGGAAAACAACCACAAATTTCCCCGCTTCAAACTTGCCCAAAAATCTCCCCGGTCATTGTCACTCAGAGACCAAGCTCTGATACCATGTAAATTTAATGAAAAAAATCAGCAAGCTAGTAATATGTCATACACTTAGCAACCTAGATGTAATTGTCTTTCATGAACTATGAAATGTCTAAACCCCACATTCAGAAATTACCATAAGCAGAAATACACATTGCTAAGTAATTATGAAATGGAAATAAACACAATGATCAACATTCAATCACCCATGAATAACTCAGAAATTTAGGCAAATTCCAGGGAAAAACCCAATGAGAGAGAGAGAGAGAGAAATCTTATTATTCATCTTCAGAAAAATATATATCAACAGCAAAATCACAATTTCGAGCAAGAGAAATCCACTTACAACACACTAAAAAAATTCTCAAAAATTATGCCTCGTAATCCGTGTCAAGCTCGTACTGTTGTACGGCCCTCCCAAAAAATTATACCTTGAAATCCGTGCATACATTCAGTTGTACAGATTGATCTGCATGGCCAAGCAACATCAAGTAAAACCCTCAATATAGCCTCGAAAATTGTGCCAAAACTACCTCAATTTTCATGCCATATTTCCCTTGTTGTACTGACTGTACAGATCTGTACAGTATGGCCTCCAACAACAGAAAAAATAAATTAGCATTAAAACAGAGATGTTCCCTTGGGATTTGTGCCCATTTTCTCTTAGGAAATGAGCCCTTTTTGCTGCCCTAATTTTCCTCTCGCAAGCCTACTCAAAAATTCTCTTGCATTCTCCTTCTCTTGTTTCTTGCACACTACCCAATGCATTCTTTTATAAAATCTGAAAATGACATTTTTCCTCCAAAGTGTCTTTTCACCTTCCCCGACCCTAAATCCAAAGACCAAGATCTAATCGTGCCTTTACAAGATCAAGGACCATGATTCATTCTCTCCAAAATAAATCACTTAAAATATTAAAGTACATTTCACTTTATTACATAAGTGCACTTTATGAAATAAAGTCACTTTAATATTAGAAGGTACACTTTATTAAAAAGTCACTTTAATAAAAGAACCACTTTATCACAACTTTATAAAAACCCATTATAAATTCAAGTGTCTAGTAGTGTCAACATAAGGTTACATCTGCATACAAGACAAAACATGTGGAGTACCTCATGAGCTAAAAAGCTAACAAACAGGAGGAGAAATGGAATAAGAAGAGAATCATGAAATTCTAGAGGGGTATAAACTCTTTATCTTGGATGTCAAAGGGGAGAGAAACAAAATGTTAGTGACAGGGGGAGTCACGTGATAAGAAAAAATGATTCATTTTGTATTGATGTAAAAGGGGGGGAGAAACAAAGTTATGGATAGAGTGAGAATGGTGATGGATAGAGTGAGCATACATCACTACAAAAGGTAGAAGGTGTTTCCATCAATGACAAAGGGGGAGATTGTTGAGAAAATGTTGTCATTGATGTCAAAGTGGCAGTGATGATGATGATGTGGTAGTAATGATAGGGATGTAACAGTGATGATGATGATGTGGTAGTGAAAAAGGTATATTGTTTCAGTATTGAAGCCATGAATCCAAGTAAAGAAGCCTTGAATCCATGAAGCCAAGTAAAGAATCCTTGAGATTGTTTGAGTATTGAAGCCATGGATCCAAGTGAAGAATCCTTGAAGCCATGAAGCCAAGAGAAGAAGCCTTGAATACATGATGATGAAGCCTTAAGAATCCAACATGAAGTAGTCAAGCCATGAGGATAAGTCAATGCCAAAGCAAATTGAAGAAGCCCCTGAAGCAGTAATGATGTGTCCACTTGAAAAATCCTTGAAGTGCTTTGAAGGATCCTTGGTATAAGTGTACACAACTCCAAGTCGGTCCCCTTATAATGTAACTTCTAAGCATGTCCCTCACAAGATGAGATAATGTGTGGTTGTTTCCACATGCTCACTTTGAGTTGTACACAAATGGAGCCTTGAAGGAGCCTACAAGATGTCCAAGATAAATATTACAAGCCTACAGATGTCCAAGATAAAGATTGCAAGATGGAGATTGTTGAAAGTATTATTTTTGGTCAATTTAGATAATCTATCTTTGAGGGAATGTTTACCCTACATACCTAACTCAAATGGGAGAACAATTTACATGGTTGGAAATATTATTCTGAGACCTTTCCAATGGTATATGTAAGCCCCTCTAACTCCCTATGAATGAGGAGATATGAGTTTTTCCATCCGACAACCCAGCCAAAAATTTGAGGTCGGCTCAACTAATTTTTGAGGATAGAATTACTATAGATACAAGATAGAATTTCACATTTTTTGTGTAACCAATGAAGAGATCAATTCTGAGGTGTGCTCAAGGTATTGAGGTGCCTTTCTGGTGTGCAAGAGAAGTCTAAGGGATTCTCTTAAGGTCTTTCTTATTATCAAGGTATGTTATAAGGTTGTGATGTTTTCGTAAGTTTGTGAGGTTGTCGTATGCACTGTTGTGAAGTTGTGATGTTGTCGTATGATCTGTTATTAAGTTGTGATGTTGGTGTGATGTTGTCGTGATGTTTTCATGAAGTTTTGATGCTTCCATATGCTTTTCTATGAAGTTGTGATGTTGTCATGATGTTATCGTGAGGTTGTGATGTTGCCATATTCTCTACTTTGAAGTTGTGATGTTGTCATGATTGGATGTTGTTGTTAGTGGGCGTTGTCATGAATGGATGTTACCGTCAGTGGATTTTGTCATCAATGATTACATTTTGGGAATGATGTTATGATGCTTGCTAGGGTTTGAAGGATTGTTTATGGAATGAAGCATGCAAGTGAAGTTAGAAGTTCTATATGTATGAAGATCTTGGATTGGTGATATCTTATTGAGTTGGTACTCAGTTGAAAAGATCAATGTCTTCATTCAGCAGGTTGGTGCCTATGCTTTAAGGAGTGGGTGCTTCCTTCCAGTTGGAGCTAGTAAATTCATGGGGTTGGTGTCTCCTTCTAGTTAGTGTTGGTAAATCAGGGAGTTGGAGTTTCCTTCAAGTTGGTGCCTCCTTCCAGTTGGTGCTTCCTATGAATATAATCTTAACACGATATAAGAAAAGTATTATGTGGTTTTCTCTCGTTTTGGTTTCCACGTAAAAATCATCATGTTCTGTGTATGGGATTTTTGTGATGATGAATGGAATTCTTAACTGTTAATGTTTACATGATGTGCTTAAGGTTAAAAATGATGAAAAGTGCTAAATATTGAATCACCCCCCCCCCCATCTCAGTATTGGTGAATATTCCAATAAATTGTACCACTACTAGCATGCTCAAATCTACAATGACCAAGTACCGTGGAACTTGATCCCTACTAAATTGAAATCAAGTAATCCATATCTAGGTATGGTATCTCGTTTTTGGTTATACTCTTTATAAACACTGCATTTTGTTCAAGATTTTCTACAACACAAAACATACTATTGTAAGTAACAAACAGAACTATAAATGAAACTCTTAGTAAAATAAATACATATTTTCCAATATGATATAACAATCATAAAATATGTAATTATAACTCATCGGGGACTTCTTGTTGCCACCCAAGGGAAGTGTTTATTATCTTAATGTTTTTTTTGTTGATTATATGCAGTAAAAGAAACGAATGTGAAAGCAATCGAAGATGATTATGAATACCAAAGAGTCAATTATGAACAAAATAAATCTAAGAATATACTTCAGGAGTACGAGGAGATGGATAAATTACAACCTAAGGTTATGGTAGATTGATTACATGCAGGGATGGAAAAAACAAGAAATGAAGGTATTGTTAGGTTGGAGGATAGTGGCCAAGGAAATTATGACTATGTAACAGTGCAACAAGTTCAAATGGTGATTGTGAAACATGAATAAGATTGTGTGGCAAAAGGTAACATTGGGTAATTGATGAAGTGTTTGTGATTAGATTATAGAAATTTTTCCAAATGATGAATGAAGGACACTATAATGAAGTGTCATTTCCAAGTGCGAAGGTAGAATATATTATGTGGGTGTATAAACATAGTAAACCCAAAGAAGAAGATCCATTAACAAGAATGACAACCAAGAAATTGCTATGGAAATGGGAGATGTATTTTGGGTGCACCGAGCATTGTGATAAAGAAAGAAGGCATAGAAGATGTGGATAATGTATTGTAGTAGGTTACTAAGATAATGACGAAGGAAAACAACAAGGAGTTTGTAGTGTGAACCACGGGATTAATGAATACCAATAAATGAATTGTTGCATAAATTGAGAGTCTAGAGATTATGAAGGTGGAAACCAATTGAGAAGTGAAAAACAATAAATGATACATGGCATGGAGTCGAAGAAAAAAATAAAAGGAAGAAGAACATTTCCCAATACATGCAATCAATTCATGTGTATGGGAAGAGTGGCAAGTTCTTGTTAATTGATTATCAAGAAACCCCATGAGTAGGATGCACACAAATTTATTCATTGGTGGATTCTAATGTAGCAGAATCCATGAGTAGTTGACAATCCTACATCACCCAAGAACAATTGAATTTGGTTTTACCATTTTGTTCAATTCCAGTATCATTTCCTAGTATTTAACAATGGGAAAATCATGACCCCAATGCAGAAGTTGAGGCATAAATCCATGGGGATGTTATTTAGATTCCACATGGAAGTAGGTTATTAGTGATTATATGGACCAGTAGACATGGTCAACTATGATCAGCAAACTCCAAGAGGTTCTGGGCCTATAAAATGAGCACTCAAATTTATTTAAATGTAGCATTGAGTGGTTCAAGAGTGTGCATCTTGGAGTAGCTCCATATTTAGGATCTTTGAATAGTTCAAGCGAGAGATGAAAGTTTTTGTTCAAGAGATTTAATATCTCAATATCATGGAGAGGATTGGTAGCTTAGGGAATAAAATCATGAATTTGAGATAAAAATGTGCATGAATAGTTTGATAACAAATTTATGTGTCCATTATAATGTATTAATCATTTCTTGGTATTGGCCAAAGTGTGGGTGTAGTCCCGACATAATGGTTTGGGATTTGATTATGTTGAATTTGGAAATATATTATTGTTGAGTGTTTTCCATGGGTTATATTTGTTGTAAACAAATATGGTTGGATGCAAGGGCTTCAATTTTGTCATTGTATTGATGTTGACTTTGGAATATATCAACCGAATTGTTGACATCAAACATGATATGTTTTTATGAGTTATATTAATGGAATGACCTTCTTTGATGTTGCAAATTTGATTGTGCAATGGATGTCATCTTTGTGTTATTTCTTCCATTATTCAATTCATTCACTTTAACAGGTAGTGTATAGTTGCATCACAAGATTACCCAATTGCACTTTCTCTCATTGATTTGTATTGAAATGCTACATCCTCAATCAACACATCCTGAACTTCTTTCACTCTTCATCCATATATATTTCAAATATAAAGAAGCAAAGCCTCAAGTGAAATAAAAATGTAAAATGTCCCCAAATGTTGAACCAAAAATGGAAAACACCATTTAGAAAACATTAAGGACCATGCCATCTTTTACAATGATTGGTATATAAAATAAAATATATATTAATTACCATTTAGAAAACACTAAGGACCATGCAATCTTTTACAATTATTGGTATATAAAATGAAATATATACTAATTATTAAAATAATGCATGCAATGTAGTATTTACCTATTTGATTGGCCTCACCTGTTAATAGGAACATGTCAACACTTGGAAAGAGTTCATTTTTTAATTTTATAATGGAATGATGTTATATCCAAGTGTGCCATATGAATATAGTCTTCTTATTCTGCAACATTTCATTTGTTTGATCTTGAAGTGTTAATAATTTTTTAGGTTCATGCCTCATTATTCTTTGTTTGAAATAGGATAGAAACTAAATGGAATTGTATGCAAACCTTTCTATAACCTCTCAGATCCAATCAAGCAGTGAATGTCTAGAGTGATGGTGTGATTCTTTATATTCTTCGTAGTGGGATTCCACCCTTTTGTGGTAAATACTAAATCGAAAAAAATTATGCAATCAGAGAAGCCAAGCTGAAAATTCCAAAGGATCGTTGGAGAAGTGTATTTTCTTAGGCCAAGTATTTTATCTCTATAATGTTATGTACAAATCCAAAGAAGAGGTTAATCTCTATGAAAATGTTAGGTAAATTAGATGTTACATGAAATCCTTGTGTATTTTTCTAAATTTGTCTAGTCCATGCCAGTTGAATGAGATGCTAGTTTTCAAAGATTCCTTATGAATTGAACTTAGTATTGGTTTGACAATGCAAATCATCCTCCGATCATTGGTAAAGTAGAGTTATCAATGCATATCACAAATGGGGTTAAAGTGAAACAAGGCATCATCTTTAACTCTTTGAGGTAAGGGAACCAAAGATGATGCCTTCATTCCGCATAGAATTTGATTTCAACACCAAAACAAATACTATGTCATATGTCTTATGAAAAGCACATTTCTATGTCATATGTCTTATGCAAAGCACATTTCTCTGGATTCTTGAGCAATAAGAGTTTCTAATTTTTGGAAAGGTTTTATTTTCATAGTCATGTCAAAGCAAACAAATCAGAATATTCATCAGTGATCCCAAACGCATTGACCGTTGCCTTTGCACATGTTGATGGTGCATTTAACTTGTAATATCTTAAATCTTTCTCTAAGAATACATAAAATGTAGCATTAACTTTCTCCAAGATGTAAAAAACAAAATTCAATGCATATTAATTCCTTCATTACATTCCAAATTAAGTTTTTTTAGGCCCAAGATCTAATGGAGTAATTTTTATCTCTATATTTACCTAGGTCAATTTGTCTACATCTCTTTGCAACCACAGTGTCTAATAGTATAAATAACGTATCTCAATTTGTAATGTTAAATGTAAAGGGTGGAGGCCAGACACAAAAATCAAAAACTTCTAGTATTTCACACAAAGAGAATTGTACAATAGGGTTGAGGGAGCTTGAACCACTAGATCTCAAGGTTTCAAAGTACATAATATGATGGGATTCCTTTTCTAGTGCCACTTGATTTCAATCTCAATTAGTGTGTTGAAAACATTAGTGAATATCATCAATGTACTATTGGAAAGACAAAAGCATAGATTCAAAAACCTAATGTTTATCTTATATTTTGAAGGGTTGTTTGACGGAGTTTTAACCACACCTTTGTGACTTTATTACTCCAATATTTAATGTACAAGATATATTGATGGAATAATTTGTATTTTTATGGCACTTCAAGCATTATGAAAGAATAAAAGGCACTTGACATTATATTGTTTACTATGTTTATTAGTCTCTGCCCTTCGGGCTGAAGGATTATTAGTAATCAGTTTCTCAATTATTGCATGCAAATCAATACAAAATTACCATTTTAATCAAAGTTTTCATGGATCATACAATTTTATAATTCAAATTTCATTTTTTATCCAATTTTTTTATGTTGAGGTCTTATTTGGCCTCATATCGAGGCAAACTTAGGGAAAATTTTACATTGATGAAAGAGTTTTGAGAGAGTTTTGAATAGTAGGGATTAATGCTAGACATCATGTCTAGCATTAGTTCCTAACATTAAATGTTAGGCTTCCTCTCATATTTATTGCCTCTAATGTTTATTAGATAGTTGCTTTGATTACACGTACAAAGTGCTCTTCATGACACATCTGTGTGTCTTGTTGAACGTGTCATCAGACAAGAACAACCAATCCTCTATTTCATTCTCCCTTTTCTTTCTTCAAGTTGGTCGCTCCCTAATGGTTTCTACTCCGACGTCCATCTGCGAACTACCCTTCTATTCTATCGATTTCTTCTGATTTCTCGCTCTCGATGGTCCGTCTAAGAACTACCCTTATGTTGTGCCAACTTCTTCATTTGTTGGGTGCATGTTTCTTCATTCACGGCTTGGAACCATTACGACCTGCAGGTGAACAAATAAATGAGTAATACTCAGCATAACATTAACCTCTCATAAAATAGATTATGTCTTCAATTTGGACTTCATTTAAATGTTGTTTTTCTGCATTTAGAGCTCATCTACACTTACATCCATTTTTTTTCATTTTGAACATGAAAACAGGTGACAAAACCATCAGAACGCCATCGGAACTTTCATGCAACAAGAAGCCAAAATAATCTTGCTAGAAATGGAGGTATTTATGGGACACAGATCCATGCTCTCTGCGAAGAGATCAAGAGTAAAGATGGATATAGATTCTATGCTAGTTACCAAATAGAAAAATTCCTTCTGATGTTTACGAGCTATGATATTTTCTTAATTAATACTTATTTATGTACAGTGTAACAAGCTATCCATCTGAGATATATTATCAATACTTATTTATGTGCATTGGTTACAAGTTACGGAGTTGGGAAAGTTAAGGCTACAATGTTATCGGACCAATTAAGGTAGATGCCTCATTACAAGAGCTAATTTCATTTCATGGGAAACTGTTTGATGTTTAGGAAAAGTAATAATTTAAACAAATAGAAAATTTCCTTCTGATGTTTATGAGCTATGATATTTTCTTAATTAATATTTATTTCTGTGCAGTGTAACAAGCTATCCGTCTGAGATATATTATCAATACTTATTTATGTGCATTGGTTACAAGTTATGGAGTTGGGAAAGTTAAGGCTACGATGTTATAGGACCAATTAAGGTACCTTGCCTCAAGGCTAGATGCCTCATTACAAGAGCTAATTCAATTTCATGGGAAACTTTTTGATGTTTAGGAAAAGTAATAATTTAAACAAATGGAAAATTTCCTTCTGATGTTTACAATCTATGATATTTTCTTAATTAATACTTATTTATGTGCAGTGTAACAAGCTATCCGTCTGAGATATATTATCAATACTTATTTTTGTGCATTGGTTACAAGTTACGGAGTTGGGAAAGTTAAGGCTACGATGTTATCATACCAATTAAGGTACCTTGCCTCGAGGCTAGATGCCTAATTACAAGAGCTAATTTAATTTCATGGGAAAATGTTTGATGTTTAGGAAAAGTAATAATTCAAACAAATATCAAGATCGACTAACAAATCACGAAGTATTCACCTAAATAGAAATAGCATAAAATAGAGACATACCTACAAATCTTTGGAACCTAAAACACAGGTTATTGTACCGAGCCTTTGTCTTCTCCTTTTCGTTTCCACAGACTCTGGTTGTCTATCTATGTTCTTAAATTAGACAACCATGCCTCCTACTTGTATATCTATTTGAATACATGAGAAAAACAAGCATACGAGTCCACATACCTTCTTGTTCCAACTTCTATTCTCCCGGTTACTTATCCTATCCAACGAACCCTGTAGTTAAAGTTATTTCTTTGTTGAGTGATGACTCCCTATATAGCTTATCCATTGCTAGCTTCCCCATCAATAGTTTCTCCATCGCTTCGCCGTCACATAGGGCGATCACCAAAAGGCATCATTGTTGTATGTCGGAATGGAAAATTGGACAACTCCAGGTGGACCAAGATCGATCTACTATTGATGAATTTTTTTATGCTTCTGGAACTGCATATGAATTTGTAACGGGATTTTGAACTGAATATGGAATTGAAACTAGAGACTCTACCATTAGATATGAAACCGGAGCTGCGAGCTATGGCCCTACATATAAATCTGCACCAGTAACTGGTCTGGGCTACTGGTTCGTCCTGTCTCAAAGGATCATTACTTGTTACGTGGATCTGGAGCGAGTTCTGGTAAATGTGATGAAGCATTGTGATTATCAGACGGTTCTAGGTGCAATTCCTAACGACTCACCTCCCCACACCCTGCCTCTCCACTTTTGAACACGTCTTAGTGAAGTCTATCAATTTTTTGGCTACGTGGAGTCTACCAAGAGAATGGTTCTACTCTCCATTAATATACACGTTTTTCAAGACAACGATGCTCTTGTTCATTACAATGAATTAAAGATATGTCTTAAGACATGACATGCCATCTAAGGCATAAGTTATTAATCCCTCAAAAACATTTCTTGGCCCAAGAAATTGTCCTGCAAACATTTACTGTGGCACTAGGAAGTTTGAAAAATCATCTGAAAAGCACAAAACTCAACAGTTACTTAGTTTATTAAATAATCTGAAAATTCAGCACAAAACTCAGCAGTTTCTTGGTTTATTAAATAATCTGAAAATTTGGCACAAAACGTGGCAGTTATTTAGTTTATTAAATAATCGGGGAACATATGCTCAAAAAAAACAATGAACTTGGTTAAACTCGATAAAACTCAACAAACTTATTGACCCCTACTATTCTAATCAAGGTCGGGGTTGATTACTAATGGGGTTGATAGAGACAAATCCGAGTGAGCATTGGTTTATAACAGTTATTCTCATTTTCAAAATTTGAGATTATATATATATATATATAT
>JZKD02S1864883.1:56801-66910 GCA_000966675.3 Picea glauca | reverse complement strand
CTCGAATCATCAATCTTCAACAGACTCATGATTTGAATCGATTGGGAGATAAAGCAAAGCAAGCGGCTCAGGAAGTTTTTTCAAGGTAGAGAATCTTGTAGTTTTCCTTCCTAGCATGAATAGGTCGAGCATGCCCCATAGATAGAAGCTGGCGCATCCACTTTTTTTTATGGACGAGAATTTATTATCCTCGATCATTATGTCCATGTGTACATGCTTCATATCGATTTATCTATTCTGTTGAACTCTAATGACATGGCTTCCTCTACTTTATGAAAAAATATAGAAGAGTGGTACGTTTATAACTTTATATGGGATGCTTTTGTGAGACAAACCTCCACTTAACATTGGTTTTCTTTCCTTCATACAGAACAACATGGTACAGTATGTATGGCATCAAATTCCAGAAAACTTTGTTGTTATAATATTTGGTTTTTTCAAGTTGTCAATTTTTTATTGGGAGTTTTGTCTTGACTTGCCATCTTGGAGAGTGGAGTCAACTTGGGAGTACTCGCAGAGTAATAAGAAGTTCTGTTTCGGTGAAATTCAGATCAATAAGGAATCATTGTCACAGTCTGAGCTTTATTATATAATGTAGGTTGTGCTCGGAGAAGCTGACTACAACTTCGAATTCTAAAACTATGACTTCATAGCATACTTCATGCGCTTTCTTTTAAGAGCTCTTTTAAAACCACTCTTTTGGTAGGGACTTGTTGCTTCTCAAATGCCCTTGTTTGTTATATAGTCATGACTTTCCTTTGCATTACATTGATGGGTATTGTCTACTGCTAATTTTCCAGGTATAGGATACCCTTGGTTAACATGTTTGGCATGACATATTAGACCCTAAATTGTGAGTTTTATTTTGGAATTTTTGTTGATTATTCATTTTCATTCAGTACAAAATATTGGAAATTTGTTTATTTCTACATCATAGCATCATTAATACCAAGTGTTTTCTCTCATTTTTTTTTAAATTCTATAGTCAATCTGAATGTGTTTGATTTTTTATTGGGAATAATATTGTCCTCCTTTAAATCATCTAGACAACACATAGTCCTTGGTTTGAACTCAATGCAAGGTAGTTATTGTCGTGTTGTTATATTATTTGCAGTGAAAATCGAGTCGAGGTGGATCGACTGGCAGTGAAAGTTGAAGGTCAAGGTGAATCGATCGAGCAATGTCAAATTCAAAGTGATCGACATCAAGTCAAAGAGGTCAGCTGACAAGATGTTGATAGGTGGTCATGTGGAAACCGACTGAAGACCAAATGAAGGTCGACTAGTAATTTGACTGGTAGTCGACTTTAACATAATCCTGAGATTCATAGGATTTGTAGCCAATGATATACATATATCTGTAATCGTTTTTAGGTGTTTGTATTTAGGATTTTTCCTACTGTAAAGCCTATAGATAAGGTGTGTTGTATTCATATTAATTTGATCAATATTGGATGTTTATGTTAATGTAAATCATGTAACCTTTTATTCTGAACGAATAAGACAACACGAGAGCAAGACACTCAAGGAATGCTAGTTTTCTCGTTTGGGTTTCCAGGGTAAATTATATATGTATTGTGTGTTTGCTTTGTCATTTGTTTTCTAGATTAAATATTTCTTCCTCTCTTTTGGTAGGTTTGGCATGGAAGTGTAATTTCCTAACATGTGGTATCAAAGCTTGGTTTAACAACCTTATATCTGAGCTAAACTCTAGGTCCATTAAGAGTCATAAGTCAAATATCTTTCAAGTTGTGCTTAAAGAATGGCAAGTAGATCGAGAATGGAGATTGAAAATTTCAATGGCCAGAATTTTGAGTTTTGGAAACTTAAAATTGAAGATCTCCTTGTAGATCGAGAACAATGGGTAGCAGTCTATCCAAATACCATTATGACAGGTATGTCAAGGGAATAATGGGAGAAACTTGAGATAAGGGCAAGGACTATGATTCGACTGTGTCTTGCAGATTCATTTTTTTTTAATGTCTCAAGTGAATACTTAGCCAAGAAACTGCGGGACAAGTTGGGAAGCTTGTACCAGTTGAAATCCCTGGTAAATAAGTTGTTCCTTAGAAATAAATTGTATATTCTAAGGATGAGTGAGGGAAGTTTAGTAACTGATCATTTAAATTCATTTAATACCATAATAATCTAGTTATTGTCTGTGGATATTAAAAACACTGAGGAGGATAAATGTATTAGCATATTATTTTCTTTGTTAGACTCCTGGGATAGCTTATTCATGGCTATAGGGAGTAATTAAACCACATTAGAGCTAGAAGACGTGGTTGCATCTTTATTTTCAGAAGAAATGAGAAGGAATAACATCGAAGGATCAACCAAATATATTTTAATGGTGAGATGTCGACTGGTTGATAGAGATAAAGGAAAGTTCTCCGGTAGAAAGTCTAAGTCAAAGAGTAGATATAAATCCCATGTTCAGTCAACGAGAATATGTTGGAAATGTGGTAAAGTTGGGAATTATAAAAGGGATTAAAATTCAAAGGAAATGGAAGTCGGTACATGATCTGATGAGAAGAAGTTGACTAAGAGAAAGACTACTTCATACAAAGGAGGCGATGTGCATCTGGCGTCGACCAGTACATAGTCTCATAAAGAAGTTTGGTTGATCAACTCAGAATTATCCTATCATATGACACCACATAGAGAATAGTTATGTGAATATGAATGATATGAAGGAGGAGATGTGTTATTGGGGGATGACTCAACAACCAAAATTTTTGGACGAGGAAGAATCTAACTGATATTGCAGGATGGGAGAAGTATAACCCTTCCAGGTGTGCTACATATTTTGGGTTTGGAAAGGAACCTAATATATGTCAGCAATATGAGTGATGCAGGAGTGCACACTCTATTTTAGAAGGATACGTGAAAAATGGTCAGAGGTGCGATGGTCTTAATGAAAGGAGTTTGAATTGGAACCTTATACAAGTTATTAGGGAATGTCGACTCGACTAGATGTAACAACATTGTTATTCCTAAATTCAACTTGAATTCAACTCGACTCGACGCAACTCAGGCTGAGTCAATTCAAAACAAATCGACAAGTCTTCGTCAAGTCAACCCAACCATGCTATGGCACGAGAGGATGGGACACATTGGAGAAAAAAGACTTTGATCTATGCATAAAAAAGGTATGGTTGAATATTTTCCTTAATGTGATTTAGAAGTCAAATCTTATGAACATTGCATATGTGGAAAATAAATGCAGGTGAGGTTCCCATTTGGAGCGACAAGGGAAAAGGGGATTTTAGAATTGGCTCATAGTGATGTGTTTGGCCTTTTTTCAATGCCTTCACTTGGTGGATCCATGTATTATGTTTCCTTCATAGATGATTTTTCCACGAATACATGGATATATTTCCTAAGGAACAAATTAAAGGTTTTTCGATAAATTCAAAGAGTTTAAGTCTCTTGTGGGAAACCATATAGATAAGAAGATTAAGGTGTTGAGAACTAACAACGGTGGTGAATTATGTGGAAAGGATTTTGAGCAGTTCTACAAGAGGTGTGGCATAGCACACCAAAATACCACACCATATACCCCACAGAAAAATGGAGTTGATGAAAGAATGAACAGAACATTGATGGACAAGGACAGGAGCATGCTCAGTGGTGCTGGGATCGCACAAGAATTATGGGCAGAGGCGGTCTACGTTGAAAACTATTTGGTGAATATGTCTCATTCATCGCCATTAGTCGACTCAACTCTACATGAGGTATGGTCTGGTAAGAATCCTTCACTTTCACATGTCAAAGTATTTGGTTGTGATGCATTTGTGCATGTTCTAAAGGAAAAGAGGAGAAAGTCGAAAAAGAAGGCGGTCAAGTGTGTTTTCATTGGATACAAAGAAGGAATGAAAGGATACAAGCTTTAGGATCCTACATCAAGGAAAAAAATGTACAGTCAAGATGTGGTCTTCGAAGAAGTTGGAAGGACGTCTGAGTATGAAGTGGTTCAAATAGAGAATAATCCAAAGAAGGTAAGGTTTGAACTGAGGAATAAAGAAGAACATGATTCAGATGAGTTGATTGAATCAGATGAAGAGGTGGAAAAACCAACCTCGGTTGTAAGGAGGTATGAATGAATAAGAAATCCAATCGAAATATATAGTCCGCCTGAATTTTGTTCTGAATTTATGTTAATTTCCACTAACGAGGAGTCCAGGTCAATCAGGGAGTCATTCGAATCAAAAAAAGGTAGGCTCTGGAAGGGCACCATGGTCGAAGAGATGGAATCCTTGCATAAGAATGAGAAATGGGATTTATTTGAATTACCTAGTGGAAGAAAGATTGTTGATAGAAAGTAGGTATTCAAGAAGAAGATGAACGCAACAGGTCAAGTTGAGAAATTCAAATATCGACTAGTAGCGATGGGATATTCCCAAGTTGAAGGAGTCAACTACACTGAGATTTTTTCCCTTATTGAAAAATTAACTTCCATTAGAGTACTAATGTCTATGGCTGCATCATTTGATCTGGAAATAGAACAGGTGGATGTGAAGACATCGTTCCTACATGGGGACTTGGAATAAGAAATCTACATGAAACAACCTGAAGGATTTGTAGTAAGGGGAAAGAAAGATTTAGTGTACAAATAGAAAAGATCCTTTTAAGATTTAGTGTGCAAATTGAAAAAATCATTTTATGGTCTAAAGCAATCACTAAGAATGTGGTATCAAAAGTTTGAAACATACATCTTTAGTTTTGGATTTGTGAGAAGAAAAGTTGATCACTTGCATATAATCCAAGGAAGAAGGTGGGTGTTTCATATATGTAGCAATGTATGTCGATGACATGTTTCTGATCAGAAACACCATGGAGGCAATTAAGGAGGTGAAAAGGAAACTATCCTCCAAGTTCAACATGAAGGATCTCAGTGCAATGAACTTCTTTTGAGAATGCAGATCAAAAGAGATCGAGTAACTTGAAATATCTAGTTGAATTAGAAGAAGTATATTGAAACAATCTTGAACCGTTTCAACATGCAGGATTGCAAACATATAAAGGTGTCAATTCTTGTGGGAGCAAGGCTAACTGTTGAACAGTTTCCAAAGACACAAGAAGAAATAGAGGATATGGCATGTGTTCCCCATGCAAGTGTTGTTGGTAGTCTAATGTATGTGATGGCCTGCACTCAACCAGACATTTCCCATGAAGTGGGAGTGTTGAGCGGATACATGTCAACACCTGGAGAGGAGCACTGGATAGTTCTCAAGAGAGTATTCAGGTATTTGTGTGGCACAAAAGACTATGCTATATTCTACCGAGGAAATCCTGGAAATGACTGTGAAGTGTATGTACATGGCTTTGTCGACATCGAATAGGCTGGAGATCTGGATCGACGAAGGTCGACCAATGGATATGTGTTCAAGATGTTTGGTGGAGATATCATCTAGATGAGTAAGTGATAGGAAATCATATCCTTGTCAACAACAAAATTAGAACACATGGCATCCACTCATGGAAGCAAAGAAGCAGTATGGCTACAACTAATGTATTTGTGGATTGGATTTGAGTGGAGAGCTATGAAGATAAATTGTGATAGTCAAAGTGAAATATTTCTGGCAAGGAACCCAGATTATCATTCCAATACTAAGCATATTGATGTAAAATCCCATTTCATGAGAGACATGGCGGAAAGAAACAAGGTGTTGTTAGAGAAAGTAGACATGTTGGAAAACACAACAGATTATTTGACCAAGTATGTGAGTGATGTGAAGTTCTCTTGGTGCAGAGAAGCAATTGGCATTGATGCCCTGGGTCTGTGAACAAAATTTTAGGAAACTCTTGATTCAGCAAAGAAGACAACAAGTGGGAGAATGTTGGGTTGTTATATTCTTTGCAGTGGAATTTGAGTCAAGGTGGATCGAATGGCAATGAAATTTGAAGGTCGAGGTGAATCGACTGGGCAAAGTTGAAGTTCAAGCGATCACCAACAAGTTGAAGAGGTTAGCCGACAGGAGGTCGACAAGAGGTCATGTGGCAGCTAACTAAACACCAAATGAAGGTCGATCAGTAAGTCGACTGGTAATTCAACTAGTGGTTGACTGTAACAGAATCTCGAGATTCGCGGGATTTTTCGCCAATGATCTGCATGGATCTGTAACCATTTTTGGGTGTGTTAATTTAAGGTTTTTCCTGTTGAAAAGCCTACAAATAAGGTGTGTTGTATTCATAATAAGTTGATGAATATTGGATGTTCCTGATAATGTAAAGTAGTAGGTTGTTGGTCATTTAGATGTAAATCGAAGTGGCTACAGGATTGTTCTTGTGTAAATCAATAAGGTATGATGTTTATTGTGTCTTAGTTGTGGACCAAGTTTAGGCACATAACCTTTTATTCTAAATGAATAATACAACAAGAGAGAAAGACGCTCAAGGAATGTTGGTTTTCCCATTTTGGTTTCCAAGTTAAAATCTATGTGTACTGTGTGTTTGCATTGTCATTTGTTTTCTAGCTTAAATCTTTCTTCCTCTCTTCTATTAGGTTTAGCATGGAAGTATAATTTCCTAACAGTTATTATCTGCAAATATAAATTTATTGTTCAATGATGTAATAATACAATGCAAAGTGCCTCTTTCCCTACTTGATCATTAATTGTTAAATAATAAATTATGTTTTCCCATGAACCAATAGAGAGTGACATATCTTTGCTTCAACACTTACAAAGGTTGTGTGAATTTCCAGTTGTGTTCCTTTAGCTTCGATAGTATCAACTTGTGATTGCACATTGGCAAAGATATATTTTAGTAATGCTTGTAATAAAGAGCTTAGTTACCCAAATAAGTGCACCTTCTAGTATCAACTTGTGATTACACATGCGAAAAGATATGTTTTAGTAATGCTTGTAATAAAGAGCTTAGTTACCTAAATAAGTGCACCTTCTAGTGGATGTACTTATTTTGTGACTCTCTTTAAATGAAAATGTTTCAATGATGAGTTGAGTTACCCAAATAAGTGCATCCTCATGTGAAGTTGGTTTTTATTGGGATGTTACTTAAATAAATTTCCATTATTCATTATACATTGCATGGGATGTATTTTCTTAGTAATCTATTCCATAAGAGAAGTCCATGAAATATGAAACTCGTGTAGATATTTGAGTGGCCATCTCATTTTATTTTATCTTTTTTTTTACTAGACACACTTCTCTTATAAGCATTTTTTTATATAGATTAATATAAACAATAATATTTAATATGATGAATGTTTGGGTTGATTGGAACTTGGGGAAGTGTTCTTTTATAAATATGAAACTTGAATTTTTTTATATAGATTAATATAAACAATAATATAATATTTAATATGATGAATGTTTGGGTTGTTTGGAACTTGGGGAAGTGTTCTTTTATAAATATGAAACTTGAATTTTTTAATATAGATTAATATAAACAATAATATTTAATATGATGAATGTTTGGGTTGTTTGGAACTTGGGGAAGTGTTCTTTTATAAATATGAAACTTGAAGTAGATATTTGAGTTGTAATCTTTTACTTTTTGTGACTAGACGCACTTCTCTTATAAGTTATTAGCAAAAAAAATTTAATAATTATTAGATTTTTTTATATAGATTAATATAAACAATACTATTTAACATGAAGAATGTTTGGATTGTTTGGAACTTTGCGGAAAGTGTTTTTTTATAATTTATTAGTATTTTTTTAATTTACATTGATATAAACAGTTATGTTTAATATGTTGATTCATCCCTTTGCCTATGCATTAGTTGGGAGGAATATTTGGCACTTAACGCATGGGAACTTTTTCTGGTCAAGGGTAATCCAGTCTAAATACTTTGCTAACCTTTTTATAGTGGATTGGTTTCACTCGCCTTCGAAATCCTCTAAGGGTTCCTTGGTCTACAAAGCTTTATTTGAAGCATTCTCGTTGGTTGCTAATTGGATTACTTGGAATGTCGGTAATGAAAAAAAAAGGTAGATTAGGGGAGGACCCTTTGTTAGGACCAGGGAATAACTTTATGTTATCAGACCCTCTGGTTAATTTTCCAAGGAACATTAACCTCCTTCACTTGCATGACATCAAGGTGGGGGATCCTCATCTTAGAGGAAGTTCCCATTAGACCTTCAAGAGGAATGGGATTCCTTTATCTCCTGACTGTGTGAAAAAATCATTTCTCTAGACAAAGAGGTCGAGGACTTGCTCTATTGGTCCTTTAACCAAAAAAATGGTTCTTTCACAACAAAAATGGGATGCAAAGCTTTGCAGGAAGAAAGATTGGCAGTGCATCCAAAATGGTGGTGGAAATCGTTATGGAAATGCAAATCCCCTCTCAGATGAAAAATCACTCTCTGGCTTGCCTTCAAGAATAAACTTCTTATTTGGGACAACGGGTTGAAAAGAGGGTGGTGTGGTTCTAATCGATGTGCCCTTTGTAAATCTGATCCTAAATAAATTTATCACCTATGTATGTCTTGCCCATATGCAGGTCAAGTTGCCAAGATGGTCAAAGAAAAGTTAAATGTTAGGTCTAAATGGAACAAGGAAAATTTGGAAGAATGTTATCAGTTATGGATACAAGATCAAGTCATGAATCTTTATTCTAGTTTGCCAAGCATCATGATTTCTAACATCTGGTGGGCTCGTAACTCGGCCATTTTCAAAGACAGATGGATTCCCTCAGAGGTGACAGCTTCCATCACTCTTAGACAAGATTCAGAATCCAAAGATGATCCTAAGGACCCAAAAATACGCATCCATTTTCTCCCAACACTATATTATGACATGGTGTGGGGATATTTTGATGGAGACAACCAAGGACACCCTCCTTTGTGTGGAGTTGGGGTTGTCCTTTTTATTAAAAAAAATCATTACATATACATCAGATATGCCCCTGGAGAAGGTTCCAACAATAGAGCTGAGTTAATCGCTTTATGAAATCTTTTGGAAACGACAAAACAAAAGGACATAAGAAAGCTATTGTTAATGGGGGACTCAAAACTGGCAATTGATTGGTACCAAGGAAAAAATCTCTATACAAAATGTCAACATTTCCAATATTATGAGAGACATTAAGTTGTGTTTCCAGTCCTTCGAGTGGCTCTCGTTACATCATATTTTAAGAGAACTCAATGTAAAGGCAAATGGATTATCAAAGGAAGTGCTTTAGTTGCAAAGAGGAGCATTTAGGTATTGCGAGTATTTTGATAGAGTTGAAACTAAAGAAATGGAGTTTCATTTGTAATGAAATTTGAAGTAAAATGTTTTTAAGTATAGACAGTAAATATATGTTAATTTTTGTGTAGAGATGTTAGCAGCACATGTGTTGGTTTTGACAACTTTTTTTTTACAGTAGAAGAAAGCCTGACATGTTATTTTGATTGTATGTAACATGTATATTCGATGAATATATAAGCTTTTTTCCAAGGAAAAAATGTTTAATATGATGAATGTTAAAATTGTTTGGAACATTGGAGAAAATGTTATTTTATAAGTTATCAACATTTTTAAATGTAGATTAATATAAACAATAATATTTAATATGATAAATATTTGGATTATTCAAAAAGTTGGGGGAAAGTATTTTAGGGGATTCAATAAAGCATCCAGATTCCATATGTACTAAGAATATTGGATTTTTTTACATTGTTAAGGAAGTCATTCATCAAAACAAAAACAAAAACCAAAACCAAAATTTATAGGTTAGAAATTTTTATTGTCCGTCGTGTATTATTCAAAAACCAAAATGTTAAGTGAGAAGATGATAAAAACAAGTGTTGCATGGAAACAAAGTCCTTGCCAGGTTGATTTGGGGATAAATGTAGAGGAACGAGGAAAAAGTAGCAGGGGCAGATGGAAATTGCAGCGCAAATCTGGCAAGCAGTATGAAGGACAGGTGGTAAGCATGCAAGAAATGACATACTCTATATACGTGTGAGTAGAAAAAAAGTATTAAACACAATTTTATGACATTTGTATCAAAAAATAATAAGCGTGTTACATATTCCTGAAAATTTAAATATGTGTGTGTGTGTGTGTGTGTGTGTGTGTGTGTGTGTCAAATATGATATCTCAAATTTAAATGAGTGATTTATCTCAAATTTAATTTTTAAAATGACATATTCCTGA
>JZKD02S1864883.1:35041-53404 GCA_000966675.3 Picea glauca | reverse complement strand
CGAAGATGTTCATTATATCTCTACAGAACTGTTGTGGAGATGCTGCCAGTAGTTTATGAAAATGTCTGTTTGCTCCAGACGCTAGTTGAAATGAACAAATGCAGAGGATAATATAACCCCCCAGAAATGTTGGTTCAATGCGTGCGAATGGAAAATATCCTCGAGCTCTTCAATCATTAATGACAATCTCTATGCATGATGTATGGTGAGTTGTTAGAAGTAAAGATTTATTATTGCATACTTAGAAGTGCAAAGGTGGCGGTTATAGCGAAGAACATTTAAGGATTGGAGGTTTCATGATGGTGTGTGAATGACATTCCATGGTATTTGAAATTAACACTCGAAAGGGATAACAAAAGCCTCCGGAAATATTGGTTTAATGCGCATTAATGGCAAATATTCTCGAGCTTTTCACCCATAAATGACAATTTACACGGTCCTGGAATGAGGAGGTGTTAGCATTAAAGATTTAGAAATAAGACACACACACACACACACACACACACATATATATATATATATATATATATAAACATTATTTTTTATTATAGACAGGTGTGAAGGTGACGGAGACGGGGAAGAGAAAGCAAGGAAGGAATGGCCAAGTCTGAAAAGCAGTCGGGCGAGCTTCAAAATAAGTTTACAGGAGATAATGAGGATAGGTGAGTGTCCATGGAGAAATTTCATGAGTCGAAATTTTTGACTGCAAAACGCATAAAACGGAAGAGGGCATGATGGTGCAGTTCAGCGAATGGTTTGTATATTTGTGAAATTGTGGGAAAGTGGCTAAGTATGGAATAGGGAAATGTCGGTTAGGATCGTTTTCAGAACTAGGGTTTGAAGATTTCATGAACAGGCCAACCTGAGGTCCCGCGAATGACATTCCAATTCTTAGTAGAGATGAGGACGAATGGTCATGTCATACAAACATCACCCAGAGTTCCACGATATACAAACTGATAGGCGGACTTGCGGGGTGGCTAAGATTTTATAGAGCATGTACACTCTTTGGATCGCAAGTTCTCGGGTTGGTGGGCTCAAAATTGGGCCTCTATTGCTCTGTGCCTTACAAATAGTACCCAGACTTTCACGATATACAAATTGAGAAGCAGACTTGCGGGCTCAACATTGCACTTCTATTGTTTTGTGTCCTCTAAACAGCACTTGGAGTTTCGCGATATACAAATTGATAAATGGACTCCAGTGAGTTGATATTGTATAATTTAAATTTTGATATTGTACAATTTAATTGGTTGGTTGAACATTGCACTTCTATTGGTCTATGTCCTCCAAACAACACTTGGAGTTCCGCGATATACAAATTGACAGACGGACTTCCATACTTAGGCACTTTTTGGGTCGCAGGTTCTCGGGCTGGCGGGCTCAAAATTGGGCCTCTATTGTTTTGTGTCCTACAAATAGCACCCAGAGTTCCACGATATACAAATTGACAGACGGATTCCAGGACTGGCGAGCTCAAGATTGCGATTGTCTACATGTATAACATATAACATATATGTTATATATCTAACATTATCTAAAAACATTATTTTCAAGTACTAAATTATTAATACTAAATATTGATATTGTACAATTTAATTAAACAAAATTATCAAATGAGTCGCAAGCTTCGATTCTGGGTGCAATTGTAGATCACTGAAGTTTCGAGTGCAAGATGTATACCGTGCACACGGGGCATGAGAGCTAGATAGCGCCAACAAAGGAACCTGCGGCCATAAAATTCGCGAACTATGAAAACGAATGGCGGTCAGTTGGACTCGTGATGTAGAGATATAGATGGACATGAAAGATGCCACTCCGTCGTCTGGGAACCCGTGAGCATAGACATGGATTACGCAAGTTTTGGATGCAATATGTACACTCAGAACACGGGGAATGAGAGTTCAATAAGGCATAGTCGGGAACCCACAGCCATAAAATTGGCTAAGGAAACGAAAGTGCTCGGTTGGTCTGGTGGTGTATATTTCATAATTCATGTGCAACATAAACTGTGTGGTGACTAGACCAATATGTGTACAAACCAAGGAAAACTAAATATGTACCTTTATAAAGTATGGATGGATCGGAAATGAAAGCGCTCGGTCGGACTCGTGGTGTATATTTCATAATTCATGTGCAACACCAAATGTGTGCTGACCAGACCAGTATGTGTACAAATCAGGGAAAACTAAATATGCACCTTTATAAAGTATGTATGGATCGTTACTTTTTCGATCGTGGGGTCTTGGGTAGGCGTGCTCAAAATTGGGCCTCTATTGTTCTGTGTCCTACAAATAGTACCCATATTTCCGCAATATACAAATTGACAGACAGACTATGGGACTGGTGAGCTCAAGATTGTGATTGTATACATGTATAACATATAACATATATGCTATATAGATAACATTATCTAAAAACATTATTTTCAATTACTAAATTATTAATATCAAATATTGATATTCTACAATTTAATTAAACAAAATTATCAAATGAGTCGCAAGCTTCGAGTCCATGTCCAATTGTAGATCACCGAAGTTCATAATTCATGTGCAACACCAACTGTGTCGTGACCAAACCAGTATGTGTACAATCTAGGGAAAACGAAATATGTACATTTATAAAGTATAGACATGAGATTTTATAGAGCATGTATGGATATCGCATTTCATACTTGGCCACTTTGTGGATCGCGGGTTCTCGGGCTGGCGGGCTCAAAAAATAGGCATTTATTTTTCTGTGTCCTACAAATAGCACCCAGAGTTCTGCGATATACAAATTGACAAGCAGACTTGCGGGTTGGCTAAGATTTTATAGAGCATGTACACTTTTTGCATCGCAGGTTCATGTTTCATGCCTTACAAATAGCACCCAGAATTCCATTATATACAAATTGACAAGCGGACTTGCGGATTGGTTGGCTCAACATTGTACTTCTATTGAGTTCCACGATATACAAATTGACAGACAGACTCCAGGGCTGGCGGGCTCCGAGAAACGAGAAATACATACTAAATATGTACAGATCTCTTATTCCATACTTAGCCACTTTTTTGGATCGCAGACTTGCGGGCTAGCGAGCTTCAAATTGGGTCTCTATGACATGTGATAGAGCATGTACAGATCCCTTATTCCATACTTAGCCACTTTTTTGGATCGCGGACTTGCAGGCTAGCAAGCTCTAAATTGGGCCTCTAATGTTTTGTGTCCTGCAAATAGCAACCAGAGTTGCGCGATATACAAATTGACAAGCGGACTTGTGGGCTGCCTGTCTCAACATTGCACTTCTATTGTTCTGTGTCCTCCAACCAACATTCAGAGTTCCACGATATACAAATTGATAGACGAACTCCAGGACTGGCGAGCTCAAAATTGAATATGTATTACACACACAAAGACAAGTGAATGTAGAGGAAGATATGGAGTGATGAAGGAGGCAAAAAAAAACATATAACATATATGTTATATATATAACATTATCTAAAAACATTATTTTCAAGAACTAAATTATTAATATTAAATATTGATATTGTACAATTTAATTAAAGAAAATTATCAAATAAGTCGCAAGCTTCGAATCTGGGTCCAATTGTAGATCACTGAAGTTTCGGGCACAAGATGTATACTGTGCACACGGGGCATGAGAGTTGGATGGCGCTCACAAAGGAACCCGCGGCAATAAAATTTGTGAACTATGAAAATGAACAGCGTTCGGTTGGACTCGTGATGTAGAGATATAGATGGACATGAAATCTGCCACTTCGTCGTCTAGGAACCTGCCAGCATGGACATGGATTACCCAAGTTTTGGATGCAAGATGTACACTCGGAACACAGGGAATGAGAGTTCGATAACGCGTAGCCGGGAACCCGCGGGCATAAAATTGGCTAAGGAAATGAAAGAGCTCGGTCGGACTCGTAGTGCATATTTCATAATGCATGTGCAACACCAACTGTGTGGTGACCAGACTAGTATGTGTACAAACCAGGGAAAACTAAATATGTACCTTTATAAAGTATGGACATGATATATTATAGAGCATGTACAAATATCGCATTCCATAATTGGCCACTTTGTGGATCGCGGGTTCTCGAGCTGACGGGCTCAAAAAATAGGCCTTTATTGTTTCATGTCCTACAAATAGCACCCAGAGTTTCGCGATATACAAATTGACAAGCGGACTTGCGGGCTAGCTGAGATTTTATAGAGCATGTACACTTTTTGGATCATAGGTTCTCGAGATGGTGGGCTCAAAAACTGGCCTCTATTGTTTTGTGCCTTACAAATAGCACCCAGAATTATGCGATATACAAATTGACAAGCGAACTTGCAGGTTGGTTGTCTCAACATTGTACTTCTATTGAGTTCTGCGATATACAAATTGACATATGGACTCTAGGGTTGGCGGGCTCCGAGAAATGAGCAATACATACTAAATATGTACAGATCCCTTATTCCATACTTAGCCACCTTTTTGGATCGCAGACTTGCAGGCTGGCGAGATCTAAATTGGGCCTCTAATGTTATGTGTCCTGCAAATAGCACCCAGAGTTGCGTGAATATACAAATTGACAAGTGGACTTGCAGGTTGGCTAGCTCAACATTGCACTTCTATTGGATCGCGAACTTACGGGCTAGCAGGCTCTAAATTTGGCCTCTAATGTTCTGTGTTCTACAAATAACACCCAGAGTTGTGCGATATACAAATTGACAAGCAGACTTGTGGGTTGGTTGGCTCAACATTGTACTTCTATTTGGTTCCGCGATATACAAATTGAGAGATGGACTCCAGGGCTGGCGAGCTCCGAGAAACCAGCAACACATACTAAATATGTACTTTTATAAAGTATGGACATGACATGTTATAGAGCATTTACAGATCCCTTATTTGATACTTAGCCACTTTTTTGGATCGTGGACTTGCGGGCTGGAGGGATCTAAATTGGGCCTCTAATATTCTGTGTCCTGCAAATAGCACCCAGAGATGCGCGATATACAAATTGACAAGCGGACTTGCGGGCTGCTTGGCTCAACATTGCACTTTTATTGTTTTGTGTCCTCCAAACAACATTCGGAGTTCCGCGATATACAAATTGACAGACAGACTCCAGGACTGGTGAGCTCAAGATTGAATATGTATTACACACATGAAAAAAAGTGAATATAGAGGAAGATATGGAGTGTCGAAGGAGGAAGCAAAAAAAAAATATAAAAAAAAAACAGAGTTGCAAACTAGTTCAACAAAGACAGACACGGTAAACAAAAAACTATTGAATATGGAAACACGGGCAGAAAAAAAATGCACCTTTGCATGGATTCCTCTACATTCTTGGTTAGGAGTTCTTTGCGGTGTCTAGTTTTCCTGTTTCTTTCTATGAACAAAAGTACAAAACAAAATGGTTATGAACATAAGTTAACATGTAAAGAAAAAGGCAAGTACTATGTACATATACTAAAAAAAATAGAATAAGATGAATAGAGTAACAGATAGTTTTAGAAGAATGTACCTTTTTTATTTTTTTTGCATAATGTATATTTCATAATTCAAGCACAACACCAATTGTATGGTGACCAGACCAATATGTGAACAAATTAGGGAAAACTAAGAAGTTGGATAATTTTTATTTTTTTTTCACAACAAGCTATACAGATATGCTTTGAAATATAGAAATATGACTTTGCAATATGTTTGATGTATATCTCATAATTCAAGTGCAATACCAATTGTATCGTGATTAGACCAATATGTGTCTAAGATAAATATACTGTATTGAGGAATGGGCACATTCGACAACACATGGTTAATAAGTGTGTTTTGCAGATGGCTTGTGTTGTTCAAAAGAAAGCGGAGACTATATTTGCACATGTAGTTTTCCAATTCTTTTGTCCTGCCATTATTTTGTAGTATGTCAATATTGAAGTCTCCTACAAGCACAATGGGTCCGTTCAGATGGAAATGGCCCAATGCATTGGAAATAACATCTACTATGTTGG
Source organism: Picea glauca (assembly GCA_000966675.3). Taxonomy (NCBI): domain Eukaryota; kingdom Viridiplantae; phylum Streptophyta; class Pinopsida; order Pinales; family Pinaceae; genus Picea; species Picea glauca. The sequence goes on along the minus strand of JZKD02S1864883.1, from coordinate 47,410 downwards.
AGAATGTTGCATGGGGAGCAGCATACAGATTCAGTATTGCAACTTTTGTTTCATGGAAAAAAAAAATTGCAAGCACCAACTCAACATTATTTTCTTCGATATGTATATGGTCCAAAATTGGTACATGTTTTTTCACCAATATCATCACCCCATGTGTAATGTAACTTGATATGCAATTGTGATTTGGGAATTGTTTGTTCTGCATGCATAATGCCATGTATGTTTCTTGCAAGCACAAAATATCGGATTGCATTGTATCATAGTCATTGAGTATATCATCCATGTGTGCATTTAAGATGTGTGTGTTAAGCGAGAGAATTGATACAGATGAATTTGTTTGTATGAATTGGTAATAATAGTGCAGTTTCCATTTTGCGGTGGTCCTGAGTCGTTCCATTTCAATATCAACTTTATGTTTGACTTTGAAGTTATCTTTTGTAAGGGGACTTAGTAAATACAAGGAGTCTATGCTTCTGACATGGGACAGTGTTGTGTACACAAGTCCATGTATCCAAATTCCAGCAGGCTGAAATGCAACATTATCAAGTGTTAGTCCTTGCGATCTGTGGACTGTACGTGCACATGCAAGTTTAATCGAAAATTGTTTTCAAATCTTCAGTCGACCTGCCTTTGTTGATGTCGATATTGGCTTTGATATTCGCAAAATAGATGTCCAATCGCTTGCAGTGTTTGAATTATATAGATAAGACAACTTGCTTGCTTATCGCTTTCCTATATGCAGTTCATGGAACTTAATCCAAAGGACATCAAGTTTTTATGTTTTCGTATAGCCTTTGAGTATTCCATCTGCACCATTGAACAAGCCATCCTATGAATCATAGTTACAGGCATATATTTCAACTAGCATTTATAATTTCATGACAAGTTGCAAAGGTAAAGTGGTTGTATGTTCATGACATGGCACATTTCCATGGTTGTCTTCTTCCAGGTCAATTGAATTGATGATGATATCATCACCAGTCATGAGAGATAGCATGTGCCTCTTATGCATTGCAGCATCCTTATTTGTGTAGAATAGGTAAGGGAACGTTGGGTCTATTGGTGCAGGCTACAAGCACCTCGAATTGATATATGTTAATTCATCGTATGTTTGGTTGTTTGTACGCATTCTATTCAGAATTGCAATGAATGTTTCATCTGTCTGGTGCATTGTAGTATATAATTAAAAGCATTTAATATTGTCTCTCTAGAAGTCATGCATCAGTGTTTCCATGTTAATGGTAGGTTGTTCAAATATCAAAGAATCTTGGATGGGTTGTGCCTGGTAAAGATCCCCACAGAATATCATGTCAATGTTTCCAAAGTATTTCATGTGCACATGTTTTATGCTTCTTAGTTCGTTGTCAATGGAATACAAGAACCGAATTCCAATCAAAGATGCTTCATCTATAAAAACAAGTTGGAGTTCATCATAAAGCTTAGACAATGTATCCAACATTTCCTTGCTAAGTGGAAGAAACTCTGACTTGTTAAAAGGCATTAAAAATGCAGAGTGGACTGTTGTTCCACCTGCATTATATGCATCTTTTCCTGTGTATGCAACTATTAGGCCCTTTGGTTTCATAGGATCAGAGGAATTGTTTGAATCATAGATTCGTATAAGAATTTGGAACAGTTCTTTTGTTGTGAATGTCTTGCATGTTCCTACTCCGCCTGTAAGGAACAAGTGCATAGGATTGTCCATGTTCAAGCGTTTTTTAAGTGCAATGTCCTTTAGAATTGTTTGTTGTTCTTGATTCAACAGACGTATTATTCTGTGGTATTCATTATTTTCAATTGGGAAAGGATGTTTTGTGACTTGAAAACCAAGATTGATACGTTTTTCACTTCCACCTGCTCGAGGACGAGGCATATATTCTTGTAATTCATAGGACTCGCAAGGAGATCTAGTTGTTTTTGTTTTGTGAATGTCTCATACAGATTATAAGGGTTTTCTAGCTCATTAACTGCAATTTCTAGATCACCCCATGTTGGATTAACATTGTAGGTAAATCTAGCTTCATTGATGTGCACTATACTCTCAAAGGAAACATACGCAGCCTCCCATGTAGAGAAGTTATGTTTTAATGTCTTTTCATTTTCATCAAATGGAACGTACAGTAGCAATTTTTCTCTATAATAGTTTTCATAGTCAGAATGTTTATTGTATTTGACAAACCGTATCACACAGGGTTTTTTTCTTTTTGATATGGGTGCACCATTTTTTTTGTAATGCGATACGAATTATTCTAAGAAGATATGCCTAATAGGAGATGTATGTTGGAGGTAATAAGAAACAATAGAGAGACATAGCACGTCTTCTAAATTGTCAAGCTCTTGTTCTAGAAAAATCGGTGATTTAAACACAAATGTGTGTTTCTTAAGTGGAGATGTGTTTATGAAGACAAATTTTCTTGAACTACAAGTGAGGGGCAGAGAAAGTGCAATGTGAATTGCTTGTTGAGCAGACATTTGTTGAATATTAAGAAATGTATTGGCAAGTATGTGTATCATTTGTATGGCATCAATATGACTTCTTTCATGTTGTTTGTCTATTCTTCTAAATGCACTTGTCATAGATTTGTCAACCTTCATCATATACGAGGTACAGTACGATGTTGCAGCATATGCATTCAGCACGTACTGTGCATCTATATTTTCTTTCCACATAATTGGCATGTCCTTGGAGAAACTAGTGATCCAAATATGAGAAAGTTTTCGTTTGAGGAAAATTGTTGGTTGTTTAAGCGTACATTGTATGGCTTGGATTTACTCATCTTCTGATAGATTTAGCTCTGTCAAGAAGTCATCAAAGCTCATCAACTCGTCAAATTCTCCTTGTTATAGAAATGCGAACAAGGATTTAGATTTCTCAACAACAACATTTTTCTCTAAACTAAGTGTCTCTATGATTCTTGTAGCTCTCATTGGCAGCACGGGAAAGTTGTATCTGCAATGCGAGTTTTTTTCATTTTCTACAACTTCTTGTATGGTAATGTCTATGAACTTTGGAAAGTTCTCGATCCAAATGATCTGTGTTTCACGTTATGTATTTTTCCACAAATTGCTCAATCTCTGAATTGTTGTCAACTCCATAGAATGGTGCACCCTCTATCCACAACAGTGTGTGGTCATGTTCATTTCCCTTATTCTGGAATTTAGTCACAAAAAAGTAGCCCAATATATTTCCGAAAAACGTTTCATCATGGCATATCAATTGTCTCAAAGCATTTATTCTATGTCTATAGTAGCGAGTACATGTCAGTGGGTCTTTTCTTATGAGATAGTCAATGTCATTATTTTCCAGTGTATCGGTTTGATTTTTACATTTCTTGTTCTTATGCAGGTCAGATACGACAGCCACCAATGGATCCCATAAATACTTTGCACTTGTAAATGTGATGAAAAATGTTCGCGGGCCCAATTGTCGGATCATTGCAAAAATAGTTTTCTTATTTTGTTGCAAATAGTCAGGAGAGGTGCGAATGTTTTTGAAATCTATGTATCCAATATCAGATTTCAGATTTTTTTCTAGGTTTACTTTGTACTTGACATCCTTAGCCAACAACTTTCTTCCTTGTAATTGGCCTCTTCTTATTCGGACCCACATGCAGGAGAGAACTTGCTCTATTATTATGCGCATTGTTTTGAAAAAAAAAAATTGTTATGTGACAGGAGAAGTCACTTCTTGAATGTAGCAGCTCCCATCGGACTATTTTATGATAATTGAATCATTTTGTAATGTCAGTGGCACATGGATCTCCATAGAAGAGTGTTGGGAAGTTCATTTCCTCGGCGAATTTGTCCTTGAATATTCCAAGTGGACGTTGCCCCTCAGTAGGTGCAATTTCGACAATCTTGTCTTGCAAGTCACGAATGCACTGTGAATCAGTGAATCCATGCACCAATGTCTCAGCAGGTGTTTCATTCTCCGATTCATCACTTGTATCAAATTCACTAGCATTTTCAAGAGTCTCTGCAGAGTTGGCATCCTCTTATGCAAGAACATTGTTTGATTTCTCATTTATACAAATGTTTTGTGCTTTGTACAGGGCCCTAGAACATAATTCCTTTAATGCTTTCATAACAGCATGCACACGCACTTTTCCTATCTGATACGCATTTTTATATCGCAGGTGTCTTTTCAGAGCCACAACAATTGTCATTGTATCGCTAATGAATTGTGGCAAGGCTTTTTGTACAACATCTAGCTGAACATGCACATTAATAATTGATCCTATTAAGCCCATCTGGGGTCGTTTATAGCCCCAGAGCCTGATTTGTGCAAATGCAATTCACAGAGACACAAGTCTCTCTTCAAGTGTTGTAAGTGCACTTACATCTGGTAGTGGTGTATTACATCTTATTTCGTCAGGGGTTGCAAATTGTGGCAGTTTTCCATTTTCAAGGGACAATTTGCATGGAAGACAAATTTTTCCACTGGAAATTGTTTTATTGTGCATTGTCAAGCAGAGGTATTCTACTTCCAAATCAGGCGTGAAAGACTTATTGTTTTTTGAGAAATTCAATTCTTCACAAATTGCACATGCAATGGAAGGAGTGTCTTTAATTTGTTTCATGTAGGTTTGTCCTGCATCTTGCTTTCACAGGGAAGTATGGGTAGAAAGTGTTTGTTGGTTTTCATTGGTAGTAGTGCATGTTGTTGCTTCTAGCCCATGAAATGTGACAATTGCATGACCATTATGGGATATGTGACCGTACCTGTTTTTGTTGTCTTGTGCACGAACAAAATTTTTTAGATTGTGATATGTGAGTTTCTCTCTAAAAGGAAGCATAGCAATGTATTTTTTTCTCTCGTGCGTGACCTTTTTCAAGTTGTGGTAACTTACTCTACGTTTCTTGTCCAAGGACAGGATGACCTGATGGAAATTGGGATGAATTTCACTCTAATTCAGGTTGTGATAACTTAGTCTACATTTTTTGTTTAAGGCATGTATGGCCTCATCACAACTGGAACTAATTTCATGCATAACTTTTTTCAAGTTGTGATAACTTAGACTACGTTTTTTGTTTAATCCCTGTATGGCCTCATCACAACTGGGATGAATTTCATGAATGAATTTTTTGTTTAAGCCCTGTATGTCCATATCGCAATCAGGAGGAGTTTCATTCTCACTAAAAAGTATGGCACGTGTATGCAGATTTGATGCGGTTTGGGTGGCATGGGCATTGAACCCTGAACCAATGATATGTCCAAGCAAAGGTTGATAATGGATATGTGTTGTATATGTTTTCAACGAGAGGATGTCAATTGTTCGATCATAATTTGAATCAATAGACCAAGAATGGATAGTGCCATCTGGCAAGGCCGACCAGACCTGGATATTTACTCTGAATATGATAGACATCCATTGCAAATAGAATCTGCAACCCTCCACATTTCCTTTTTCATATGGCAGCGCCATGTTTACAAGGTATTCTTGCCAAATTCCAATTGCCGACATATTTTCTAGGAGATATGGCGAAGGGTGTTGATGCAAGCAGCTAAAAGACTGTTGGCTACCGCCTATAATTGCATTGCAAAAGGACTGTATAGTGTAAATCCATAGTGCCTGCACATCAAACTCCGTTGCTACCAAATAGCAAATTGCATTGAACAGAATATCTCCACAGCTAGACACAACAATTGTTGCTAGCTGTAAGCCATGGCAGTATATGTGATGCATAATCTGTTTCCACTGTGATTCAAGGTCTTTGCAAATGAGGGACAAGTAAATATGAGCTCCTTCAAGATTTTATGTGGACAATTTTATGTACAATAGTGGTTCATAATGACCACTGACAACATTGGCATCATGGAACAAGATGCAATATGGATTGTCAGATGCAGTTTTGTTGAATATTAGATATCTTGTTTTTCTTGTCAATGACCATATTCCAATTGATATATTGAGCCAGTTAGACAGCCACCGTATGCAAAATGTATCTTCCCAAAGTCCCCTCTCATTTGCAGGCAGAATTGGAGATGCAGACAACTGCCACTTTGAAAAATACGTGGCGACATCATGTATTCCATGCAACTGCCAAAGAAAATCAGATTCAAGTTTGTATCCACACAACTCTAATGACTCGGCGTTGCCATTTTTTAAACAACCCAAGAAATAATTTATTAATTCATTGCGCAGGTCGGTCGAGGAATAATGGAAATGCAGTAGAACCTGAAATGGATCGAAAAGGCAATCGCCTACACAATACAAGAATGCATCCAATCTAAAAAGGCCATTGCTATGCAAAACCTTGTCAATGTTATCATGTATAATGGAGTGTGTATCTATTTCATAGGAATCAACTTATATTACTTCTTTCATCTTTTGAACTGTGATTTTGAATTTGTTTCTTAGATACTTTCAGTTTGCATGAAAACAAAGAAAAGGGGAAAAAAAGAATAAAACGAGGAAAAAAAAAAGGAAAGCAAAACAGGAAAACTACAAGCGCAGAACTGCGCACCAATCCTTGTATGTATCTTTCAACCTTCTTCTTGCCAAATTCAATCCCCCCTAGTCCCCATAGTAGATGACAATAAAACAAACCCACACTGGAAAGTGAACCAAACAGAAGAAACAACGCAAATAAATAACACCATAAGTTTACTGAGTAGAAAGACTGATTTGAACCTATTCATGGTGTGCATCCTACAAGCTTCTCAGAGCCAGAAAAATTTCTACAAAATAGAAAGGACAGGACAAAGACAACAGGTGGACGCAGTTTTCCAACCCACAGAATAAAATCATTCCATGCCTCTACACCCTGGCGGATGGTTCCCTCTTATGATAGCTCCGAACTAGTTTTTGAAAACCCCTCTACATTGCAATTTTTTAAATAGCCATGGATGTGGCAGACGGCATATGAAGATGCATGGTTTCCAGGAACAGAAATTAAGAGAACAAAGAAAGATGGTCTGCAACAAAATTTTGAGGCAGGGACTCCCACCATTGAAAAATAGCAACGAAACGATGGCACGGAAACTTACCCGTCAATGAGGGATGACAAGAGCTCAGCCCCAAAAACTGTAAACCGCAACAATAGGTTCAACAGCTTGCAAACTTGAAGAACGAAAAACCATTGAACAACCACGAAGAGGTCCAACTACAACTGCAGGACCTCAACTTTGCAAAGTTGAATCAAACAAGAACAAGAATCATGGAACGAACTAGCGAACAAGCATCAACCACTGAACCAGTGATGTCAATAGAGAACAATTCAGCACAATTTCACTACAAACAACACCATTAAAAAAATAGAACGAAACTGTATTGCAGCGCATCTGTACAATAAACATTCAAGACTTCCAGACCTGTTAGGTAAACACTTAAGACTGTCACAACCATCGAAGGGCATAGCCCTATGCAAACATTTAATAAAAAATGCAACGTGGCAGGCCTGTTCTCTCGAAACACACAAGAATAAAGAAAAAATCACACATAGTAATATGCTAGAGAAATGTATTCTAGCTAACAGAAAATGCTAAAACAAACATTCGAACTGATGCTAGCATTAATCCACCTTCGACCAATGCATAAGAAAATATATGATTCAAAAATACCATATACAATCAAGTACTTTGGATATGCAAACATATATAACATTGGGAATAGCGAAGCCGGAAATAAGACCTCCAATCCATTGTCCATTCAGATCGTGACATATATGGCACTTTTTATTATATAAAAAGAGATGTTTTCAGTTCCCTAGTTCCAACAATAGATAATATGGAAATATTTCTGCTCAAAGGAAAATATAATACAAGTTCAACGAATTATCGATCGTTATAGTCCCTCTATGCCTACGACAGGACTAAAAATAGCAATTGTAATATACTGCGTTGCTTCTCTATGTATATTTAAAATTCATCTTCAATTTTATTTTGTATATAGTTATGCCTTTTTATAATTCCAACTATGGAATGAAGAATATATTTCTAATTAAAAAATGATAGTAGTTTTTCATCCAAGTTCAAGCGCTATGTTAATATCTTCTTCCATCTTGATGAAACTAGGGCACATTAAAGTTTCCTTATGTTCATGATTCCTATTTTGTGTGAGATTTCCAATAATCAAGATGAAGCTTATGTGCTCTTTCAAGGCTTGCTTTTAGAAATCAACTCTAAAATATAATCATTAATCATAATTGGAGATTCTAGAGTTATCATCAAATCCTTACTTCATCAGACAACCTTGAAAGATAGTAGGTTTTCTTCCATTATTTTTAGAATCCAAAAAGTTGTCCAAATTATGGTCAAGGTTTCATATTATCATGTGCTAAGGGAACACAATGAGCTTGTTGACCGTCTAGTAAATGAGGCATCCACATTACCTCAAGGAACTTTGGTTAAAAATGGGGGGTTCAAAGTTTCCTACATCTCCTAGTGTCTTTTATCCACTTGTTTTTAGAGACATGTAGCATCTTATTTATTAACCATATGAATTGACAATTGTCATCCTTGTATACAAGCGAGTGGAAAGGACTTGCAAGGATGCAAGTCTTGGATTGTGGCATGTTATTTTTACTCCTTGTCATAGGTTTTGTTCCCCTCATTATGGACTTATGCAAGTGAGGTGGGATATTGGGATCGAGGTTTGGTTTGAAATGTGCATATTTCTCAACCTTCAATCTTTCCAGTTCCTATTCCAACAACTTTTGGTGAATTGTCTCTAGGTTCTATTCATTTCCACATTCAGTTTCCTAGATCTGGTATATTGTGTCTCCTCTTTGCTCTTTTACCTACCAAATTAGTGTACATGGATCCAAGAGACCTCCAGGAAATACAAAATATCCTACAGCAACATGAGGAAGCTTTACAAGATAACAACATAACTCTCTATTCGATTTATGTAAGTGTTTATGGTAATGAACAACATGTGCTACACAAAATGTAAACTTTATGAACCTCCTCGTTCAACAAAGGCATAAAATGGATGTTCTTGAAGCAAAGTGTAGTATGCTACACAATCTAGTTCTTAATATGTGCAAGGAATCCCTATATACTACTTTAAATCAACATATTTTTGTTAATTTATCCCGAGGTGACCCTAAAGAAGAAGAGATAGTACATTAGTCCAAAGAAGCTATGTATGTCAATCGGTCGACCTCTCCACACATCATGGGAAGCAATGAGGAATTTGTCAGTTTGCATGTTTTTAATTATTATATATGTTTTTTAGAGTTGTATGTATTTTAGCTATCTTTTTCAAGCAGTATACACACATTAATAGTTGGATTGTATCAGTGATATGTAATTGAAAGATTTCATGTAATTTGAATCATCATAGCAAATCCTTTTGTATGATTGTTGATAGCTATGCTACAACCCTTTTAATATAATATCTCCTAGTTCTAGTTTTTTTTTTTTTAAATCATTCGAAGATATAAAGAAATAACATAACATATTAAGCAAGAAATAGGCAATGTTATTTCAAACTATTAAATATTTTTTCAATGTCTATATTCTTTATGTTGACAATATTAATAATCGTAAATTATGTTCTGAATTCAAGAATACATAGTTTGATCATAATTGACATGAAATAATGTCTAAGCTTGATAAAGAACTATTATAACCCTAAATTGCACCAGACATACTTACCTGGCATCATGCCATCTCAGACTCCTTCTTTGCTAAAACACTATTGAACAACTCTTCTTAAAAAACCCCTTCATAAAGTCCCACGCGCCCTGCTCCATTACTGAACGCGTTTACACGCTAGCTACTCCAATACATTCCACGTGTACCTACAAAAGCATGGAAAAAAGGAAAGTTGTTAACGGAACACACAGATTTGGGAAAGTTAACTAAACCTTTCAACCATGCATGGCCGGTCATTCGATCAAATACCTATCTCCTTCTAGCCTATAAAAGAAGGGGTAAGGGTCCCATTTGAAAGGAGGAAAATCATAGTAAAAGGACTATACCCAATTGAGCATTCCCCTTGTCCCAACCTTTAGCCATCCTTGTGTAAAGAGAAGTATAGAGAAAATCAGTTGGAGGACAGTTGAAGAGGATCCCAGGACCAATTTTGAGGAGCAATGTCAACCACATATTGTAATTTTACTCTTGTGAAGATTAATACAAAAGGGAATACTTTTCCCATCCTGCCATATCAAGTGTTCAAGTTGAATGTTTATTTTATGATAGTGTCACAACTAACCCAACAATTAGTATATGAAATGCATGATCGCGGCTTTTTGTTTGTTCATATGTGAATGCAAGTCATCTTTGGGAGGAGGCTTGCAATTGAAGAGCGAGTGAAAGAAAAGGGATCAACATCAAATGAAGGAATTAAGGTACAGTTACCGAATATCATTTACACCTTTGTATTGCATCAATGTGGGGTTTTTTATTGGGAGAATAGGAAAGAGTAGAGGCCTTTGAAATGGTCATTTTCTGCGTGCATTATTAGAGCCCTTAAATGCTAAGTCCGTAGGAGGGATTCCCACCCACAACAGAATTGGCGACCATACTGGGGATCTCTAGGGTTTCTGGGAATATTTTTTCCTGGGTATTTTTAAAAACTAGTTTCATTCCTTGTTTTTAAAGTTTCTGCAAAAGTCTGAGCTAACAGAGATTTTGTTCTTCCATACCAGTTATCTCTGTTTCTTTGCTTCACTGCATTTTTTTTTTCGGGACCCACAGAGGTACACGCGACCTGTATAAGGTTTGCACGCATGTACGCATGCCCTACCTTCACACAGCCCGCGTGTACACGCTAGCTGAGGAAGTGTCAGTCGCGTGTATGATTTCAGAAAATTTCTTTTAGGGAGACAGTCATCCTCTCCCCTGTCAGAAGTAATCCTTCTCAGGGGTTTTCTGGAACTCATTCTAGTCTTTGTTGTTTGCATTTTATAGCTTAGGTTCCACCTCAGATTGGTTTGTTCTATGAAATTTTCTTTGAATTGTTTTCTTTTTTCTGTCAAAGTGAGTTTCTGAGTCTTCAAGAGTTTATGGTCCTCAATACCAGTAGTCTCTGCCAGTGACTGATTGCTTCTCTTTTCATTTTTTGAGAGTTTCATAAGTACACGCACCCTGACTTTACACAGCTCACGTGCACACGTTGGTTGTTGAATTATCAGCAGCGTGCCTGAGGAGAAAATTTATGTTTAAGGAGAGGCAGTCATCCTTTCCTTTGTCAAGAGTTATACCTCTCAGGTTTTTGGGTCTCTTTCATAGCGGTCAGTAACTTAGGTTTGATCACAGCAATAGCTTCCTTTTTCATTAAGAAGTTTTCCTCAAAATTTTCCTTTTATAGGGTTTTTAGACAAGTGTGAGAGTCCATTTTAATCTACTTGTGTGTTATTTTTAAAGTGACTCTTTGCGATCTGCGCTTAGGCCAAAAATTTTTGTGGTCTTTACTTGTTGATTTTTTTCCTTTTTCCTTTTTGAGCATTCAAATAAAAAAAATCTTTTATTTTTTTGTTTGGTTAAATAGTTGTTGGTTTGCATTAGTAACCAGGAAAAGTCTTTGCTTTCATAAATTCTTGACGGTTTACTTAGACGATAAGTAGCTCGTAGTCGAGTGAAATCTTGTTTTGAGTTTGTTGTGCAAAGATCTTAGAAAATTTTATTTTGAAAAGTTGGTTAAAAAATTTAAAAGAGCAAATCTGAAGTTGTCAAGAAGTGTTTTGTTTCTAGATTTATGTTTATCTTTCATTTTGTCTCTCAAAACATCACTAGTTTCACTGTCATAACCTTTGACTTAAGACAAGCCATAAAAATTAACGTTAAATCTAAAATTAATTAGACTTTTTATGTTTGTAGGGTCAACCAACTAGTTTAGGGTTAGGGCCTTGAATTAGATTGGAGAGGAAACTCTTCAAGGCCATTAAATAAAACATTGGAGTCTGAGCTAGGGAGTGCTAAAATTCTAGTATCGTGAAATTTATCTGGGACCCCCCTCTAACACAGGGTTTAAACACGAGGTCGCATTCGGAAAGGTAGCGAAGATAACCGCTCCAAAGATGGACCAATCATAGTGGAGAACACATATAGAGGGCTTGTCTTGGAATTCTATCGATTGCATTTTCCACGGAGCTTTGTGGCTCTCGAATCCGTTCGAGGTCCTCAGTTGTCTTCTGGACCACTTGCTTTCAATACCCTTGACAGGTTTCGGTCTCAATACCCTTCTCATTGTGTTCTACCCGACTGTCGACTGTACCCGCCTGGTGACTATTCTCGCGCTGGCAACTTAGTTGCCTATCTTTTTTAGAGACTCACACAGGTGACTGCAGGGATATACAGAGGTATCTAGGACAAACATTAAACTACGCTTTGCAGAGTATACCCAGAGGGTGATTCCATGTTCGAGTTGCACTTGCACCAGTAAGTTGCTCTAGTGTTGGTTGTTGTAACTGTTC
>JZKD02S1864883.1:23091-34806 GCA_000966675.3 Picea glauca | reverse complement strand
GTCATAGGAAACCACACCTGACCAACCTCTGTTAAAGGACCTTTAGACACCTTTAAAGTGGGTAGTAATGGAAGCAAATCCTATCTCTTCTTCTGGGAATCCTAATATTCCCGCCATGGTTTTCGTCACAGGGGGTGTTCCACCTCCTACCCCACAGTTGTCATTCCAAGCCACCATGGTCTCGACTGCCTCTACCTCGAGTAGTGGTCCGACCCCATATTTGGTGATGGCCACTTCTCCTTTCACACAAAGTGAAACAGGCCCTATATTCTCATACGGGATGCCTAGCACAGGTACAAGCCCTATACTATCCTACTCCACTTTACAGAATTTAGGTCTGGGGGCAAGGAGCTCTAACGCTCCTCTGCAAGGACCCATGGGGGGCACTTCAGCTCCCTTTAACACTTTCCCTTATGGGGGAGGTCATATACCTCCTTCGTCCCCTTCACTCGACGGTACCCAACAGCAATCTTTTGGGCCAAACACACACCATAGTTCACTTGGAGTAGGGATTCAAGGACAACCTTCTCATAGTATGTCGGTAGGGTCGACACCGTTTTCTTTGTTCGGTGCGTCTCGTAACAACGCTTTCTCATTGGCCGCTTTCCCTACCAGGGGCAACCCCGGTTATGGACAACCTAATCCTATGTAGGATATTATTCCTGCATAGGGGAAAAACCCAAGAACTTCTTCCGCATCAAGACCTTGGAATTCTTGGCAAGGATCAGTTCCCTCGTCACGAATGTTGATCTGGGGAAATTATTTTCACAACCAATGGAATATTGGGCAAGGTGCAATACCTATTCCCATGGGATCGGCATGGGGAAACCCTTCCCAAAGTCCTCCGAATGTAATGCACGCCCAACCATCTACGTCCTATTTCGGGAATCAGTCGATGATGTCTCCTCAAACGCAAAATCCATACGTTGGTCATGGCCATGGTTTTTACTAGAACCCCGGCCAGCAACCCAAATTTTCCTGGAAACCTGGTGCCAGTCAAACTCCAGGCCCCTTTTTCCATGGTTATCAACAACACCAACCAAAACTACCTTTCTTGGAAACCTTACATTTTCCAGACTTGACAAGGTTGTTGAATGACCCCATCTGTCATGATCCATGTTGGCCCCCTATGCCGATGAAATTTCCTTCGGACATGCCAAAGTTCAAGGCCAAGCCTAACTAAGATCCAAAGGATCATGTGACCACCTTCCATCTTTGGCGCTCATCTAATTCATTGAAAGACGACTCCGTACAATTGTGATTGTTTCAACACACTCTCATTGGGAGTGCTGAGAAATGGTACATCGAGCTCAACCGCTCAAGATATTATTCCTTCATAGAATTGGCAATGGCATTCCTAAACCATTTCCAATTACCTATGAGATACGACGTCGGCACGAAATTACTGGCCAATTTCAAACAAACTAAAGTGGACCATATCTCTAATCACAGCCGAGAATGGAGACGCTGGAAGAGTTTGATCAAGGTACCATTCCCACCAGCATTCCTGCTCGAGTGGTTCCTTAAGTCTTTGGCCCCACAACTATCCAAAGACGTTGCGACGTCGGGAGTGTTTTTCGAAGAAGATGCCATCATGAGAGCTCAACATCTTGAGCTAATCTATTCTCAGTCTGGTTTATTGTACGAGATTTTTTCGGATGCACCACGATCCATACTTGATAAAACTAGACAAAGAGCTGGACCACATGCCGATGGTATTCTAGGTTCTGCACAAACAAATCCCACTGAACAACTGACAAAACAATTGCAGCAATTGTCTATACAACACATAGCGACCAGCCAAACTACTGTTCCGGCTGCTCCCCCTACCCAAACGTTGGATGTACACGGTGTGCAATCAACAAATCCAAAGGCCACCCAGTAGCCTGATGGAAAGAAAAAACAACATAAGAAGTGTAAGGGGGATAAGAAACCCACTAATAATGTTGTTAGGGGCAACACTAAGAAACGGAAGGTGAAGTATCTGTGTAACCTGTGCATGGAAGACCACCCGACCCTCCAGTTCCCTCGGCTTGCAAAGGCCCAAAAGTTTGTGTCACAGCAGCAACCTGTTGTGTTAACGAATCCATTCCAACATGGGCAAAACCTAACCCAAGCCTCTACAAGCGCGGAAGGGGGCAGTCAAGGACCCTCTCCATCTTTGAACAATCCTGCATCCACGAATGTGTATATGATGAAAGGTGATGCTTTTATATCGACTAGAGCACATGACTACAATAAGCCAAGCACCTCTGAGAAAGGTAAAGAAGTTGAAATCCCATCTCTTCCTCTCCAGATCGAGAAGACTTTGGGAGAAACAATGACACGCATCCCAAAAGGTGCGTTCAAGAAATATTCTCACAACCTAAATGCAAGGGCCACCCAGAACTATTTTGTGGTGGAGGATTTATCTCAAACCCCTTGTGCAATGTCCACTTTGGAGGTCCTCCAGAGCTGCCCTTCCCAAAGGAAAGCTTTGTTAGCCGCTTTAGGATCTGCCGAGACTTGTAATCTGGGTACAATCACGTTGGATACAACCGACTTAAAACCTCGTCTCCCTTACCACGTAGCATTTCATATAGTAGTGGCTTACCCCATGAAAACTTTTACTCGGAACATTTTCTGCATGGTGGTTGATGAGGGCGCCTCGACATGTGTCATGTCGTTGGCATGTTGGAAGGCCATTGGCCAGCCCATTTTGTCTCTGTCACCTACTCTTCTTACCGCATTTGACAGTCGTTCGTTCTGACCACATGGAATCATCCCCTCTTTCCCCGTGTACTTAGGAGGGAAGACCGTGTGCGTCAAGGTAGAAGTAGTCGATGCATCCCTCGACTACAATATCTTGTTAGGTAGGAGTTGGACCTATGCCATGCAAGAAATGGTCGCTACAGTTTTTCAGGCCTTGTTGTTTCCACATGAGGGTCGGATCATGACCATTGATCAATTGTCCTTCTCCAAACCTGACCCTTCATTGGGGGCATCTTCGGTCTCGATGATTGATAATCCCCAACTGGGCGTCGTCAATGTAGGGGTTGGTTTGTGCCCACATTTGATGGGTACTTTCGATTACCTGCCTCCTCAAGGTGATGTCAAGTTCGTATCAGACCACTATAAGGTTGATATTTTCCAAGTTTCGTCGTTTTGCACGACTTACTTCAACGATCTGTGGATTATCCCTTCCCCATCGGCCACGATGGAAGGGACAAAGCACCGTGGTATGTCCATGCCCTTGTCCGCGGTAGAGGCAGCATACTCTTTAGTCCAGCAAGCTTCAGCCGACACCGATCTGACTCCTGCACAAGAGTTAGATCCGATCCCAGAGCCTATTTGGGCTCAAGGTTCCCTCATTGATACCGATTTGTTAGACTTAGTCTTTCCCTCAGACGAAGCAATCATTGAAGCAATGACTAGTCCGGACAAACCCTAGGAAGATCTCCATCACAGATCATACTTCCTCCCAAAGTTAAGCAGAATCGAAGTAGGGGAATTCACCTTAACCATGACTGGAGATAGGTCTTGTCCTATCAATCCCTTGGCTACACATGAGGTTTATTGCAAGGGTAATATGGAAACTATCGTTGAAACTATACCGATTAATATCTCCAGAACCCCTAGCAATGTGGAGAATGTTTTCGTCAGAGCTGACTATTCCCCTGAAGAGATTCAAATATACACAGACTTATTTAAAGAATTTCGTGATGTTTTTGCTTGGTCTTACGAGGAAATGCCAGGAATTGATCCAAAAATAGTCGAACATGAAATCACAACTTATCCGGATGTCAAGCCAATTCGGCATAAGCTTCGTCCAATTAATCCCAGGAAAGCAACAGTTATTAAGGTTGAAGTAGAGAAACTGCTCAAAGTTGGTTTTATCTATCCTGTCCATTTGACCCAATGGGTGTCAAATCCTGTGTCGGTCAACAAGAAACAAGGCACAATTCACGTATGTATGGACTTTCGTGATTTGAACAAGGCCTGTGCAAAAGATATTTTTCCCACACCATTCATTGACCAGATAGTCGATGAATGTGCACGTTGCGAGGCCTTTTCTTTCATGGATGGTTCTTTGGGACATAATCAGATACAAATCAAAACCGAAGACCAACACAAAACTGCGTTCATTTTTCCATGGGGTACATTTGCCTATCGTAAGATGCCTTTTGGTCTCAAAAATGTTGGAGCTACCTTCCAGCGGGCCATGTCTTTTTCTTTCCATGATCTCAAGAATATAGTCGAAGACCATTTAGATTATTTAGCATCACGATATTGCAAGAGAACGGATCATCCCACACACCTCTGACTTATCTTTGAGCAATGGCGCTACTTCTGGATTCGCTTGAATCCAAACAAGTGCATCTTTTGCGTAACATCAGGGTGTTTGTTAGGTTTCATAATTTCAACAACAGGGATCATGGTCAATCCTCTCAAGGTTGAGGCAATCGTTTAGTTGCCTCCCCCATGTAGAATCCTTCAGCTTCAGAGTCTACAAGGAAAGGCAAACTTTTTGAGGTGTTTCATCGCAAACTATGTTGAGATCACAAAGGGATTTATGCACTTACTAAAGAAAGACGTTCCTTTTTATTGGGACGATGTTGCTCAACACTCCTTCGAAGCGTTGAAACATGCCCTCACAACTACCCCTTTGCTTCGACCACCCAATTATAACAAAGATTTATTATTATACTTGGCTACAACAGAGTCAACCATCAACATGGTCTTAGTTCAGGAAGATGATTTTCTCTCATAATATGTCATCTATTACTTGAGCCAAGGCCTCATTGGACCAGAACTCAATTATTATCATATCGAAAAACTTGTGTTGGCAACAGTCCATGCTGTCCAACGGTTGCGTCATTATATTTTGTTTCGCAAGACCACTGTCATTGTCGTTGTGAATCTGTTTCAATACGTGTTGACACGACAAGTAATCGACGGAAAGATTAGTAGATGGATAGTCATCCTCCAGGAATTTGACTTAGATTTCATTTCGATGAAATCCAAAAAGTCATTAGTCTTCGCGGAACTTATCTCGAAACTTCTGGTCAAGTCCGATGATGTTATGCCTGAAGAATCGCCTATTCAAGGAGATATGTTTTTTATATCATCTTCAGACCCCTGGTATGGAGATATTCTTGTCTATCTCCAAACTTTGAAGTGCCCTGCCTCTGCTTCTCATGATGAACGTTGTTGTATACGTCATAAGGCCAAGAATTATATCATCCTCGAGGACACTCTCTATCGTCGAGGCATAGATTTCATTTTTCGTCGATGCCTCACTCATGAAGAAGCAGAAATCGTGCTTAAGGATTGCCATACTAGAGCATGTGGCGGTCATTTGTCTGGGTTGGCAACAGCCCAAAAGATTTTACGAGCCGGTTACTTCTAGCCGACACTAATCAAAGATTGTATCAAATCGGTCAAGAAGTGCCACCCGTGTCATATCTTCTCTCGGAAGATGAGGGCACATCCTGCTACCATGTTTCTTGTCATCACAGTTGGTCACTTCACCAAGTGGGGGATTGATTACACTACCTGCAACCCTCCTTTAGCAAGGGGGCACCGTTATATCATTGTAGTCGTAGACTACTTCACGGAGTGGGTTGAAGCTATGCCAGCATTTAAATATGATGGAGAGACTACAACTCTCTTTTTGTTCAACCAGATAATCGCAAGGTTCGGTGTCCCGAGAGAGATTGTCACTGAGCATGGCAGTCACTTTCAGAACCAAGTGATGACCGAATTAACATCAAATATTAGGTTGCGGAAAGAACATTCGTCACCTTACTACCCCCAAGCGAATGGTCAGGTGGAAGCCGTAAATAAATCTCTTAAGACCATCCTACAACGAACGATCAATTCATCCAAGTCAAATTGGCATTTGATGTTATACTCGGCATTATGGGCTTACCGAACGTCTATTAAGGCTGCAACCAGTTTCTCACCTTTTCAACTCATTTACAGGCTGGAAGTAGTCTTACCTATAGAATGTCAGATCCCATCCCTAAAGTTGGCAGTACAGTTACTGCCAGACACTTCTCCACTTGAAGAACGGTTATTATACCTTGAGCATCTTCGTGACGTGGCCCTGGTCAATGAGGCTCACAAACAAAAGGTCAAGTGTCAGTATGATCAGTCTGTTCGTCCTCGTATTTTCTCTGAAGGCGACCTTGTCCTGGTCTACGACTAGGATAAGGACTCCCTGGCGGCAAGCAAATTCAAACCCATGTGGTTCGGACCTTTCATCATAAAAGAGATTCTAAAAAAGGGCGCTTATCATCTGGTAGACTTTGAGGGAAATGCTTTGGCGGAGCCTAGAAATGGGCTCTACCTCAAGAAGTATTACTCATAGGTAGGTCACCTTGGGTAACTTTTTGTAACATATGTATAGCCTGTGTACTATTACTTTCAGGTTTCTTTTGGTTTTATGGACGTGTCATTTTTTATGTTATCTTTTGTCATTGTGGCAGACGTCAAGTGAATCAGAGGTGTTCGTTGGGTACACAAACGGCACTAGCTGGCACACTCAGAGGCTTGCCTCCACAGCTTGGGTAATTTTTACACCTCAGGGCTAGTTATTATCTTTAGGAGGTATATGTTTAGGCGACACCACAAACAATGTCACTGAATACAACGTAGTTATTAAGTTGCTTCGTGACACCCTGTCATTTGGTATCTCTCATCTTCGGGTCTATTTAGACTCATAGCTGGTTGTGTCTCAATTAAATAGAGTCTACCGTGTTCATGATACTACTTTACACTGACGATTCCTTAGGGTATGTCTCTTAGAACGAAGCTTTGATTATATTACATATTTTCATGTTCCTAGGAGATTAAACCAAGTCACAGATACTCTAGCTAATCAAATCTTAGATTGGCATCTCGCACACATATAAAAAGACATACACATAAATGTGTAAATACATTTTTAAAGGAAAATATGATCCATAAGACATAAAAAGACATAAAAATCCATATATAATATCAAAATCATCATAGAACATAGGTGGGCGCAAGAGTCTCAAAAATACGACCAAAAACGAATCATGGGGTTTATGCCCTCAAACAATATATACAAGTAATTCCCTCGACACGTGAAAATTCTAGAATAACTAAGGTCAGGGCCTGTGGGCCCTATTGTAATGATCAACAGCGTTTTCCAAACACCAAAAAACTCGGACCCACGTCCGTGGTGCCCCCACTACATGAGGCTGCATAGATGGTGGTAGATCCTCAATCTCTACCATGGGGAATATGCGAGTGAGCGAGGTAAAATTTCTCTCTACTCGTCTCAGAACCCTCTCAGCCTCACCAGCTGGAAGCTCTCCTACTGTTGTTCGTCCCCCTGCAGTGGTGGGTGTGGCCCCTAGCCGATGACATCACTTGTTCCTTGCATAATCCGTTGGTCGCACTGGTCCCACATCTACACATAATAGACACATATATGTCAAGTGCTTTGGTATAAAAAAATGATATATATAAAAAACAACATAAAAATTACATATGTTTAACAAAAAAAAACAAATGATGCAAACTTACCCATCTCTCCTTGCTCCTCATCGGGAGGTACCGGTATCTCAGGGTCTCTTGAGAAGTCAATCCCAGCATAAGGGTAATCCTCTATGACTGGGATCTGTCGTGACAACCAAGAAAAAAAGTTGTCATCAAAAGACTCATTGGTCCTTCCTCCCCCCTGTCGTGGCAGCAACACTACCCATCTGCATATCGCAGGAAGAGAGGCATGATGCCCCCGTACTACCTCTCGAGGGCTAAAACTGGGCACTCTTTCAAGGAAGAAAGAGAAAAGAATGGTTCCAAACCCAAAATTCCTCTGAGTCCGCAACCGGAAGTATGTCAGTTGTCTCTTCATACAGTCCAATAATGTGGTGCTCCAATCAAAAATCTGTGCATTTAAGCACTGAACTACATAGTTCATCTATGCACGAGAAGCCTGATGCAAAGCAGTAGACCCTGTAATTCGCCCGATGAGCAACACTATCACCTACAATGCTAAGTCTGAGATCTTGCTTATCGACACTTGCGAGCTCATCCTGTTTGTACCTGCCTCACAATAGATTCCAATCAACTCCAATATGTTGTGAGGCCCCGAGGGAAACGTACGGAAGTTGACTAGTTCCCCTCGCCAGGAGAGGCTAGTCAAAAAGTGTATGTCCTCGGTCATTGGCACCAGCGACTGCCCTTCTAGCATAAAGGCCTCTGCGTCGAGATACCAATAATCAACCAAGGCATTCAATATCCTAGGTTGTGCTCGCATGAAAGGACATAGGAAGAATTTTAGCAACCCACATTGCATCAACGCAACGACAACATTAGGGTCTTCCCCAACCAGCGCTCTGATATCCTCATGCTCTCTTTCTCTCCAGTGCACATACATTCTGCACATGGGCAAAGTTTAGTAGGGTTAATTCTTTCTTTCTTGAATTTTTTACACTAACTGGAGGGTCCATGCGGGCTGTTGTGATGACAGTCGCCTGTACACGCGGTCTGACATAAAACAGAGCGAGTGTACACGCAGGATATCATAGGACAGCCCGCGTGGACCTAGGGCGGACCTTTTGAGGGTCGATGCCCCCCAAAAAAATGAAACTAAATGCATAAAGAAATATTTAAATTGCAAGAGGAGAGATTTTATACTTACTTGGTCCAAGCAGATGGTTGTTTCATCCACTGAAGCTCCCGGAATCAATTCTTTTCTCAAAGGGGCAGTTTTGGCTTTTAGTCAATTTCTGAATTAACAATGGGGATAATGAGTTGGCAGCTTCTATTTATAGAGGTGTTTGGCCCTTTTTTGTCAATTTTCGGACCCTTTTGTCATTTTTTCTAAACTAAAAATCATTTAAGATGGTTCAGGAGTTTTCTTTGGATGGTCACGGGAAATATTACTTTGGGTATTGGGAATTTTTTTGAGTTTTTGGGCGTTTTGACGGTCCTTTGGTAAAAAAGTCATTTTTTCTAACTCATTGCATTTAAGTCGAGATTGCACCTCCACTTTCTACATCTCGTTGTCTTTACCGCTTTGCCATAGGATCGATCCCACCAAGTTACGACACGGAACCCTCATCACTGCTTAAGAAGTGTCGTAATTTGGTGGTAGAGCCTACCATAACATAGATGCCCTAGGTAGATCCTGGTTGCATGATGGTGTCCATATTGTCACTAACGACTATAGGCTCGGGAGTCCTCTTTAGATTTTCCCTGATTACAAGTTTGAGCCTCATTTGCATGATTTCTTATCACTCTCGACCTCACCCTTGGGACTCCCAAAACATAACGATTCTTATTTTAAGCCCTTTCCAGACCCTTTAAACATGAAAAGATTGTCGAGCGATCTTGTGGCCTTTCATGCTCGTTAAACTAAAATTTGAAGTCATGTCTATCCAGTGGTATTTTACCCCTTTTTCAATCCGGACGGTCAACTGTACGAACAAAGGTATACTCTAGAGGCCTCGGATCTCTAGAAGAGTATTCTCAGGTATCATTTTAACCCTTTTTCGGGCCTGAGGGACTAAATTTATGAAAAAGGAACCCCCACGGAGTCCATAGTTAAGCTCTTTTCAGACTCCCTAAAATTGAAAAGATCGTCGAGTGACCTTATTCTTTCACACTCGTTAAAATGGTCCACAAGAACATTCCTGACGGAGTCCATAGTTAAGCTTTTTTCAGACTCCTTAAAAATGAAAAAATTGTCGAGTGATCTTGTCTTTACCACACTCGTTAAAATGGTTTTGAATAGATGTCTTGTCGGTGCTAGTTTACCCCTTTTTCGAACCGACTAGACTACCTTTGAAAAAGGTATCCCAATGGAGTCTCCTTTTATGTTTTTTTAGACTCTCTAAATATGAAAAACCGTCGAGCTTACATTCTTTGGGCTCGTTAAACTTACATCGAAGGATGTTACCATTGTGTGTTTTGTTAACCGCGTTTTCATACCTGTGTCTTTGGTCTAATGTCGACTCCATGTTACTCTCAAATGAACCATCTGAAGCATGCCTTACATGCAAGCTCTGTAGCACTTTGCCTCTGCGTCTTGACACCTTTGGCCCCAGGAGGGATTTTTCCCAAGTGTCCTTGCTTTGAACATCAATCTTGTCCTTGGGCCTCGAACTCATATGTTTGCGACACTCGTTCCTACTTTGTAGCGTAACATTATTTTATTCTTTTTCCAGAATTATTGAAAAAGACAAAAAAAAAAATCAAATATAACCCAAAAAGAGGAAGGGAAAAGTATTTTCTTTGTATTGGCAGCACAATGAGTCGCCCTTGGATAAAGCACATCCTTCGGTTTGTTCGTCAAGCCCTGGGATTTAATATGACCTTAGGAAGTTGTTCCCACTACATTGAGATGTTTCCTCCTCCATTTGGTTATTCTTCCAGACATATGGAGAATTTGCGTTGCCTCCTACCTCGTGAACTTTTGTTAATTCCATGCTGCCTGAGTCTCATCATTTGTCCTGCTATTGTCCAAGGGAACTTTTTCCAAGCCTGAGTCGGCCCCTCTGCAGTTTGTCTCTTACCCTCATGCTCAGCCATCCCAAAATTCCAATCAAGTCTTTGTTCGAAATCAATGAAGCCTTCAGTCTGATCATCAAGATTCTCTAGTCCATGACCGACGAGTCGTCGAAGACCTCTGGGTAGTGAATTCGTACACTCATATTACACTCCTACCCGAGTGTTGAACATTTTGAAGTTGTTGCTCGAGCTCTGAAGACCTCATCTCCAGCCATCAGGCCTTATCAGCTTCTAGAAGATGGATACTGTACATGTATATATTTTTTATTTTGACATGTAGATCCATTGTGTATTTCTCGCGGCTACACTTTATATAGTTATATGACATGGATATACAGTGTATTTGATTGGTAGCCATGATTTTATTTCATCCCGAGCATGGGTATGCCCGCCTCGGTGAGACAATTTTTATTTTGCAGATGGCACCTCTCGATTTTTGGTCCTTGGGCTCACCAGTTTGGTATGTTGATAAAGATTGATAATGTATTTCGACCATCAGATACTCTTCTAACCTCACACATTAGGGGGCATCTATTATAACCCTAAATTGCACCAGACATACTTACCTAGCATCAGGCCATCTCAAACTCCTTCTTTGCCAAAACACTACTGAACAACTCTTCTTAAAAAAACCCTTCATAAAGTCCCACATGCCCTGCTCCATTACTGATCGTGTGTACAAGCTAGTTGCTCCAATACAGCCCGCGTGTACCTACAAAAGCACGGAAAAAATAAAAGTTGTTGACGGAACACACAACTTTGGGAAAGTTAACTAAACATTTCAGCCATGCATGGCCAGTCATTCGACCAAATACCTAGCTCCTTCTAGCCTATAAAAGAAGGGGTAAGGGTCCCATTTGAAAGGAGGAAAATCATAGTAAAGAGACTATACTGATCCGGATTTATGTAGGAACACAATGAAATACAGAAATACACATAAACGCAGAGATGCAGCGGAAATAAGACTTTATTTCATTAATAACAAATGACTGAAAAATGCCTACAGACAGAATGTAAATAAACTAGCTAAGGCGCTGGTAGCTTATCTCTGAGAAGAGATGTGGCTGCTGCTCGCATCCATGAGAAGATGATTACAATGAGGCTCTAGAGGAATTTTTACAATAGACGAGAATGCCAAAAGTCATAGACATCCAAAAACCTAACCCTAGGAGATGAAGCGCCAAA
>JZKD02S1864872.1:0-23748 GCA_000966675.3 Picea glauca | reverse complement strand
TTCCAATGGTGGAGATTGAGGCGCCCAGATCAATGACTCTCATGCGATTTCGAACCCCCCTTTCCTTTCTACCTTTAATGAAAGGGGGGTCCGGAATGGTGGAATATTAGCGTGGGCCCCCTTCCTGTCGTGTCACTGACCGAGTCGCCCTCCCCGTTACCACCTTTTCTCCACCTACCGCCACCCTCTTCCCCCGTCATCTGTCCAACTTCCCTCTATCCATCCACATGGCCCCTCCTTAGCTCATCGCCTTCTCATCTCCTTCCATGTGTCCCTCTCACTCTGAGTCACCTCCATAGTGTTGTCACCATCACTCCCGTCATATCCTTTTTCACATCTACTATAGGCATCCCTCGCAGCAGCCCAGTGAAGTAGCATCCAAAGAGAGACCATTTAGCTGATCCAGGTGGCACCATTAGGAGACCTCCATGTCCCAGAAGGCAAAGTTGATCGAGGTTGTCCCCAATCCCAAGAAAGAATTTATTATGGTTGTTTTTGGTGGTTGAGCATCATCTCCGCCATAAAAGGAAAGTCCAACAAAGGACTAAAGCTGGTCGATTCATCTGCAGCAGGACAGTCCGAAATCTAATAGCGTTTGTCATAGGTGTACAATCAGCCAGAGTCTGCATGCGCAGACTATCACAAGACATGCAGACACAATGATTTTAATGCAGCATCTTGTTTTTGTTGTTGTTGTTTTGAGTATATGAAGGCATTTTCGCCTTTTTTGCAAGGATCGATGGTAGAGCGAAGATCCCGATTGTAACATTTTAACAGACACTCTAGTTCTCTGGTTATGAATGTCTATGTAATATTTCTTGTTTAATGACAGACAATTTTCATATCCCATCTAATTTTCATCTCATACTGAGGGAGTTCATGATTGACTGATTCACATGAATTATTGCAATTATGTTACGATAAAGGATTTATTGTTGCATTGTTGTATTCTCCAGTTTTCTGCNTGATTTATAAGTAAATGGTATATTGTGTATTATTTTTAATTTTTTTGTTGTGAAATATCCTACGAAGATATCCACTTAACATAAATAGAAACATTTTGTTCTAGTATGTATGTATAACAAAAGATAACCTTTAACCTAAAGTCAATTTAGTTTAACTTCAATCAACTACTCCTAGAATTGTCTATAAATAAATCAGAGAAGGAGATGGAAGTCACATAGATTGAGTCCCATCGTTCCTTTATCTTTTAGATGTTGCATCTATTCCTATGATATGAGCATAAAATTCACCATAGCCCTATATATAATGTTAAAAAATCTAATCATAGTTTGTTAGTTTACCTAACTGTTATATAGTTACATGAAATTTATGGTATATTTGTATTATATATGTACGTCTATGTACATGATTATTTGCTCATTCATTAATGATTATAGAGTATGCATTTTCTATCAATATTCTATTTATCTTTGTTCATCATGGTTTCTTGATTGCTTCAATTATTTTCATTATGCTTTTGTTGTTTTTTTCATTATGAATCTGGCAAGAAAGTGAATAACTAACAAGATCAAGAAGGCAAAGAACACTAACGAAAAAGCCACGAAGCCAATTCAATTAATATGTACATCAATAATGTATATATAATACATATACCACAATTTTCCTCTAACGGTATGACCGCTAGGGTAAGATAGCGAATTGATATTAGAGAGTTTTCAACATCCCCCCTTAATCATAAGTTCATTCTTGCCTGAAAAACTGCCCCTTCTTGACAACTAGTAATGTGTCAAGAAAATATGCAGAGGGCTTAAGATCCTCTCTGGACTCTAAAAAAATAGCAGAAGCTAATATCTTCTACTGAATTGGTGGTTTAAGGCTGACCAAAAACTCATTTGGTGGTTTCAGGATGACCACAAACCAATCTGGTGGTTTCAGGATGACCAAAAACCGAATGTCTAGTAGGAGTTGATGTATTCTACTAAATGGCATGGTTTTAAGTTGACCATAAACTAACAAGAGCTCAAGGATCAAAAATATGAAAATGTAACAAGAAGAACTTCATGTCTTATGATTAATTGGTGTTTTTAAGTTGACCACAAACTATCAAGAGCTCAAGGATAAAAGACTATGAATGGAATGGTTTTAGGATTACCACAAACCATATCAACAACAATATGTTAAGAAACAAGAATGCATACTAGGAACTAGGTTCCATACTTGATCATCTGTTAACAGGCTCTAAATCAAACTTGGAACCTGATTAGAAACTTTAGATTCCCCCCCTATCAGGGACAAGCAGTTCAAATTTCCTTGACCCTCATTCACAAGTATGGCCAAGAAGAGATCATGCACATGTATACACTTTCACAATGTATACATGGATGAATATCAAAACACTGATCTATCTTCTAATCATTATCAACTTCATTGACTTCACTGATATGATCGTTATCAACTTCATTGACTTCACTAATTTTGTTGTGAGAAGACTGCATGCTTATTTCCTATTTGGTCCATCAATCTAAGATTATTATCTCATATTTTCTCTTCACAAGTATGGCCAAGAAGAGATCCATCACCTGTATAAGCTACTAGAACAATGTGCATTCTTTCACAATGCATACATAGATGAAGATCGAAACACTGATCTATCATTTGATCATTATCAAATCCATTGACTTCACTGATTTTGTTGTGAGCAGATTGTGGAAATTTCTGAACAGAAACAAGTTCAGAATCGATCTTTTGTTGTAGATCTCCTTGCTATATGAAACATGGCTTCTTGCAAATCCGCCCTTTTACAATAATCCAACTCGATAATATCAAATTTAAACTCAACAAAAGGGTGTTGGCTTCAACCAAAAAATGCACCAATTACAATTGCAAGTCATAAAATTCTAAACAAACACTAGTNGATGTAGATGTAGATGTAGATGTAGATGTAGATGTAGATGTAGATGTAGATGTAGATGTAGATGTAGATGTAGATGTAGATGTAGATGTAGATGTAGATGTAGATGTAGATGTATATGTAGATGTAGATGTAGATGTAAACAATTTTTTTTTCTTTTATTACAAACAAGTGTGAAGGTCATGGAGATGGGGGAAAGCAAGGAATGAATGGAAAGGTTTGAAAAGCGGTCAAATAGGATTCAAAATAGGGTTACGGGGATACTCAGGAGAGGCGAATGTTCCACGGTCAAATTTTATGTATCGAAATTTTTTACTGCAAAATGTGTAAAAAATAAGAGAGCATGATGGGGTAGTTCAGCGGTCGGTTTGTATATTTGCAGAATTCCAATAAAGTGGCTAAGTATGAAATAGGTAAATAGTCGGGCAGACTCATTCTCAGAAGTGAGGATTGAAGTTTTCATGAACAAACCAACCCGACGACCCGCAAATGAAATTCCATGATGTTTGAAATTAACACTTGATAATTGCATGCCTAGAAATAAGATCTTATATATAATTGCTAATTGCTAATTGAAAAAGGGTGTGGGCACAACAAACAATGATTAGGAATTGAATATTTCTTTAACCCACCAAACCGACGATCCATGAAAGAAATTCAAAGAAATGGCGAAGTATGGAAAGCAAACAGACGGGCTTCAAAATGGGGTGACAATAGTTCCACAGAAGACTGTAGAAGAAAGAAATTGATTGCTCGTCAAATGGAAGAGAGAGCCTAGTTTAATGGCTCTGTTGGCCAATCTAAAGTCCTGAAAGAAACAAACAAATAAATAAAAGAAATGAAATAAATAACTAATTACTAATCACCGATATATATATATATATATGTACATGTATGTATATAACTATTTTAAATAATATTTACACAACATATATGTTTCTCTAATTTATGTGCATGTTATACAATTTGCGAGTTTTAATCTGAACTCACGAAAATCTATGAAAAGATGGTTCTTTTGATAAAAATAGATAAAGAAAAAAAAAAACTATTTCTTTTGTTTTTGTTTTTTATCTCTATTTATCTGTAAGATTAAATATCAAAATACTATGGAACAAGAATATGTAGACGGCGAAAACTAGACCACATATAAGAGTTTTGAAAATAAACAAACAAATAAAAGAAACAAACTAACCTATTAATCAGTTGATGAGCATGCATCTGACGTCTATATGATCATGAATCGTCCATCCAGTCTGTCCACGAGATAAATCTGTAGTGAACCTTTACATTGTTCGGAATAAATGCCAAACAA
This sequence comes from Picea glauca, assembly GCA_000966675.3. Classification (NCBI taxonomy): domain Eukaryota; kingdom Viridiplantae; phylum Streptophyta; class Pinopsida; order Pinales; family Pinaceae; genus Picea; species Picea glauca. Next base: position 19,561 of record JZKD02S1864872.1, on the reverse strand, counting down.
TCTATTGACTATTGAATTTTAATGATAGAACGATAGGACACAAAATAATAACTGTGATATTTGTGACTACAAGCAATTACATATAAGATAAATCTAATAGTAACAACCTACCTTTAATCATTCAACAAGATTAAGATAAACCTTAACATTTGCATTGAACGATCAATCACTATTTGCATATAACTGAAGCATAAAATTGTGGATTGTATGAAAGAAATTATCTTGACTATATAATAATTTGTGAAGACAAAAGCTATCAACAATTATCGAATTATCAAGATAAACAAACCATAGAAAACAACAATATTTACAGATAGCTAAAGCAGAAATGTAAACATGTGTTCTATCCAAATTCGTGTATAAGTTGTCCACCTTTAGCCCCAGGCCAAGATGTCTTGATTACAAAAAATAATGAGTGTTTAAATCCTTCAGAAAGGTAACCGTCTTATCTTCTGAGATCAGATATTGATTACAAAAATGGAGGGGGGGTATAACCACCCAGATCATACTAAATCTTCTAAAGCTAAAAAAAGTTCATTCCTGTTTATAAAAAATGTATCATAGATATGGCTAACAAGCCCAAAAAATGATTCAGATCACTTGGTAACCATGAAACCCTAGATATCCTGAAAAGAAAAGAAAAAATAGAGAAACTTAGATATATATTTAACCAATATTTTGTAAATTTTGAATTAGAATAGACTGGCTACAAAATTTGTTGATTCTATAGCTAGTCTATTTTAGTAATGAAATCCAATTTATTCAATGAACAAAACAATCTAACTTATTTAATGAATAACCCTATTTTAAAATAAAATAAATCTTACCTCTAACTATAAAATCAAATCATATCAAATGATCTCAAAATTTATTATAGTTATTGCAGTCTCAATAATTTTTAATATCACATTCCCTGTAGTCTTCATACGTTTCCCTTTTCTTTGAATGACAGACTCGAGCCTATGATTTTCATTTGTTAAGGCATTGACCTGATCAGTGAGAACTTTAATCTGTGACTGTAAAATAGGTATATCAGTGTAGTACTTATCAATCCAAAATAGGCAAGTTTCACATTGCGACTGTGCGACAGTCCCTTGGGAATAACCACGGTTGTGAATCAGAACGTCCCCAACATGGACTGTATATTTGTTACCCAACTTAATACCAAGAAACCCTTCACTATGTTTTAGACAAGGCAGTAGATTGTCCACGAAGTTGTAATACTGATCGAGGTCTGGTTGGAAAGAAAGAGGGTCTTCTTCAACAAGAAATCTATCAATTTTGGAATCCAAACTCTCATGGATCTCGACCATCTTGATCAAGATCACATGAGGGTTTGACTTGTTTCAGAGCTTCCTCGAAATCAACCTTCCATCTCTCATATTTTAAAAACCCAAATCAACATTGCCTTTAGATGTCTTGCCTATAGGTCTGTTTGAATTTTTGACAGAGTCATTAGGCTATGCAGCTTGCTCATGGGCCTGGTCAACAACTTTTGGGTTGCGTAAAGGCTTACTGTAGGTGGTCGTAACACAGGCCTAGGTAGGTGAGGGGGGTGTTGTAGGATAGACTAAGGTTTCCTCAATCACAGGCTTGTCAACCTCTTCAACATTGGGGTTAGAGAAACCTTTTTTGGTTAAAAATGAATCCCAATCATCATTTTGCAACTTCAATTGATGCACAAGCATAATTTTTATTAAACCGCGGTGGAAAAGACTCGAATCCAAATGTTTCCTTTTATACCTCTTAGCCATTTTGTAAAGGCTCCTCCATAGATAATAAGGCATGTTTAAAGGAAACCCTATGAAATTCATGAGCAAACGCAGGTGATAAAGAAACACAAAACCAAAACGGCCTTCACAAGTGAAAAATTGTTTCAACACTGCAAGTAGACCATGCCATCGGGATTTCAATAAGAAGACTAGCATACCTTTGTCACAGCCAATGATCTTCCAAGATGTAAAGAAAAGATTCCATGGAACCTCTTCTACCTTAGCATTCTTGAACCACTTCTGCCCGCTCCCAGGGAGTCCTTTTGCTTGGCTTAAAAAGTCCTATGTGACTTCGAGTTGAATGTCCCCCACCTTGGCCCTAAATCCATCGAATGAGAGAGTGAATTCTTGAGCAGTTTGTAGGTTGAAACCCTGGAATGTTTCAAGGAAAATGGGCCAACTGTGACTCTTGAGATACTCCCTCGCATCATCGCATAGGAGCAAGGTCTGAGTGTTGTTAGGTTTGGCTCTAACAACCAAGGCCATGGGAAATCAACAGACAATCACCCAAACATAGTGCGTATGGAGGGTTTGTAAGAGCAGACCAGAGCTATACTCCAAGCCCGAAAATCATCAACGGTCTATGGCGTATGAGAAGAAAATTCATAACGAAAAGATAGGAATTGTTTGAAATGAATGTGAGGGGTGTTGCAAATCCCAATACAAAGCTTTGAAATGATGGGTTGACTGTAATCATATTTCCACCTCTCACATAATACAGGCCATGACCAGAGCATTAAAATGAAAAAGAGTGTGCAACAAAGTGGGTTCGGTCGTAAAGTTTGGGAGAGGGAAACTTGTAAACCAACACTTAGTGATGAGGGAACATATGACCTAGAACCACACTAAAATCATATCAATGCTCAAATTAAAAGGCCCTTTGTTGATACAAATAACAATCCATAAGCATGCTTGACATTCAAGGAAAAATAAAGAGAATAATCTTCACGGCAAGGAACAAGGCTTCATTAATAAAAACTATAGAGACATTTTTGCCTTTCATAAAATTCTAAAATAGAGTCGTAATACAACCATAAGTTCTAATGCTTCATTTTCATGCTTTTAGTCATGAACGAAGCATGAAAACAAAGAGAATAGGAAAACCGAAAACTTACAATTGTCGTTTTGAAAATTTCTCATGAAGAACAGAAAACTGTACTAACCCAATTAGGCAGCTACACAAATCGTTATTTGATATAAAAAGTTAAAAACATGTTGGGCTGCCAACAATGGCGACATGCTGGGAGAAGTAGTTATGTATGCAATAATGATGAGTTCAGGTTAGAAAAATTTGAAAGATTTCAAATCAAACAACAACTAAAAGGTTATTTGAGCATCTTTGATAATCATGACATGGTCCAGCGTAAGATATCTTTCGTTAAAAAGAATGAAATCCGGTGACAAACTTCACAAAAGAAAGCCACGACATTTAAGTTAATGTCTCCAATACTGTTGATAGAGCTACTACTGCCAGCAGGCATCCATGGCCTCGACAGGGATGCCAATTAACCCACTCTGACGTCTATATCCTATCCAAGAAATTTCAAATCAAAATGAAGGATGCTTATGGCCAAAAACAAGATTTATAGCTGAGAATTTTTCTTTTACCTGACATCGCTTTGCTGTCAGCGGGCCTGTTCAGTACCCCGACGAAGTTGTCTTGGAATCATGCATGCATTTACCTATTGCCAGTAGACCTGTTCAGTGTCTTGGTGGGTTTACAAACACTTCCCACTACTCTCTCAGAAATTATTCACATTCTGATATAGTTTTAAAGACATTCAACAAAGTGGGGTGACGTTGAATATTCCATTTTTTTACACAAATTAATATTTTCCAAGACTTTAAATTTTTCTAGCTAACCTTCATTGAGATCTGAAAAAAGTTTATTAATCAAACTAATTTTAGAGGACATGGAGGCATCATTGAGTTTCTTTTCTTAAGAGCAAGCACAACGTAAAGATCTTTTTAAAGATAGTCGTGAATACTTTCAAGTTCAAATTGAAACCAAGAAATCGACTCTCAAACAAAATATCATCTTTAACTAGCCTACATTTTCAAATAAAGACAACAATTGATGCTCTGACAGTCTTTGACAGTTATTTCGAGCTGAAGAATTATGTTCTCTTATTCTAAGCTAGACTATAATGCAGACATGTTTGAATAAAAAAGTCCAATAAACATAAATGAAAATAAAAATAAACCAGAAAGAAAAGAAATCAAAACAAAAAAATACGTACAAAAGGTGCATCAAAGAATTGTCAGGTAAAATACCTTTTGAGAGCTTGGCCATTCACCGGGAAGGTGTCTAGCTGTCCCTCTAAATTCTACAGGTGGAAAGAACTGGGACCTAATTTTTCAGCAATTAAGAACAATCTCAACCACAGATTTTGGAATTTAGTATGTTTTCCTTTCCCCTCATGAGGTTTGTCCCACTTAAGGACAAGATCACCTACCTCAAAATTATTGTCTGAGGCAGAACTGGAATCGAACCAGCTTTTGACAATGAGTTGATGTTGATCCAGTTTTTGTTTTGCTTGAGCCCTTACCTCTTCTAACTTCAACAAAGCATTAATCTGGCTTTCCAAAGGAGGACAGTCTTCTTCTTGAACCTTCTGTGATAACTACAGGGATGGAAGGAGAATGTGCGGTGGAAGAATTGCTTCCCTACCGTAAACGAGGAAAAAGGGGGAATTACCAACAACAATTTTCGGAGTTACCCTATCGGCCCAGATTTCACTGAAATTGGAAATCTTTAATGCTAACACTTCTTCATGCATGAACCTTATACATTTCATTAATGATCGAAAGGATCGAGGAGATCTCCCACACTTTTTCCATATACAAATTGACCGGCGGACTCCCNGATGTAGATGTAGATGTAGATGTAGATGTAGATGTAGATGTAGATGTAGATGTAGATGTAGATGTAGATGTAGATGTAGATGTAGATGTAGATGTAGATGTAGATGTAGATGTATATGTAGATGTAGATGTAGATGTAAACAATTTTTTTTTCTTTTATTACAAACAAGTGTGAAGGTCATGGAGATGGGGGAAAGCAAGGAATGAATGGAAAGGTTTGAAAAGCGGTCAAATAGGATTCAAAATAGGGTTACGGGGATACTCAGGAGAGGCGAATGTTCCACGGTCAAATTTTATGTATCGAAATTTTTTACTGCAAAATGTGTAAAAAATAAGAGAGCATGATGGGGTAGTTCAGCGGTCGGTTTGTATATTTGCAGAATTCCAATAAAGTGGCTAAGTATGAAATAGGTAAATAGTCGGGCAGACTCATTCTCAGAAGTGAGGATTGAAGTTTTCATGAACAAACCAACCCGACGACCCGCAAATGAAATTCCATGATGTTTGAAATTAACACTTGATAATTGCATGCCTAGAAATAAGATCTTATATATAATTGCTAATTGCTAATTGAAAAAGGGTGTGGGCACAACAAACAATGATTAGGAATTGAATATTTCTTTAACCCACCAAACCGACGATCCATGAAAGAAATTCAAAGAAATGGCGAAGTATGGAAAGCAAACAGACGGGCTTCAAAATGGGGTGACAATAGTTCCACAGAAGACTGTAGAAGAAAGAAATTGATTGCTCGTCAAATGGAAGAGAGAGCCTAGTTTAATGGCTCTGTTGGCCAATCTAAAGTCCTGAAAGAAACAAACAAATAAATAAAAGAAATGAAATAAATAACTAATTACTAATCACCGATATATATATATATATATGTACATGTATGTATATAACTATTTTAAATAATATTTACACAACATATATGTTTCTCTAATTTATGTGCATGTTATACAATTTGCGAGTTTTAATCTGAACTCACGAAAATCTATGAAAAGATGGTTCTTTTGATAAAAATAGATAAAGAAAAAAAAAAACTATTTCTTTTGTTTTTGTTTTTTATCTCTATTTATCTGTAAGATTAAATATCAAAATACTATGGAACAAGAATATGTAGACGGCGAAAACTAGACCACATATAAGAGTTTTGAAAATAAACAAACAAATAAAAGAAACAAACTAACCTATTAATCAGTTGATGAGCATGCATCTGACGTCTATATGATCATGAATCGTCCATCCAGTCTGTCCACGAGATAAATCTGTAGTGAACCTTTACATTGTTCGGAATAAATGCCAAACAATCTATTGACTATTGAATTTTAATGATAGAACGATAGGACACAAAATAATAACTGTGATATTTGTGACTACAAGCAATTACATATAAGATAAATCTAATAGTAACAACCTACCTTTAATCATTCAACAAGATTAAGATAAACCTTAACATTTGCATTGAACGATCAATCACTATTTGCATATAACTGAAGCATAAAATTGTGGATTGTATGAAAGAAATTATCTTGACTATATAATAATTTGTGAAGACAAAAGCTATCAACAATTATCGAATTATCAAGATAAACAAACCATAGAAAACAACAATATTTACAGATAGCTAAAGCAGAAATGTAAACATGTGTTCTATCCAAATTCGTGTATAAGTTGTCCACCTTTAGCCCCAGGCCAAGATGTCTTGATTACAAAAAATAATGAGTGTTTAAATCCTTCAGAAAGGTAACCGTCTTATCTTCTGAGATCAGATATTGATTACAAAAATGGAGGGGGGGTATAACCACCCAGATCATACTAAATCTTCTAAAGCTAAAAAAAGTTCATTCCTGTTTATAAAAAATGTATCATAGATATGGCTAACAAGCCCAAAAAATGATTCAGATCACTTGGTAACCATGAAACCCTAGATATCCTGAAAAGAAAAGAAAAAATAGAGAAACTTAGATATATATTTAACCAATATTTTGTAAATTTTGAATTAGAATAGACTGGCTACAAAATTTGTTGATTCTATAGCTAGTCTATTTTAGTAATGAAATCCAATTTATTCAATGAACAAAACAATCTAACTTATTTAATGAATAACCCTATTTTAAAATAAAATAAATCTTACCTCTAACTATAAAATCAAATCATATCAAATGATCTCAAAATTTATTATAGTTATTGCAGTCTCAATAATTTTTAATATCACATTCCCTGTAGTCTTCATACGTTTCCCTTTTCTTTGAATGACAGACTCGAGCCTATGATTTTCATTTGTTAAGGCATTGACCTGATCAGTGAGAACTTTAATCTGTGACTGTAAAATAGGTATATCAGTGTAGTACTTATCAATCCAAAATAGGCAAGTTTCACATTGCGACTGTGCGACAGTCCCTTGGGAATAACCACGGTTGTGAATCAGAACGTCCCCAACATGGACTGTATATTTGTTACCCAACTTAATACCAAGAAACCCTTCACTATGTTTTAGACAAGGCAGTAGATTGTCCACGAAGTTGTAATACTGATCGAGGTCTGGTTGGAAAGAAAGAGGGTCTTCTTCAACAAGAAATCTATCAATTTTGGAATCCAAACTCTCATGGATCTCGACCATCTTGATCAAGATCACATGAGGGTTTGACTTGTTTCAGAGCTTCCTCGAAATCAACCTTCCATCTCTCATATTTTAAAAACCCAAATCAACATTGCCTTTAGATGTCTTGCCTATAGGTCTGTTTGAATTTTTGACAGAGTCATTAGGCTATGCAGCTTGCTCATGGGCCTGGTCAACAACTTTTGGGTTGCGTAAAGGCTTACTGTAGGTGGTCGTAACACAGGCCTAGGTAGGTGAGGGGGGTGTTGTAGGATAGACTAAGGTTTCCTCAATCACAGGCTTGTCAACCTCTTCAACATTGGGGTTAGAGAAACCTTTTTTGGTTAAAAATGAATCCCAATCATCATTTTGCAACTTCAATTGATGCACAAGCATAATTTTTATTAAACCGCGGTGGAAAAGACTCGAATCCAAATGTTTCCTTTTATACCTCTTAGCCATTTTGTAAAGGCTCCTCCATAGATAATAAGGCATGTTTAAAGGAAACCCTATGAAATTCATGAGCAAACGCAGGTGATAAAGAAACACAAAACCAAAACGGCCTTCACAAGTGAAAAATTGTTTCAACACTGCAAGTAGACCATGCCATCGGGATTTCAATAAGAAGACTAGCATACCTTTGTCACAGCCAATGATCTTCCAAGATGTAAAGAAAAGATTCCATGGAACCTCTTCTACCTTAGCATTCTTGAACCACTTCTGCCCGCTCCCAGGGAGTCCTTTTGCTTGGCTTAAAAAGTCCTATGTGACTTCGAGTTGAATGTCCCCCACCTTGGCCCTAAATCCATCGAATGAGAGAGTGAATTCTTGAGCAGTTTGTAGGTTGAAACCCTGGAATGTTTCAAGGAAAATGGGCCAACTGTGACTCTTGAGATACTCCCTCGCATCATCGCATAGGAGCAAGGTCTGAGTGTTGTTAGGTTTGGCTCTAACAACCAAGGCCATGGGAAATCAACAGACAATCACCCAAACATAGTGCGTATGGAGGGTTTGTAAGAGCAGACCAGAGCTATACTCCAAGCCCGAAAATCATCAACGGTCTATGGCGTATGAGAAGAAAATTCATAACGAAAAGATAGGAATTGTTTGAAATGAATGTGAGGGGTGTTGCAAATCCCAATACAAAGCTTTGAAATGATGGGTTGACTGTAATCATATTTCCACCTCTCACATAATACAGGCCATGACCAGAGCATTAAAATGAAAAAGAGTGTGCAACAAAGTGGGTTCGGTCGTAAAGTTTGGGAGAGGGAAACTTGTAAACCAACACTTAGTGATGAGGGAACATATGACCTAGAACCACACTAAAATCATATCAATGCTCAAATTAAAAGGCCCTTTGTTGATACAAATAACAATCCATAAGCATGCTTGACATTCAAGGAAAAATAAAGAGAATAATCTTCACGGCAAGGAACAAGGCTTCATTAATAAAAACTATAGAGACATTTTTGCCTTTCATAAAATTCTAAAATAGAGTCGTAATACAACCATAAGTTCTAATGCTTCATTTTCATGCTTTTAGTCATGAACGAAGCATGAAAACAAAGAGAATAGGAAAACCGAAAACTTACAATTGTCGTTTTGAAAATTTCTCATGAAGAACAGAAAACTGTACTAACCCAATTAGGCAGCTACACAAATCGTTATTTGATATAAAAAGTTAAAAACATGTTGGGCTGCCAACAATGGCGACATGCTGGGAGAAGTAGTTATGTATGCAATAATGATGAGTTCAGGTTAGAAAAATTTGAAAGATTTCAAATCAAACAACAACTAAAAGGTTATTTGAGCATCTTTGATAATCATGACATGGTCCAGCGTAAGATATCTTTCGTTAAAAAGAATGAAATCCGGTGACAAACTTCACAAAAGAAAGCCACGACATTTAAGTTAATGTCTCCAATACTGTTGATAGAGCTACTACTGCCAGCAGGCATCCATGGCCTCGACAGGGATGCCAATTAACCCACTCTGACGTCTATATCCTATCCAAGAAATTTCAAATCAAAATGAAGGATGCTTATGGCCAAAAACAAGATTTATAGCTGAGAATTTTTCTTTTACCTGACATCGCTTTGCTGTCAGCGGGCCTGTTCAGTACCCCGACGAAGTTGTCTTGGAATCATGCATGCATTTACCTATTGCCAGTAGACCTGTTCAGTGTCTTGGTGGGTTTACAAACACTTCCCACTACTCTCTCAGAAATTATTCACATTCTGATATAGTTTTAAAGACATTCAACAAAGTGGGGTGACGTTGAATATTCCATTTTTTTACACAAATTAATATTTTCCAAGACTTTAAATTTTTCTAGCTAACCTTCATTGAGATCTGAAAAAAGTTTATTAATCAAACTAATTTTAGAGGACATGGAGGCATCATTGAGTTTCTTTTCTTAAGAGCAAGCACAACGTAAAGATCTTTTTAAAGATAGTCGTGAATACTTTCAAGTTCAAATTGAAACCAAGAAATCGACTCTCAAACAAAATATCATCTTTAACTAGCCTACATTTTCAAATAAAGACAACAATTGATGCTCTGACAGCCTTTGACAGTTATTTCGAGCTGAAGAATTATGTTCTCTTATTCTAAGCTAGACTATAATGCAGACATGTTTGAATAAAAAAGTCCAATAAACATAAATGAAAATAAAAACAAACCAGAAAGAAAAGAAATCAAAACAAAAAAATACGTACAAAAGGTGCATCAAAGAGTTGTCAGGTAAAATACCTTTTGAGAGCTTGGCCATTCACCGGGAAGGTGTCTAGCTGTCCCTCTAAATTCTGCAGGTGGAAAGAACTGGGACCTAATTTTTCAGCAATTAAGAACAATCTCAACCATAGATTTTGGAATTTAGTATGTTTTCCTTTCCCCTCATGAGGTTTGTCCCACTTAAGGACAAGATCACCTACCTCAAAATTATTGTCTGAGGCAAAATTGGAATCGAACCAGCTTTTGACAATGAGCTGATGTTGATCCAGTTTTTGTTTTTCTTGAGCCCTTACCTCTTCTAACTTCAACAAAGCATTAATCTGGCTTTCCAAAGGAGGACAGTCTTCTTCTTGAACCGTCTGTGATAACTACAGGGATGGAAGGAGAATGTGCGGTGGAAGAATTGCTTCCCTACCGTAAACGAGGAAAAAGGGGGAATTACCAACAACAATTTTTGGAGTTACCCTATCGGCCCAGATTGCACTGAAATTGGCAATCTTTAATGCTAACACTTCTTCATGCATGAACCTTATACATTTCATTAATGATCGAAAGGATCGAGGAGATCTCCCACACTTTTTCCATATACAAATTGACCGGCGGACTCCCATATCATCCCCTCTTCTGTGGTACACATTTTGCACTCAAGTTTCGAGACACACAATTTGACCCTTGGGAAGTCACGTCTCATGGGGAACCATTGTCACCCTAATTATGAATATCATCTGACCGCTTTCCATACTTACCCATTTCATGGAATCTCTTTCGCGGATCCCCAGGTTGGCAGGTTCACGAAATATCCAATTCTTAGTCATTATTTACTGTTCCCACCACCCTCACACTTCTTTCAAAGTATGCAATGACCAAGGTTTAATGCTAACTGTTCATCATGCAACAACCATATAGATCGTCATTAAAAAGCAAAAGCGTGGATGAGACAATGAAATTTAAAAGAAGTTCAACTCCTCGAATTTAAATGAATTTATTTTCTCTTATTTTCTCTTTTCTTCCCAGAGACATGCATAAAATATCTTTCCATGCAATGGGATATATATTACAAGTTTCAATATATTAGTGAAAATGAATTCACCCAGCCATTTCCCTATTCCATACTTGAGCCACTTTTTCGATTGCGGGTTCTCGGATAGGTGGGCTCAAGTTTGCACGTCCATTGTTCTTTGTCCTACAAACATTACCCGTACATCCACGATATACAAATTTCCCTCTGGACTATCCCATCATTCCCTCTTCTATGTTATTCATTTTTCACTCAAAACGTTCTGAGATATACAATTTGACCCTCGAGCCCTCACCTCCCACGGTTGTACCTTGTAACCCTATTTTGAAGCCCGCCCGACTGCTTTTGATAATTAGACACTCCTTAATTGCTCTTTCCCATCCCCACGACCTTCGTACTTTTTTATTAATAAGCAATTAGTAACCTTTCATGCTAACATCTCACCATGCAGGAACCATCAACATTGTCATTAATGAACAAAATGCTCAGGGAGATCTACCATTAATACGCATTAAACCAAGATCTGTGGAGAGTTATATTATCCTTTCCGATTTTTCATCTCAAACACAGTTCGTCGCGTTGGGCCATTCAAGAATTCTCCAATCCTTAATTGCTCATTGTCGTACCCACCATGTTCACACTTCTATGTATGCAATTACTAGTCTTTAATGCTAACAATGCATCATGCAACAACCATCGAAATTGTCATTAATGAACGAAATTCTCGAGGAGATCTCCCATTCAAACACATTAGACCAATATTTTTGTAGGGTTATATTATCCCCTCCAGCTCTTCATTTCAAACATCATTTGGATAAAATCAATGTTCTCGTAAACTTATGGCAGCAGCTCGACAACATTTTTGTCGAGATAGAGTGAATATATTCAGATGTGAGGACCAAAAATTCCAGTGGTCCAGGGCATACTCTTACTATTCATCCCGTTCCACCTAGAATGAATTAATTTGGAACTCTGGAATCGCTCATGCAGGCTGCGTCCCTGAGGTTTTTGACTGTAAGGAGGTTGTCTCTTGGTGTGCTGAAAATTATATTTCAAGCCAAAGAATTATTCGACTGCACACCCATTCTCCTCTTTCTTTGTCACCTCAAGTCTTCCACAAGATGTTAATATTGTCAGAGCCAACATTGACCTTCATAGGACAAGATTGCAAGCAGTTCCTAGAAAAACATGATAACAAGTTGGACCTCTTACCTGAGTTCCTCGAAGACTAGACAACAGTTCCTGAAGATATCACAAAGTTGTAGGCCAGTTCCTTTAAAAATCCATTCCAGGAAATCGCTTGGTTGTTTACAAGAATAACTGGACAAGAATCCATAGCAAGCATTTCCCATATAGTTATTTATATTTTGTACTTCAAAGTCAAGGAACAATTCATTTTCGATTGGGGGAAGCTAATTTCCATTGAAATTTGTTCCCAACTATCATGATTCAAAGAATAAAATAAATTTTGTATTTCATCCTATTTCATTTTCACAATAGTGCATTGTTGTCTGTTTCCAAAACTGTATATGTCCAAGAAAATAAACTATGAATTCAACCAAGTAACATTCTGGTACCAGGCCTTGCCGAGGCACAAGGCCTCTCATTCTTTTATGATTTTTTTAATGTCTTTGTCTCAGTTTTCAAAGATTTATTGTTAGGAAAGGATGCTCCCCTCATGTCTAGCCATGCAACCAAGTTTTTGGACAGGAAGGGGACACTAGAACAAAAGGAATATTATAGTGTAATAATGATCTTTGGCTCCAATGAAAATCCTACTTTCCTTCCATGCCACATCACGAACAAGGTGTTTCTTATAGAAATAGCAAGGCAATACAACCACTGGTTACATTTTTTCCATGTGTTGGTACCAGGACAAAGTGGGAAGAAGGATGATAGTGGGAAAGAAAGTGTCCAGAAACGGAAGTAACAGTTGGAAGGTAACACAACACACACACATGAAAGAAAGCATGCACAAGGAAAGTGACAACTAGAGGAATAAAAACACACATGCATGGGAGGAAGACCTAACGTCGGTAGGGTTAGGTTTTTTTTAATACATTGTAAATGGTTTAGGAGCCCGATATACACAAATAGACATACACATGTATCATATAGAGTTTGATTCTCTTTTGTATTGGTTCATCTTTGGTAATGTTCTATTGTAGCTATGTACACATTGATGCATTAAGTAATGCTACTAGGAACCAATTTTGTAAGTTTTTGAGCTAAGAACATAGGAGAGGAGGAAGATCTGAGGATTAGATCGTAGGATTTGGAGCCTGGTATGATCTAGTTCACCTCATACAAATCTTACCCATCACAGGGAATTGTAAGTGCATGGAGATGGAAATGCAGAACTACCATAATAAAAGAGCCAAGAGCCAAATCTTTGTGGACGTAGCCCAGGAGGGGGTGAACCATGGTAATATCCGTGTAATGTGATGAATGCATGTATATCTTTATTTTCTTTCAATAGTTAATTATTATGCTTAATGAATCAGTTAATGCATTGTTATGGAATATGATTGTGTTGTTAGGGAAATAAAATGTGAAGGATAGATGCACACCCATGAGTACTAGTCAATTTCAAACACTATTCGTAGTAGATGGCTCATATTAATAAACCCCTATATCATACTCAATCCTATGATGTAAACACCTGAGTCTTACAACCACCCATTTAAAGCTATCTCGGGTGAGACTGCGTAGTGCAGTGTGTGTATTGTGTTGCCTTCTGGTTTACTAGGAGAGTCGATAGTTTTAGAGGATTTATTGGAAACTAGAAAGACATGAACCCTGGGTCAATAACTTAGACAGTAAAAGAAAGTAGTTAAACCAACAAATGGTTCTATTGTCATGGTAGAATGAACAAGAGAGGACTGAGTAGATGAGATAGATTGAATGAGAAAAGAATGAGTGAAACATGAAGACCAATGAGCCATTAGAAGGGAATGTTGAGACCTTGGAACCCCACGAAAGAATAAATTGAAGGTTGGTTGAGAACCAAAGAGATAGATTTTTCCCAGAAATACAATAAAAACCCTAGAATCAAACCTCTCAAATATATGGATAAATACGTGTTTACTGATTTACACGAAATCTTTTTCTGTGATTTTTCGCATCTAATACAGGAGTGGATACTAAGGTTGAAGGATAACCATGCGACGAACCAGATCTGAAAGATAGATTGGACTTAGGTACAGATTGAGAAGTTACAACAGGTGAACAAAAAATTCACCCACGTAGTAGACTTTTGGCTTGAAAGTATTGTGGCAGGTTTCATCACCGAATTTGCATTTGACATAGCGAATTCATACAACGCAGCAGAGAAAGAATTTCTACGTTGACCTTGAGGAAGGTACATTCAATCCTTGTATACTTTTATTAATATACTTCTATATAACAAAGGTGTAATGACAATGGAATCAGACATCTAAACTTCCCTGCATGCATGGGGGAAGGGGGGAAACACTGACAAAGAGAGGATAAATGGAAGGAGGTGAGGATAAAGGCAAGAAGGAGGAGGAACCCTTGGACCTGATCATGATGGATGAAGACCAACTCAAGTGGATCTTGGTGTCATCAAGAATGACGCGTAGCGAAGTACCCTACCAATATAAGGTGAATACCAATAAGAGAGTCGTAGCCACGAGGGAAGGCTTTGCAAGCGATGAGGAAGAGGTAGAGGATCTCCAAGTTGTGGAGTATATTGAGGAAATCCTGTGTGCAACGTATGAGAGTAAGATGAGAGGCCCAAGAACAAGAGGATAAGGAAGCCATCCTATCCATATTAATGCTAGTGTGGAATCCATAAACCCATGTGTGACTAATACACCAAAAAGAACACCACCGTTTAGACAACCAAAGTTTGGAGGAAGTCTGACAACAAGAAGTACATCTACCCTAGGAGCAACAACTGGAGGAGCCAATTCAGGTAGCACTAGTCAAGTATCTACACCACGCAGAGGAGGAAGTAGTTCAGTATTCAGAATGGTAGGACACGATCCCACTATCAGGTTACCAGAATTTCGAGGAGAAGAAGAAGAAGACCTAGAGAAGCATTTGTTCATTTGTGCAAAGGTCTAGGAAGCCAAGAAGATCATTGATGAAGATACCAAACTCGCACAACTAGTGATTACACTAAGAGACCGCGCAGTAGACTGGTACACGAGTCTAGACACAAACAGTGCCCCTGGGACGACAAGGACACTGGCATACATTAAGAAGCTATTGATTAATGAGTTCCAGAAGTCTAGCTCAAAGGATCAATACATGAAAGAGATGATCGAGATAAGACAAAAACCAAGAGAATCTGTATGGGAGATTGACCAGAGATTCAAGCAACTAAAGGGAAAACTAAAATACCTTATGACTGATATGCAACATCGACACCTGTTTGTCAAATCACTACTCCCACACTTAAAATATCCCTCATGAAAAAAAAAAATTCAAATGCAGGCAACCTTACAACTGGAAGAGAACCAGTACCAGCAGACGGACCCAACTATTGAAAAATTGAAGGAGGATTTGAAGAATCTAACATTTCATCTAATCCAGAATAAGAACAAGGACAAATGGGAAGTCATTTGGTGCACTGCATGCAGGACGGAAGGGCACCACAAGAATGAATGCCCAACATTTGTGTAGTATATGGAAACAGGTATGCTAAATCTGCTACAACGGGGAGGATTATGGTGCAAAATATGTAATAAACCGAGTCACGACCCTTATCACTGCACGATGATGCAGAAATACCAAACAATTCCAAAGAATTCTTATTGCACCTTTTGTGAGTCAGTAGGCCATGAGGACAAATATTTTAGAACTATGGAGTTGATGCGGGAAAGAACATCAAATGCATACAAGGTACAGGCCAAAACGATGACTGGGAAAGCATCACCACAGTTCAATCAAGCACCAACTCCATACAATACTATGCAACAGAAGTACAATACTGTGCAACATCAGTACAATACTACGCAACATCAGTACAATACTGCACAACAACCATACAATAGTGTCCAGCTGCAGTATAACCTGACACAACCCCATTACAATACCACGTAGTATAATCAAGCACCATAATATAATGTGCCGAGAGGTGATCGAGTAGGATACCGAGGAGGAGGATGAGCCATATGAGTTTTCAGATGTGGTAGAGGACCAGTCACATGTCACAATTGTCAGCAACCGGGACATTATGCATGGGAATGTCCACTTCCACCAACAACTTGTATGTATTTTTTCACATCGGACCACGAGACAGAGGAATTTCCAACACTACTAGTAAAGATACAGGAAAAGAGGAACCAGAACAATCAGAATGTCCAGTGGATTTTAGCCGAAGCTAGGGATGATGGACGAAACATCAATATAGTCAGTCGTGGAGGAACAAAAATAGGAAGTGACACAATTCAACAGGAACCAAACATAACCAATGGTTAAAGAAGAACACCAAACCAAGAAATTAGTTCGATGCACCAAAAGAAAAGGCCACTTTTAAGGAAGCTAGACAAGAATTCCAGAAGGAGGACACAACGTCGACTTCAACTGCGCAACCATTCAAGGAAGCCCCAGAATATGAGATTCCACCATCATTGGATCATACCAATGGAATGAAGCCCAAGGGACAAGTAAGTACAATCAAAGGATTTTCGCAATCATGCATGAAAGTATTAAGTGATCCTTCATCTATGAAAATATTGCAAAACATACTAGAGAAATGTAGCAGCGAGACGAAAGAAAAACTAGAACCAAAAACCGTCAATCACCTACACACCCGAAGAAGAACAAGTATGGAGTTTAGACTAAATGCGAACATTGGGGATTCCAACATGGGAGACATTATACTAGACCTAGGATCTAAGGTGAATGTGCTACCTAAGAAGAGATGGCAATGTATGGGAGAACCAACACTAGGATACTCAAATGTCCAATTAAAAATAACAAACTAGCATAGAGTCCTACCAATAGGTATACTGAAAGGAGTGAGAGTAGATCTTGATAGAGTGCACACTAAAGAAGACTTTGAAGTCATTGAAATAGTGGATGATACAACACCTTACCTGAAACTTCTTGGTCTAGATTGGGCGTTTGACAACTAGACCATAATCGATTTGATAACCAAGAAAATGACATTTGAATCTAGAGAATACAGGGTCATAGCCCCACTGGATCCATCAGAAAGGGAGAGGTTCGTAGAACCCACTTGCCTGGATTCAGAGGATATCGACCATTTGTATATAACAACTGCGTGCGATGAGGATTATGTAAACCCAACTGTAGACGAGGTACTCAGTTGGCGGAGCATTACTTCATGCACAATAGACTCAGACACCAGGTTAGAAAACTGGCAGCAGAGACTACACGGAGTATCCACGTGAAGATGTGCAAGAATAGACTGCGCAGTAAGATGGGTAGGCACAAAAATCAGAGAACCACCCATTTTCCATGGACTAAAGGATTTGGAAACATTCTTTACACAATATGAAGATGAAGTATTATAAAACCAACGACTGTTAGCACTTGACTTAGCACTTAATGCCACACCTGCAATATGGTGGGGTGCACATAAAGAGACCATTATATACTGGTATCAATGTAAGTGACTACTGCACATAAGGTTCGGTGCAAAACAGGAATACAAAAAACAACATAAATACCAAGGAAAAGAGGCACCAGCGGAACACTTGGCGAAGTGAAAAATGTTGTGGAAAATGACACAACCAAAGGAATGACCTCATCACTTCATACATACTTTAGAGGGCATACCAGGGAACTAGTATACAGACCAAGAATTGCGTAAAGGAACTACAACATGGAGGACATTGCAACAGAACTTCACAATCACTTTCTCATTTGAGCATGAGAACCCCAACATAGACACAACTCTCAAATGAATCAGAGGATTAATATTCATCAAAGAATCGGAAATAGAATTTATCATAGAAGAGCAACAACGAAACAAACAAGTAGTCAAGGAACTACTGTCATGTTATCATGTACAGGAGGAAGCACTAGATGAATATGACCCATTCGACATTCATATCGAAGAAGTAGAAGGTGAAATAGATGTGGAAGGACCACCCATAGAATCAGAAGTCATTTCCACTCCAATCAAGGTAAAGAAAGTTAACATCGGGACAGTTGAGCAGCCCAAAATGTCCAGCATTGGAGACTACTGGGATAAGCAAATAGTAGAATGCATCATAGAATTGTTGCGCGAATATAGCGGATTTTTTCCCACAACATTTACAGAGATGAAGGGTATGTCCAGAGAACAGGGAGAGATGAAGATACCACTCAGACCTAAAGCGAGACCTATTAGACAATGACCCTACAGACTGAACCCCATATATAAATAGAAAGTTAAAGATGACATCGACAAGATACTCAAAGCCGACATCATCAAACAAGTTGAGGAATCAGATGGGATAATCCTGATGGTAGTAAAGGACAAGAAACAAGGAAGAGGAATCAGGATATGCATCGACTTGAGGAATTTTAACGATGCATGTCTGCACGACCCATTCCCTACACCGTTCATGGATGAAGTGTTAGAGAATGTGGGGGGAAACGAAGCTTACTCATTCACTGATGGATTCTCTGGCTACCATCAGATTAAGATAGCACAGGAGCACAGACACAAGACCACATTTGTGACGGAATAGGGATCTTATCAATACACAGTCATGTCGTTTGGACTAAAGAATGCACCTGCAATATTCTCCAGAGTGGTCATTGCAACATTTAAGGAATTCATCCATCAGTTTCTCAAAGTATACCTGGATGACTGGACAATTTACAGCCTGTTGAAAAACCATGTGGAACTGCTACGAATGATGTTATAGATATGTAGACAATACAAGATACATTAAACATCAAGAAATACATATTTGGAACACCATTTCGGATACTATTGGGCCATATAGTATGCAAACAAGGCTTGTTAGTTAATCTATCCAAAATCATCATCATTATTAACTTACCAGCACCAAAAAAAATATGCTAGCTAAGAGAAACGTTAGGGAACACAGGATACTACAGGAAATTCATTAAAGGGCATGCGAAGATCACAACCCCAATGGAAAAATTGTTAAGGAAGGATACAAAGTATCAATGGAATGACGAGTGTCAACACCGTCCGGATACTCTGAAGGAAAAGATGGTTACCACACCAATATTAGTATTTCCAGACTAGGAGAAGACATTTCATGTGCATGTAGATGCATCGGTGATAACATTGGGAGCTATCTTAGCGCAGCGAGGAGCAGGAGACTTGGATCACCTGATAACGTTCGCAAGAAGAAATTTATCAGACTTGGAATAGAATTATAACACGACAGAAAGAGAAGGCCTAGCTATGGTCTATGCACTACTAAAGTTCAAACATTACCTATTGGGAAAACACTTTAAGATGTTTACAGATCACTCAACCCTGAAATACCTAGTCAAAAAGTCAGTGTTGGGGGGGAGAATCTGTCGATGGTTACTGTTATTTCAAGAATTTGATTTTGAAGTAATAGTTAAACTAGGGAAACTGAATGCAGGACCTAACCACCTATC